>CM043019.1:63796010-64062659 GCA_023690525.1 Holotrichia oblita
TAAGATTGAAAATTAATAATAATTAAACGTAATTAACATAATTTCAAGTAAGACCATAAAATAAAACTATAACATATATCAAAATTAAATAAGTATTCTTTTGTAGAAACTAATTGAAAATAAAAATTACAAGACAGTTCGTATGAAGAAATTGTCTTAATGTGCATCATGGACGGGCACTCCATCTTGCTGAATGTTATTGAATTCAACTAAGGGACAGAACTTTATAAATCCTTCAATCCAAAATAAAGCTGGTAATGTTAAATGTAAATCTTCCTTGTTGGTCTTTTTAATCCAATCCCCTTGAAACCAATACTGCCTTTAGCTCGATTTAGCTCGAAATATAGCTGGACTTGAGACATCGAACTCAACAAAAATAATTTTTTGGGCAAAATTAATAATTATTGTGGTTTGATTTGAATACCACTGACAAAAATTTAGATATAGGACACAGTCGAATTCCTTTAACTCGAATTTTCTGTAACTCGAACTTTTTCATGGACTTTTGGTGTTTCGGGTTAGAGAAATTGGACTGTATGTCGGTAGATATTTTATTCAGATTTGCCTGGAAATACTATTCAATTCTGACGAACATATCAAAGGAATTTTTAGGAACCATATCGGCTGTAACCGAAGCCTAACTTTCATTGCATTTATATTAAGGAATTTTTGCGAAAACTGGGAAAATATTAGCGATACACAAAACAATTATTTTTATATAAGTCAATAGGCCTTCCTTATGGCCGAGCTTGCCTTTACGGTTCTTCCGCCAGTGCAGTCCCAAAATATATATAAGTCAATTGAAGAGAAGCACAAAGAAAGAACATTTGAAGAGGATGCTTAAACAGTTGGAACATTTATATGCCATTTTGACGTGGCTTTGGCAACATATAAATATTTGGGCTACCTAGACCTGAATACTTAGTTACAGCAAAATAGAGTTCTAGAGTTGCCCAGTTGTGAAGAGGATTATTTCCTAACTAAAAAAGAAGCCAGTACCTATTAAATCAATTAAAATGAAATGACCTAAGTCTACGAAAATATGAGACGCCTTTTTGAGAAGTAAATTACAAAATGTAGACAGATACATTCAGACTAGTCAAAGAGTTGAAGCAATCATAATCAGCTTATAACTTGTATATTATACTTTGTGCCATTCTAAAGAAACAATGGGACAACCTAAGGTTAATATTATATACAAACTTTTTTATAAAAACATAAATACCGAGTCAGATTAGTTATTGTAAAAAATGATTCTAGCTATCTTTTAAGAACGGTTATTGTACCAACTCATTTTCAATAAATGGATTTAAAGAAATGGGCTAGACATTATTTAACGCAAAACAATTACATACCACAAAAGTAATTAAAATATAGTTACAAGCTTATAATCTATTACTGCAAATATGTATACGCGTTTAATTTGAAAATAAAAATTCGTTTTAAACTTATATACGACTATTCTCCATACCTCACCAAAAGTGGTTCACATTTTACGAATGTTAATTTTGACTTATATAGACTACTATGACATTTAACAGCCTCTACTCAATCGTAATTGCAAAATATGCTGATCTTGTTGTTATCGAAAATCCCCGTAAGATTTATGTGGGATAACCGATTTTCATCAGGACAATGGACTGCTTGGATAGTAGCACACCCTCGTCTTTCGGTCTCAGTCGCCGTCCGAAGCCCGTTTACCGCCTGATTTAACAGACCCAAGAAAGCACGCCGCACATATTTATGTAAATTACTTGTGCGCGGGCTACTTGATCAATGGTTTTTGTTTGCGGTTCGGTCGTTCGAAACAAATGACGTTCCCATTTCAATTGATTGTTTTGTTCACATTGTAGGTTTTTCATTTCTTCTCGTTCCGTTTCTTCGTATCTTTCGTTTTTTTTTTCATAGCGCAATCTTTTATTTTTATTGTCGAAGCTAGTCAGTATTACTTAATTATCGTCGTTTTAAGAGATACACACTTCAAAAATAATGCCGAAACGTGAATTCCTGTTGTGATGGTAATGAAGGCTGGATTTATTATATAGATATTGTGTACATGTAGAAAATTATGGTAATTTATGATGTGAGAATTGCGTTAATTGTTTTCATTTGAATAAATATTTATGATGAGAATAAATATATAATTAGAAACGGTTAAACACTTGTTTGGGAGTAATTTTAGCTGTTTGCATTTCAGCTTTATGATCGTAATTACTTGAACAGTTGAGTTAGTATTGTATCGCCTAAGTATATATTGCAGTTGATACCTATTATGTATATACATATGTATATGGAAGTATTAGTTATATGGGAATGCTTTCTCATACATATAACGACTATAAACAAAAATATTGCTTGGTTGCTCTAGTTTTACTCTTTTGTCCTACGTCCATAAATAACGAGGCACGGTAGGACCTATTGGTCAAACAGGTATGGAATTGTATGCCAAAGATACAATATTGTTGTCATGCCATTTTCTAATTAGTTGTTACAAAAAGTATGCTAGGAATGCTATCACAATACATGTATTAGAATGAATATTGAAGAACAGAAGGTCCTAATCCAACATTTTTATATTCAAGTTTAATTTCTGTTTTGGCCTTCTGATCTGTTGGAGGTAGTATCCGTCCATAATTTCTAACCACAATGATTAGGCCTTCTCAAAATAAATTGTTTTCCACCTTGTTGTCCATTATAAGGGTCCATAGCTTGGTCCACATTATGATTTTCAGATAATGGAGAGTATTGTTGAAATCTTCCATTTATTTTGTTGATAAGAGGCCTTACTTTAACAAATTTATCTGTTATATTCAAGTTATTCTTGTCACAGCAATGCAACGCACTAAAAATGTAATCAAACCAACCTTTAGAAATTGCATTTAATACCAGGTCATTTTATGAACGTCAGAAAATCTTTCCTAAAATAATCTTTTGTTGTTATATCCTCAAGTTTATTGCTATTGACTGCGTACATCTTTGAACATGTTAAACCATACTTTTATTGGTAGTACTTCATCAAAAGCTGAAAACGTGGTAAGTTGTTGACATCTAGAAAAGTTCGTCATCCAAGTTTTCGTCAGTAATAGTGTTGAAAATGTTAGTAGAGGGACACAGGGACTATATTTCGTTTGCGGAAGTGGAGAAGTGTTCTAGCGCAACAGAAAATAATTGAAATAATCATGACAAGGAATATCAAATAACTCATTCTGATAAACAATGAATGCACTTTTACATTTATAATGGTAATTGTGTAAACGATAGAGATAATGTGAAAGGGTCTACATTCTCCACGATTCCAATAAATTACGATCTTCCACATTTGCTGCTTCGTCGAAACACGATACTGTATTAGCCCTAGCAATAGTTAATTTGCGCAACGTTTGATTGTTTATTTTGCGTACACCGTAACATGTGCTTAATGTGAGACATATCTAATTTTTTACCGAACAAACTCTTTCCTTCCAGCTATCACATACTTTCATCGATTCCCCTATAGTTACGGGTCTACTATATACGAAAATAATTAGGTACGGCGCACAACTGATTTCGGTTCTCGGTTATACCTAAGAACGATGCTGAATGTTCGCCCGTTGGTAAATGAGTTAAACAAACTGGAATCTCGTTCCTGGTCTCCGGCGACCTGCTTTATTATTAAGCAATTACGGGGGGATCTAATTGCGTTTAAGCACCACCCCAAGCAGAACAGACAGCATGAGTGCACTATAGTCGCAGGTAAATAATAACACGACCGGTTATTCTTCGGGGCTCAGGTAACGATGCGAAATTACAGACTGTTTCCGACTATAGGGGTCTCTTCATTCCCACAGAAGTCCGCTCCACTCATGGCCATTGTTTGAACGTCGGAATTGGTATTCCACTTTAAGCCCGATGTATGGTTGCACTACACTATCGTTCAAAAAACTATGGACATACATTTTTTTATTAATAAAGAATTAAAAGTATGTATACGTTTCACTCTATAAGTAATCCTATTTCTACCTTCTTTGTTCTTAAATTTATCTTGATATCATATCTATCACAATTTATTAGATAGCCATATTAAGCTCGTGTCCAACTAGAATTGTATAGGTGCATACATATCCAGAGACACTTGCAATAAGAGACAAAGTATTTATCGTGGACATAAATCAAATAATGTTACAATAGGTCAATGGTAATTAGATTAGGTTAATATCATTATCGAGAGAAGAAAGTAGCAAATTATACAATGCACGGTAAGATTTTAACTAGAATGCTAGACTGTTCATGCCGCCAGACGTAACAACTGTGTACGCATTACAGTGAATTCCAATAAATTCTAAATCAAATTCTAAACTGACATTCTCGGTTTAATTAAATGTTCATATTTCAATAGATAGTGGTAAGTAGAAGTAACATGTTTTTAACTTTTCAAATTGGTTTTAAAATGTCGGCTATATGTGTATGCTGTACCTATATCGAAAGGGGTTATTAAATAGATGTAAGGGAAAGTTTTAACTATAATTTATTTTCAGAAATTCCTACGCTACGGAAATACTATCATCAAATATGGCAGCAATAGCGTGACAGGGCGACAGTCGGGAAGTTTAGTTCAATGTTCACGACTTCCTGCATATTTCAATTTGATTGAATAAACACGGTAACGTTGAATGCATATCTTGCTTGCATTTACACAAAGGTTACAATAGATACATATAACAATAGAATAATTAAAGAGAAAACTGGGCGACTATGTGACTTTTGCAGTTCAATTTTAATGCAACTATTGCTAGAAAAATGTTCCCTCGCATTAGCTTTTCAAACAATGTTATATTAGAAATTTTGTGGAGAGTAAACTGAAGGCCATTATGTGGCAGTTTTGTTTTTGTCTAGTGAAACATGTTTGAGTCAGACCGTTCAATGACTAAGACGTTTTTGACGAAACAAATTTCAACCATAATGTGGTACGGTCGAAACTATGAGGGACGTGATGGTGAAAAAAGTAATTAAACACACGAGATACAATTAGTTCCGTGATAGTCCTTATAATAATTTCTTGCTATTCATGGTACTGATTATTTATTAATTAAAACTGAAGTAGAAAGTTGCTTGTCAAAAGAATCTTGATTACCATACTTGTTATTAATGTCTAATAACCAATAACATTTAAAATGTAAAGATACTTATTGGAATGTTTTTAGTGTTAATTAAATTTATTAAAATAAATATTAGAAACAACGTAGTTTATTATTTTGAGTAGTTGGTAGAATGTATTTAATACTAGTTATCAATTTATGTTATTGTCGTTTGGTTTTTTTAGAGTTTTCATTTGGGCATGTAATTTATTGTTTCTTATTCTGAGGAGCATTTTTTGCTGTACATACTGCTAGTTTTCGGGACATAAAGATATAATAAGTTTGACAATAATTAATCACGCTATAATACACGGGAGTATTTTACTTTATCATATAATTACAAATCTTGGCTGCTATTTCAGTATATTATATATACATACATATATTTAAAATAACAGTACAATAAGTTGCTAGAGGGAAGTAAACTAGGTAAAATATACATGCGTAACGAAATAGACCCAGTACTAATGTTTGTGGTGCGCTGTAAATTTGTCAATATTGTAAAGCTGTATATGTATTTAAATTAGAGCGAACATGAGCAAGCAAGCGAACGAACGAATTCGTAGAAATTCGCTCATTCCTTTGTTTTGTACACATTTTAATTGAACGAAAATTGTTGTTCTTCGTTCTCTCGCTTATGTTGGCTCTAATTTAAGTGCAGCTTAACATTCCGCCGTCATTGCCGTCAGTTTAAACATGTTGAGATGAACCATAGATTGTATACTCTGCGACACTTGACTGAACGCAATAGCTATAACTTTGTTAAAAGAACAGTTTTTTAACTTTTGTATTTTGTGTCTTTTTAAATTGCTATTTTAGGCTAGTTTTAAAAAGTAAGACCTAAAAATTTTGAAATTTACATTAACTAATAAATTTTACTTGGAAACCTGGTACGACACTTAATTGAACGCATCTCAGTTATTCTTGTGTAAGCGATAAGAAAAGGTTGTTGTGCGACAGTTTTAGTTAGGAGTGATTGTTAAAAGTAGTTTTTAAGAAAAAATTATGTTTGGCTAGTTTGTTTAGAGACATGGGAGGTGGAAAAATGCTCACTGAAGTGGAAAGAGGACAAATTGACGTTTCAAAAAACGAAAACCTTTCAATACGAGAAATAGCGAGAAAGTTAAAACGGAGTGATCATGTAATTTGCAATTATCTTCAAGACAAGGAAAATTGTGGCAAAAAAAACGTAGAGGGCGAATTGCTACGGCGACTACCGAACGAGAAAAACGGAACATCCTAAGAATTGCATCGAATTCTGCAGCTACGGCAAGGCAAATTAGGGATGCTGCAGGAACATCTGCATCCGTAAGAACAGTTCAAAGAATTTAACAAATATCTCCACAAATTCGATGTTCACGATTGAAGAGAAAACCTGGTTTAACTGCCCGACATCGAGAACAAAGATTAAATTTTGCCAGGGAGCACATTGCGTGGCAGGAAACCTGGAAGAAAGTTGTTTTTTTCGGACGAAATACGTTTTACGCTGGATTGGCCTGACGGATTCCGCTATTACTGGCATGAGAAAAAGAGAATAATATCACGTAGGCCGCAAGGTGGTGGAGAAGTAATGGTAGGGGCAATTTCTAATGCTGGAGCCGTCGATCTAGTTTTCGTAGAGGGAGTCGTAACTGCTAAAAAGTACCTGCAACTCATGGAGAATGAAAAAGAAGTAATCCAAAATAAATTGGGCACACAAGATTTCATTTTCCAGCAGGATAACGTGCCTGCACACAGTGCTCGAGTTGTCCAAAAATGGTTCCAGGACAACGGAATTACTTTATTGCCATGGCCAGCTCTCTCGCCCGATGTAAACATTATAGAAAATGTGTGGAGATCGCTGTCCCAACGGATTTACACTGATGGTAGAGTTTCTAAACAAGGAACAATTAAAACAAGCAATTTGAGAAGCTTGGACTAAATTGCTCTTACAATACATCCAACATTTATACAATTGATAACCAATTGATGAAGTCGTAAATAAGAACGGTGGTCACACTCATTATTAAATTTTTTTTTCAGCGATTTTGTTGTTTTATTTGGCTGCGTTTAATGAAGTGTCGTATCAGGCTTCCAAGTAAAATTTATTAGTTAATGTAAATTTCAAAATTTTTTGCTCTTACTTGTAAAACTAGCCTAACATAGCAATTTAAAAAGGCACAAAATACAGAAGTTAAAAAAACTGTTTTTTTAACAAAGTTATAGGTATTGCGTTTAATCAAGTGTCGCGGAGTGTATAATTCTGGTCCCCAATAATGAATGAGTTTTCTGTGCACTTAACATGTTATGTAACGTGGTGTTATGTTAGTACAGCCATTAATTCTGCCATTAATAATGTCTTTCTTGCTGTCAAAATAAGTATTCCTTTGTTTCTGGAGTTGCTTCTGCAGGATTCGTATTTTAGCTTGCACAGTGCTCTCATTACTTTCTATTCAGAATAGGCACCACGTGCGGCTTCATGAGTTGCCACCTGTTTATGATTGGTCATGTCTAAGCATGTGCTGTCCACTTTAGTTTAGAATTTACAAAATGTTACATTGTGATTAGTGACGATGTTCCTTGTGGTAAGTATAATGTATTTTGTATATTGTGTATTTTGTATTTTCTACTTGTTTATGTTCAGTTTGTTTGCAGCAAACCAGGCAGACGCTTCGTTTATGACGTTGCAAGGTTTCTTTCTTAGTTCCTGAGTGTTTAGTGCTTGAACAAGTCTGGTCATGTAACTAGCATAGTGGTAAAGCTCATCCTCATGAACATTTATAGGTACACTCGACACAACTTAGTTTTCGAACGGTTTTATTATACGACAATGGTCTGTCTTCGTTAGTCACAATCTATGTCTCCATATTTAACATGACCGTTTCTTCGATAATATAATATAATATAATACGCTATTACTCTTATCGAAGAAACGGTCACGTTAAATGTGGATGGGATAGACTGACAAAGACAGGACACTGTCGTTTAGTAAATCCGTTCGAAGACTAAGTCGTGTCGAGTGTACGTTATTCATGTAAATAAAGAATGTATTTGCTATTTTCAAATCCTGCATAAATGTGTTTCATCATTTCTATTACCGTCATAGTGGTTTCGTGTTACATAGCCATTTTTTTCTAGGTGGTGACAAAATCTATCTGCAATGGCTTGTTCAAAGATCTTTGATATCGTGGGCAAAACGTTAATTTGTTGATAGGTAAGCTCAACACCCCCTCCTCCTCTAAACATTGGCGTTACTTTAGCTACCTTTAACTGTGCAGGAAACACTCCTTGTTCTACGCACACATTAAATATATTTATATGTAATCCTGGGCCTTGGTTATTGTATAATTTATATTGTTGAGTAATGGCGTTAAGCGAGGTATTGCTTGGTATTTGTTCGCCCATGGTAGGTACCGAAGCAGTCGTTGACACGGCAGATAAATTGGAGGACATATTATTGGTTTGTCCATTTCCTGTTTATTTCATTATTTATGACCTTCCAAAATGTTATCATTTTGTGTTTGAATTCATTAATTTATCTTTTGTTAATCTTTCATTTAAATTCATTCATTAAAGTCATTTCATTTAGGTATTATTCTTTTCAAGTCTTTGTATTGCTTACAATACTATTGCTTTTTTGTTACCTTTGCGGTGGATGCTCACGCATCGAGACATTTCTTCATATCAAGAATACCTGTTGCATAACAAACTTCTTCCTTCTTATAAGTGCTTCTTGGGAATCTAGATCGTACAGCAGGATCTGTCCCATATGATTAGACATATTCAGTGTTGATATGCTACATCTTACTAAATTTGTATTAATAAACATGTTATCAATAAGTGTAGTTGTGTACTCTGTCACTCTTAAATATTCCAATAACGCCTGTTTCAAATTGAATCAATTAAAATCATCTACTAGTTTCTGTACATCTCAATTTTCAATAACAAAATTGGTGTTCATACGCTCAGAATGAAAATTGTTTTATATGTTTTGTACTTCTATCTAACATCAACTAATTCATCAATTTTTCCAATAAATGTTAAAGTTCCACTATATTAATAACTTACCAGAATTCTTATTAGTAGTTATTGCACATTATTATACGCATTCCTATTTATTATTTCTATCTATTTAGTCTCCATTAACGCCAATTTAAGCTATTTTTATTAAACTCAACGCTTATAAATTATTTTACACATTATAATTGACAGGTAAAAGGCATTTGAGAAAGACGAAAGTATAACCCGTTTCGGCTAAAATACCGCTGCGATCGGAAGGCTGTAAAATACCATAGCTTGACATCGTTCCATTACCGTAAATGAAAGGAGTTCTTTTTCATACTATGTTTTTTTTTGTTCCTTCAGTTAGCAATGGTCATTTATTATGTGTGTCCTAGATACGGACTTCTTATTGGCGCATACTAGTTTTTTTATTACTTTAATTGCTTATATAAGAACAAACTCGTACGAATGTAATGAATTACGTTGCATAACGTACTGGAATCTGTGATGACCGCATTCTTCGATAAACGCAGTCGAAATTATAGACACATATCGGATCCTATTAATTAAAATATTTTTTAGTTGCACGTGTAAAATGCTTGTATAGTTTGTGTGTTTTTTTGTGATAATTTCAATTAAAATGAATAAGGTTTACAATAATGCCTTTCTAAGTTAGCTGTCAACGACATCTACATAATATCGTGTAATTGGACTATTGAAAACTTGATGATTGTTTTGAAAAAAACTCATCTAATTAGTATTTCATTTATTTATTTGTAGTTTTATATATATTATATGTATGCTTGCTTATGTTGATTTCAAAAAGATTTAAAATGTCGTTCTTTGATATGGCATCCCAGAAAATTTTCTTAACAGTAGGGAATACTGGATGATAGGCTTGATTAAACTTCGCAGCACAAATAGTTTAGTTAGAATTTCAAGACCTTTTATATGTATAAAATTAGCTACTCACACTGGTTAAGGAGACTTACCAGAGACTTTTAGGAAATGCTTAAAGAAGACAAACGAAATACATTAGTTATATTCTAGCGCAGCATAAAATATAACTAATGTATTTCGATGTCTTTCACTGGTTTTTGGTTTTAGAAACCACAATTTTATCTAATTCCTTTGTCAAGTAAATTAGAAAATAAAAACGAGAATAATGACTACAATTTGGTCCATATTCTCTCTATTCCGTAATAGTAGTACATAACAAGATAATAGTTAAACAGGAATTAATGGCAAATTTAGCTGTAAATTATATTGCAGTGCAAAATTGTGGATACTTCTGTCAGGATTAAATGTTTTATGCTATTTGTCATTTGTTTTGACACGTCTGCCAATTTTTAAGCTAACCTATTTATTACGAGCTAAAACTGTTTTTCTATTTTTATCCGCTGGTTATAACCAATTGTTTTGTTTCGGTTGAATATCAAACCATTGTGAAAGTAACCAGAAGAAAAGAGTTTTCAAGCTAAGATTGAGTTGCGACTGTTCGGTTCTTGATGCATCAAAACAAAAAGAAAGTTGTAAAAAGGTGCAACAGAATCACCTTATCAAGAATATACATACAAGCGTACTTTCGAAACAAATTGTTTCGAGGCACTATAAGGTCAGCAGCTTACGACGTTAAAATTCTCTAATATACATTATTCTGAATTTTGAAGACAGTCAAATTCATAAAACGTGTTTCAAGCACCATCAAACTATTTCTTACAGCAAAGAATAATTCAGACTGTGTAGAATTTTGTCTGTCAAAAGTAGTTTCTAGCGGAATGTTGATGGATTTTAAGGATTACATTGTTTGATGAAAAGTGGTTCTCTACTTAACAAAATGCAAGTGATCTCATTAGATGTTTTTCGACGAAAAAATTTCACATAGAACGTGCAAAAGTAATACGTTTATATGCAAACTTGGCAAATTCACTACACATCTTAGCGGCTTACGCATACAATTTTGAATTTAATCCAAATTATAAGACAAAATTTACGTACTAACATATATTCACCATTTGACGGCTAAGTGAGCTCACAGACTGTGGTATATTTATATACAGTCACGACTGAATACTAATTTGCAATTCAAGATTGTTATTCTTCCACTGCACACTGGCCTGCCAGGCATGTGGTAAACATATGCCACATTTATTTGGCAGTATTAGCACGCTCCGGATGGTAACCATTAAAAAAAATCATTTTTGACGGATAATTGATATATGGTCATTTGTTACTATGCAAAAGTCAGTCCAAGAAAAGAGTAAGAACTGAATAAAAGGACCACTTATTACAAAGCCCATAAAATTTGTTACTTTGTACAGATACATTGAAATGTTTCTTGGAAACATATATTTATTGCCAACAATTCGCCAAAAATGCCGAAAAGAATAAGGTAAAATCGCATCTAAAAGATGATGATCTATTACTATTAAATGAGAGATTTCAGATAGAAAATACAGATGAAAGCAGTGCCAGACTTTAATGTGTTAGACTTGCGGTTTTTTAACACAATCCTCAAGCACCCAACAACAAGTCTTGTCCAAAAATAGTGATAATAGAAGCAGTAGATGTAGTTTTTGATAATATTTCTTCCAATATACTGGATAAAAGGTTAAATGTAATGTCTAAAAAACGATAATTTATATAAAAAAATTCGTGAATCTGTCTTGGTTATCTTATTACGAACACGGTTACAAGCAAGAAGTAGGATAATCTATTATTTAAATAGAGTTGAAAAGAGTGTAGAAACTTCACTCTATAATTAATAACTTTGACTTTTGAGGCAAAAATTTGGTAATTAAAAAGAGAAGCATCAAACCACTAAAAAAAATGCAAATTGTGATTGTTACAGTTCTATCAAAATCATCGTTGCCTCCACTTACTCAACATTTTATAACTCCAATCCTCATTAATGCCTCTTAGTCAATTTACACACAGCTGTAGTATCACACTTTCTAGACTCACGACGTAGTACAATAATATTTTGATAAATGTCGAAATGAACACGTAAAAATAGCCCGATTAGGCTCATCAGGTAGCAGCCCTCGCTGAACGGGCCGATAAACACGCGTGACCGAAAAAGAAAATGTTTCGGCGTCCTCTCATCGTTCGGAAGGATTTCTAAATAGCGGAGCTGACATGATGACAAAAGGAATTTCCATTGTGTGCGTTGCGTATGTATAGTTGAGGTTATACGTTGTAACGTATTATTCTTTCTGTAGACGCAGGCCTCCCTCGAACTCTCTACAACCTCTTTTAATTTCCTTTTTGTTTTCTTCTACTTTTTTTCTTGCTAACTCACTATACACCGAGGCTTACAGAATGTATCTATACTAATACTCATAAGTATTGGACATTATAACATATAATAGACTAAAGATGTATTAGTACTGTTATCTTGTTATTTTTGTAATTTAATTCAATTTTGTGTCTTTCAATAATTTTTTAACTTGTCTGTATGTGAAACTTCTGAAGTTTCATTAAGTGGACAAATTTACTTTTAGCGTGAACGAAACAGTAGTCATCCGCTCTTATAAGCTAATGCATGGTCACTCAAAGTTATGAATCGATGGTAATCCGATATAGGGCATAAAGTCTTTAAAATGAAAATCTACTACCTAATTTATCAAAAGAAAACTAAGCTTCGGAGTGGGGACAGGTATTGGGACCAGTGGGCTTAACCACTGTCTCAAAGTGCCTATGGGACTCCACTTCAATACATTTTAAGCGGAGATTTCTGCTATAAACTTATGTGCCGTAAAGAACCTCGAATTAGGGATATGAGGCGCAACAATTAGTATATCAACTAATAGTCAAGCAGCGTTGAAAGCTGTGAGTACCTACATATACGAGTCCGGTCTGTTGCATGAATGTACATGCAATTTAAGGCAATTGGGACACAATAACCACGTAACTTTTCAGTTGATCCCAAGCCACCAAAGGATCGAACAGAACGAAAAGGCAGATAAGCTTGCCAAAGAAGCAACAAAAATGGTTTTTATTGGATCTGATCCCTGTTGTGGACTGCAGAAGAACCACCTAAAACAAGCAATTAACAAATGGGAGGACAACAGAAAGCCCTCTCACTGGCAAAATACGCCAGGACAAAAGCAGGCGAAGGCACTGTTATCAGGATCGCTTAAGAGAGCAACGACGGCGACGTTGCTATTTTTCAGCAAGTTCAGGGTCCCCGACTGCTGGCAAAGTTTTTGACAGATCACGTGGCCCTGAAGTACCACCTACATAAACTCGGAAAATCTGAAGATCAAATCTGCCGTCTATGCCAAAAAGATCTAGAGACAGCAGAACACATTTCGTGTAAATGTGTTGCTGCTAGTCATACTCGACATCAGCACTTCAGTAGGCCGTTTCTAACGCCTACTGACATCCAGGACGAAAATCTCAGATTAATTCTAAGGTTCATTAAAAGCCGCCAACTAATCTAACAACCAGAAGGGCAATGTTACAATAGACCCATGCAGGTCTAATTTAATCTAATCTAAGCTTTTATATATTATGAATTTCTTGCTTCTTTTAAACTAATTTCACTATTTTTCATTCACCTTGATATCTTTAATGTTGCAATTTCAAGAAATTTGTTTTAAATATTACTAATTTAGATCAACTATACGACAAAAGCAAATATAATTCCTAGAATCTATGAACCTGATTTTTCTTTACTGTTACAATGAGCGAACGCATTATAAAAGCTAATTTCAACATTTAACGAGCTTTTGTCTGATGTTACTGGTCTTCAAAGAACTATTTCATGATACCACAATACGTCCCCTAAACATTATCCATGCCAATATTGTAACGGAATAAAAAACGCCCAAATATTTATAGGCAAGAGTGTATGTATACAAATATATAAAACGGGCAGGAGAACGTGAGAGGGAAAAGGAAGGAGTTACATTGGTGGTTCGCCGTTTCTTACCGGGCGCAGGTAATTAATTAAAAATGTTTGTTTTTATTACGACCGGGCACCGATGTTCTACAAACTGAGAGACTCTGCGGTGAGCCAGGTTCGTATTTAATGATGTTTTGACATGATCGTTAACTTTCTTAAATGCATAGGGCATAGAAGGTATGTAGGCTATTTTTTTTGTCGCGAGCAAGAGGATTCAATCAATTTATATAGAGAAGTCTATGCATGCTGTATTAGTTTACATTTAAATTAATGAAACAAGATTCCTTGCGTCAATGAAGATGATTTTATTTGAAGGAACCACGCACCGATTTTTCTTAGTTTATTTCTCAAATATTTTTATTTATGATTTAAAACATTTAGTAATTATTAATCCAACAATTTCAGATTTATTTTTTAATCAACCTCAAATCGTTGGAATATTTTGTTTCTGCTTATTTCCTAGAATATTCTCGCCACAGATAGTATAAGCTCTTTGTACAATATTTTGTTTATTTTATTCATTTATTTTCGTATGATTTGATATTAGGCAATCCAATATAGTAAGCTTAAGGTCTTAAAACTATTCCAATGGTTTCAGAGGTTAATTTTTGGTGTCTGTATAATTTGTATACTTTTATTCTTTTCCATAAGTCTTAATAAATCTTCTTTTACTTCGCAAAATTTTTGCAATGAAGGTGGTCAAAATGGGTTACATATCTACATGAATAAGAACATAATTACATCGCTTTCTAACAGCAACAGCCACTGTAATCGCAGTAGTTGGTACTGGCACTAGTAGACTAGAGTTGCGGGCATCGAATCCTAGCCGTGACGTTGTGGAGCGTCTCGCTAAGATTGATTTCCCGACCATTCGTTGTTAAGAAGCAATTAACAAAGCAATATTACTTATGGCGAGGTAATGTAGATGAGCCCACCGCAAATAAAAAAATCTGGGGTCTACTGCTCTGAGATAATTCATTGGATTTTCTGACTTTCATATTTAAACAAGTATTGATTACAATTATTATTGTTTCAATTTTTCCTTCTATTATATATTCTATTCATATTTCAGATCGATATGAAATCAGTTCGTCGTTACGGTCCTGTAACGCAGTAACTCTTTTCGAATTCGTTCGGTGAGAGACGTCTGCGAACTCATCCGCTTAAGCAACATGTACGCTTAATTAAAAGACCACTAAATTTAATCGTCGCTAAATTATACTTAAGTATACATTGGGTCCTGGTTCCGAAATCACATAAAACCTTCTCTTTCGTCGTGTTTTTTAATTTTCCCGGAGTCTGTCTCAAGTCTCCAATAATTAGCATTCCTTTAAAATTAAAAAAAAAGAAATGGCATGGATTTTATGGCCTACGCGTTCGCATAATATTTCGATCGTTATATTTTGAAAATATGACAAAGCGTATATAACGAAGGCAGGAGAAAAATAAGCTTAAATTGGTCGTAATTTACGATCGTTATTAATTTACAACGGATATAGACACAGACATGTTCAGTTGGAATCCTAAAAGATTGTAAAGATGTGTAAAGGGTTACAACATATCAATACTCTTGTTTCTTTTTTGTAGTTCGTATATTTTGACAGGTTATTTACATGAATCGCGTTCATATGCATAAAACCAATCAATTATTAAATCATTACAAAACAAGTTTTGTTTCCAAGAGTTAACTAATAGAATGTGGAAAAATACCAATTAATGATCAAGTAAGCGAAAACAGTAAACAATGTCTATTTCACACGAATTCCGCACTAAATGCCAGCATTCATTAGATTCACAATATACATACATATATGATCGTAAATTAAAGATATGCAGGCAAGTTAATCAATATGTTTGTGAAAGAAAATCGTCTTCCTAAATTACACATACAATTACAATGTGGCTTCACCGACTATTGATTCGCAAGAACGTATGTACACTTGTTTGCATTGAAAAGTGTAGAAAGAAAATGTTTAAATACAGAGTTAAATGATAACAAAGGCTTCCACGAGTCTCGGCTTCGAGTCTCTGTTATAAGAGCTGCAGGGTTTAAAATATAAATAATAAACAAAAATAAAATAAAAAATAATAAAAATACAAAAAATATATGTATATGCAAAACTTACTAAACTCGACGTTTCGCCACTAATGTAAGTGGCTTCTTCAGAAGTAAAAGTGGGCTAGGAGCGCAAGAAAGTCACGGTAACTCAACGTCTATGCTTGGTTCGGCATTTTTTCTTAAATTCAATCGCTAAGAAGGTAAAACGGGGTAAAAGAGGGTGAAAACGGTGTGGTAAAGTGTGTGTACTAAATATGTAATAACATTTTAGGGTTAAATTTATTTGAAATTTGGTACGAATGCTCTTTGAAAAATTGAGTGGCAAAGTTTATATAAGAATAAAATTAAAATATAATTTTATGATCAAAATTACTTAAAATTTGGTACTAATGCTCCTTAACACCAGTAATGAGGCACGTGTTTTTGTGTTTTTTAAAGTTCAACCAAAGACATAGTTTGAGTAGAAAAATACTTCTAGTCATTACTGTAGTGAGTTCAGACCTATTAATTCTGTGGCGCCTTATGAAAAAGTTTTGGAATTCTGTGTGAAAGAACAACTAATTGAATACTGTGATAAAAACAATATATTTGTACCTAATCAGTCAGGATTCAGGAAGAAACATTCTTGTGAACCTGTAATAATTGATGTACATATGGGTTAAAGAGATTGATAAAGGAAATGTAGTATTGACTGTATTTTTGGACTTTAGACGAGCGTTTAAGACTATTGACAAAAACTTGCTGTTGTGTAAACGAAATAAAATTGGTTTGTCAGGTAATGCCTTGAAATGGTTCGAGACTTATCTCTCAGGTAGAACACAAACTGTAAAGTTTAGAAATGTGGTATCTAATGAGGTTTGCACTCAGTATGGTGTACCCCAAGGAACTGTCTTGGGACCGCTTTTATTTGTATTATATATCAATGATATGGTGAAATGTGTAGACAACTGTTAGATCCGTAACAGGCAAAAATATTGACGTTATGGTACCCATCATATGTACAATGATAATATATATAACAAAAGTATAATTATTATTTCAAATATTTTACAACAATTTATTATTTCTTATTATTTAAAAAGATATATTTTCTTTATAGATATCTTTGGCGTTCCTTGATTTATTCAGACTTTTTGTATCATGAACAATAACGAAGCCAATAAACAAATAAGTGCACAAAGGAATAATACTTAAGAAAGGATTATATTTCTAATTAATGTTTATTCTTTATCTTCTGTTTCACAATGGAGTGATTTTATTGTAAAATTATCAATCTGACCTACTTTAATCCTTGTTGTAGAGCGCTACCCTAATTTTATTCTTAGACAATAAATAAAGGTCTTCCGTATTACTTCGTAAAGTATTATACTGTCTTCGTATCAAATTTTGATTTTTTCCTTTAATGTGGGATGTTTACTGGAAGAATAATTCAATTTAATAAAATTGCCTATTAGCTTACAAGATTATTTAATTTAGTTATAATTCGGTGTAAAAATAGACAAAAATTATTCGAAAGTAGAGCAGATAATACTAACAAAAAATTAATTATTTTTTATTCCTCCTTCGTTTACTAAATTAAAATTCCTATCTGCAAATTCGTATATAATTATTAACTAACGATATATAAAGTGCATTAGATTAATTTATTTGTAGTCAATATTGCAAAGATCAATTTATATTTATCTCATATCAATCAATCGGTATCTAAAATTAATCTTGAATATTCCTGGCGGCTCAATCAAAATTCCTAAATTATTTTCGGCAATAGAACGATAAAAAATCCCAGATAGCGTATAACCACGTATCCATACACAAACATACGTATGCATGCATATAACTGACATGATTGCTTCAGGTTATATAATCGATAAAATGCCGATAAGAAGCTTTCAAGAGGTATTTTCTTGAAACGGTATGTGACCTACAAATATTAAATGTCTTTAGGTAGAGATTTGAACTTTATATGTATATATGTACGAATATAATAAAAAAGTATCACTTTTTAAATAAATTTTCGTATGGATGAGACTAGTGCTTTTTACTACATTGCAAACATTATTTGGGATGTTTACATAATGATTTCGCAGAGTTTGCGGCTTAATAGAAGCAATATTATTATCAATTAACCAAATATTTTTCGTTCTCGTTACCTACTGGCCAATCTTTTATATAAATTGCGACCGTAGAGACGATTTGACATATTTTAGATTAAAATCCGTATACAAATAAATAAATGCATTAAATAAAGTTATATCTCAATTGAAATTATAATGCCATGAAATTTTTGATAAAACTTGTCATTTATCAAATCTACCGTATCAATGCTGGCGCCATTTATTTGCATGTTTTGGATTTAAGGTAGTAATATACTGTCTGAGTTAAAAACCTCTATGAAAAAAATTGGCTATATATGTATAACAAATTACTTTATTGGTTTATGACAGAATTACCAACACATAGAAACATTTGTAAAAGTTTTGTTCTGTGGCATTCCATAAAGAATTATTTGGTATTTATCGGTAGTATTCAATAGTGAGAATGCTAATTTGGCATAGGTTCTACGATCGTTATTTACCCTTGTGTGATTGAGCAAATGGGTTGTTGAAAACCAAAAAATTTATGTACTGTCGTAATTTACTACAAGAATAAAAGCAAATAAAAAAACGAATTATCTTCTTTTCATGCCACATCTACTGACATTAACGCATAATACTCACTATTCACTATTTCAGTGACGGATGTGCTGGGCAGTATAAAAAAGAATACAACCCCAGAAGACGTCGTCATAGGGACAATTTTCTATTTAAAATCTAAAGGTCATTTTTTTAATAAATTACAGAAAAACTGAACTGATGATGGCCCTTTCAAAGGAAGAAGTCTTCAATTACTTTTGCAAAATCAACATTAAAGCACAATACATAAACCACAATACATACAGTGGGTAAATAAAGTATTTGCACACCCTAAGATTCTTAAATATCACTAATAAATCATAGTAAACTGTTTTCAAAATTATATCAGTTTATGTATTATCAATAACGTAAATATTTTACTATTAACTATTTAAACAAATGCGTTTGCTAAAGGAAATCTAAGAAAGAGTGTAAATTGCAAGCCAAAAAAGTATTTGCACACCATTTGCTGGGGTGATATTGCCTCAGTTGCAGCTCTACAACGTCTACAATACATCTATCTACACATTACAATACTACAATATTAGACATCTGCACAAGAATAGGTAGCGAGTCACCTGTCAGTGTTACTTTATCTATTATACGCATTGTTTGTATCACTATGTCTCCCAAAACAAGCGAGTTATCCAGAAGCGTGGGCCACTGCGCTACCAAATTATTTTGTTACGTTCACAAAACCAAAATTACAGAATGATAGCTAAACGACTGGAGTTAAACTGGTCCACGGTCCGATATGTGATAAAAAAATACGAGGAAAGTGGTTCGACTGAAAACAAGCACAGATCAGGGCGACCAGCAGTACTAACTGCAAGAATGCGCAGACAAGTTCTAAAAGAAGTTGACAAAAATCCATTTTTAAGTGCTCAAAGTCTAGCCGACAGCATCGCTACCACTCTGCACAAATCTGTTCGTGCAGAAACAGTACAAAATATGCTACACGGCGCTCAAATATACGGACGATCTCCCAGAAAAAAAACCGTTTATAAGTGAACTAAATCGTCAAAAGCGCTTGGACTTTGCTCGACAATATATTAACGAACCGATTGAATTTTGGAAAAACATTATTTTTTCTGGTGAAACAAAGTTTAAAATATTCGGTTCTGATGGAAAATCTTTTATACGGCGTAAACCGATCACAGAATTGAATACCAAAAATTTACAGGTCACTGTCAAATACGGTGGTGGAAACGTTATGTTGTGGGCATGCAATGGAGGTGTTGGCAACTTAGCTTTTATTATGGACAGAATGAATGCTATAGAGTATATTAACGTGTTGCGTGATAATTCATTGACTAGACGGGCATTGCTGAAACCTTTTGATTTCAGCAAGACAAACAAGCATACACCCAAGAAAACTCAAGAATGGTTGCTTTTTGTTTTTAATCTGTGGTGGGTGCTTAGTTGCAGTGACTCTGTAAGCTGTATTACTTGTCTGGCTATCACTGCAACTTTGCGGTGTAGTTTTAGTGTGTGTAAGTTGTGTTTAAATGGCTTTGTGACAGCATCATATCGCCTTTTATGATGCCGCGCTGTTAATCACTTTGCTCCCAACAGCGAATGACAAGTCGATCCGGGATTAAATTCTAAAAAATGTCACCGTTCCAGAGAATTAAACCCCGGCACCTATCGTTTCTCACAACAATAGTCAGCCGCCTAACCACTGCGGCCATCGACCCGTTAATTTTATTACGCCTCCTCAATCACCGGATATTAATCCGATTGAGAATTTATGGCACATCTTAGACAAATACTTTCGAAAAAACAAAATTCAGAATAAAACGGTCCTGAAAAATATTACCACTCAAGAACGGACACAAATCGCTGCTAATATTACAACCAAATTAGTCGAATCTATGCCTAGACGATTGCAAGCCGTTATCGATGCAAATACTTTTTTTATCCACTGTATATACATATTCACTTCCAACTTATTTCTGAAGAAATGCGTCTTATTTTGGAATTGGAGTTGAATTAAAGTTGTTTGAACACCTCTAGGGACTTGTTCAATGACTTGGGAATGATTGAGCCTAGGCAAATAAGCATGAAAAAATCGACTCTCACTTTCAATTTAATCACACGGAGGAATCTTTATTTATTAATGCAGAAGATTTATAACCTGGATGTTTTTGTCGCTTGCGTATATGACAAGTTATGGGTATTTTGGCATAATAAATAAGGTGAATGCAGAAGACGAAGATGTCACTGTTTTTATATCCTCATAGACCACAACATTCATTTTTCTAGCGCAAAAGGATGTAGCATCCATCCACACTCTCTCCAGAATCCATCCAAGTAATCCATTTTCTTTAAGCAAAATTTATAATCTCGGTTGCAGCACACAATAGAGGTTGTACATTCATAGTTTTTTAAGCAAAATGGTAAAGTCCAAACAAAAAAATTCAATGCAATATGTAGCAATTCAGCAATTTACTATTTCTTGTGTGTTGTAATGTCTATCTTGGCTACCTATTAACAACCGTTTTGGTCAAACGGTAATTGCTTCCTTCTAGGCAATATATCCGTCTAATTTTTACTATCCTATTGCTAGAAGAATTTTGCATTAACCAAAGAATAATACTACTATTCAAACAAGCATATAAAACATCATGCACAGTAATTTAGTAGTCAATTAAGATCAAACTGTTAAATTATGTATTTGTGGAATGTAATTTAGTAATTTGTTCTCGTCCACATATCCATAAAAATGAAACAAAAATGGGAACTCTAATTATAAATAATGCACCGCCATATATGTGGTGTACATAATAAAGTTCTTCCCATATATGTATATTCTCTTGTAATAGTTAAATGAGAAATACCATCATCGATGCTGTGTAGAAGAAAGGATGACTTTGCGGAACAAGTAAAATCCAACCCTCTTCTGTGCTGCGAGTCTTTGTTTCATCATCCGCGATGATCTTCGAACACTAGGTTGCCATATGCTTCTCTTTTTATTAAGAGGTTTTCTTCTTCTATTTCTTCGTCATCGTCTACCATTTACTAGCGCGCTGAGTCTTATCTTGAGTCTAATGAGAATTTTTTTGGTCGCTGCGACATCGGAACGTCGAGTGAGTCGCGGCTTCTTAGAAAATTAATTTTTAAAAATAATTAATCTGAGAAGAGTAAACACTCGCACACGTATACAAGCGCGGAGGTTTGTCGTACAAACCCGAGGAAAGGTTGCATGCATGCCAGTGCCTATCTACCTATGTAAGGGTATAACTACATAGATATATAAAGTCACGTATTCATGTTTATTCATGGGTATATTTTGGTAGTTATTGCTTTATTTTCTTTTCTTCGTGCTATTTATCACTAACTTGACTAGTTAGGTCAATTTTTATTTATGTATCTATGTGATTTATTAATTTTTAATCGCATTTTTAGGTTGGTTTAGAAGACTTTAAAACGTGTTTCTGTCGAACAATCCTGGTTTTTCCAGTAAAAAATACATTTTCAGGTTATTGGACTACTAGTCAGTAATATTTATTACAAGAAAAAAACTAATAACACATTCATTCTAAGAAACATTTTCAGAATATAAACAACTAAAGGAGATATTGATCTCTTAGACAAAACCGAATACGTGAGAGCAAAATGTTTTACTAAAATTATTCCATATTTTAACGCTTGGCCCCAGACGTTCATGTATACATTATATTACAAATTTAAAATTAAAATCATACCAGCATACAATTTATTACACGTAATAAACATAACTCATTTGGCAGTCAGTCTATTATTATAATTTACACGCATAAAGAGCAAGTAACCTTGGCGTTGAGTCATATTATATTTATTTATTCACCGTTATATTTACAATTGCTGCAACAATTTCGAATGAAAACTTAGTTTATATTACAAAATACTATAGATATAATTTAAAATATTTAAGCATACATCCGTTGATCCAATGAAAAAATCTAGATTTGAATCCTTGGCAAAAATCAAATAACTTTTTTATAACGCCGACTAGAATGATGTTGATATTCATTATAGTTTTCCACTAAATGTCTTGGGCTAATACAAAATAGCTCCTTTTCATCAATGCAGAAGAAGTAGCAGAAAATATTTTTATTAAGAACAGTTTACAAAACGCTTCAATATATACGCTGAGTCATACCGGACAAAAAATTGGCCAGCATGAGCGAGTGAGAGATTCTTTCGAGAAAAAAACCTTCTATGAACCTACGTTATAATCTGTATAGTTAAGGAACTAGAAGACTTCTTCTACTGGACTTTAAAGTTAGCTATCATACGATTCTCGTAAAGCTTAAAGAGCAAAGTTTGAACGGATTTTGTAAAAAGGCATCTAACTGAAATTTACTAATATTATTCAATAAATTTTTTTCTTTAACTAAGAAGATTAAGAAATAGGTTCATAGGAAGCTTTTTTCCTGGAAAGGGTCTCCCATATAGACTGGCTTACTTTTTTTTTCGTTTGTTATAACCCACCGTTCGTCATAATCCACGCTTCGTGGATTATGTTCTTGGTAACGTAGAAAGCAACGAGCCCTAGTTTGATCTCTGACTTCTCGAAAAGAAATATTTTTCGCTCTGCTTTATCTACTGACAAATAACGGTTAGCACTTCATTTTTCATGTTTGAATAATATTAAAAAATCTTGTTAGTTTTCCCGACAATCAAACCAAGCGTAAATTATGTTTCGCCAAAAGAACAACAGTGTTGCAACGTACGACGCATTCACCATCCAGTATCCACCAGATCCGCTTTAGATTTCGCATACTTAGTGCTTCTTCCCTAACCGCACGCTATACTTTCGCTAGTTATCGAGAAGACAATGTACGCGACGCTATCGCAGAATGAACCAGGGTGCGATCCATATGCGCCACAGTCATGCGGAAGTGTCGCTACCAATCAATTGGCGTGAATCACGATTCATGCTGAGTGTAACGTGCGAATCATGGTTTAAAGACACGGTTCAACATTTTTCGGATTTGAGTGTGTTTAAACCCTAAATTTTCATTAAGTAGAATGATCTTACAAATAACATGCAATAACTTATTAAACCAAAAGACTTAACAATAACAAAAATTAGAAAAATATTTCTCTTCAACTGGATAAAAATTGTATTAGTTTCCTGTACGAGAGGGTTTCGGAGTTAATGGAATGTATTGCAACGCACGATACGCTTGCAGTTCATTATTCACCAAATGTCCTCGTACATATCGCTTCCGTGATGCTCCTTCCCTGCCCACATGCCATACTTGCGCCAGCTACTAAGTAGAGAAAATACGCGACGCTGTCGCAGCATAAAACAAGGTATGTTCCTTACGCTCCATGGTCATGAATTGATTCAGCAAAGAGGGGCAATTTCCAATGCAGTGCCAGTGTAGTGAGAAACGTAGAGGTATGCATTTAGCTACGTTTCGAAAACGGCGTATTTCGAAAAAACTAGAAAACGTAATAGCGAGTATGCCGGATTTAGAATGTGAAGGCGATAGAATTAAATATATCAGATGCGACAACTATATGACGTGTGCCGGCAGGTGGAAGTGTGAACGCCACCTCAAAAATATATAACACTGTTCTACAATCCAAACGATACAGCAAACAATTAACATTTAATATAGATAGGTGTCTGTTTTATTCTATATAATCTACCGATCATTTTACTAGACCAAGAAGCATTTGTCTTCTTGTGGAGCAAGTATTTAGATTATATATACCAAGTCGGACATCGATAAGAAACGTTATGCCATCTGCTCGTGACTATGTTGAAAGAAGGATTAAAGCGAAATGTTGTTCTTCACACTGCACTGAAACTTGCCTCTCTTTGCCACGCTCTCTAGTCACGAGAGAGCGTCTTGGCCGTTGAATATTGGTCAGTGATCGCTACATGTGCTGTGTGACATCTTGAAAGGATAAACCTGCTAAATGCATTGCAATAACTTGGCCTGTCTCGAAATCGGCCAGGTAACGCAGTAAACGCGTACTAACATTTGTCGAATTTGACAAGCTGCTGCTCTCATCACTTCGATAGTAGCAACCGCCTCTGCGAAGACTTCTATATTTCCACTAGCAAAACATACTAAAATGTCAAACTCTCTAACTTCAATCGTATGTTGGCATAGCTATTGCCCACCAAAGATTACGTTTGTATTTTCGTATATTTGAAATATATTAGGTGCTCCCGTGAATTCTGTTCAATAGTGTATGTTGAAGCATGAGACAGTAAATTAACGGTACTACTTACTACGTACTACCCAACACTAGATTTAATTTTTTATGTAAATGGAATAGTAGTCGTCGATAATCAACATATAAAAGAAACCTGACCTAAAAAAATATGAAATATATCAACGAAATATATCGCTTGTGAATATGTGATATTTTCTCATTTGCAAGTAAAACTAGAAATGTTATGTCCGTAAACTATCTCAAGTGCTTGCGTAGCACTTACACCGTTTTAGGAGCAGGAATAAATTTTAATGCTTTGTTCTGTATTCATTGTTCGACCACGATATAACATCTTCTCTCATTTGAATACATTGTAATCCTAGCAACACAAATAACGAATTATTATAAACAAGGAAGCTTAACCGTTTTTTCGCAAAGGGCGCCACTAATTTCGTTAAAAAATACATTTATTTTTGGAACCAGTATATTTTTATAAACTTCTTTCTAACTCATTCCGTATTCTTTATACATCATTATCACCACCGAAAACTGTACACGCCATGCGAACGGAATAAAAATTAACCGTCATTAAAATTTCGACTCGTACAATTGTCACTTGTCGAATTTTATTTTATTGCCCAATACAATTATTCAGTCACGTCAAGTAGCCGACGTCGACGCGTCGCCCGTTTTTGATCTATGTTGGCGTCACCACAACGAGTACGTATACAACAAGAGACAACGCTTCGTCATGGTCAACACTCTTTTGTTTTCACTGCCGACTACGATTTAATATGCAAGCGCCGTTATTAAACGTAGCCTACAAGGTAAATTTATGGTTTTAAGAGTGTTGTTCGCGTGTATTTTCTTAAATATCAACCTATAATTTAAATATGTGCATAATATACTATAAACGTGGAAAAAAATCTTTAAAAGTTCAGCTTAATGTTTAATTAATCCTTCGTTGCGTTTTACTATCAATTATTAGCTTTAAATGATAGCTAATATGGAAAGAAAGGTGTTTTATGTTGGTCAGCCTACAAAAAAAAAAAAAATAAACGATAATAACAGGTTTTTCACGTAGAGTGAATTTATTATAATCGTATAATAATTTATTAATCATTTATGAATTATGGTGCCGTGTTAATTAGCGTTAAGTAAATGCAAGAATATTTAGAAATTTTACTTAATTACACTAAAGTCTATAGTAAGATTATACGCATACACACTGGTTTTCTAACTGAAGTTACAAGGTTAATAATAAATTGTAGTTGTACAAGTATTACACCAAATAAACTATCACTTCCCCGATAAAAAAACATGAGAAAGTTTGTTTATTACCAAATACATTAATCGAATAATTAATACCAGTTCCTAAACTGCCGAGGAGTATATAACTATCTTAAGAATGCCAGACTAAAATCTTTATCCCGGAATATTGATTAATTTCAACATTACAGTTTTCAGTTTATTTTTCCCCATTAAACGTGTTTGCATATCTGATATTTTGCTCAAATGATGCAATTTTGTTAATGTTAGGCATATTACTTATGTCTCTTCTATTACCGCCAGAAATGTTCTCTTTAAAATTTCAAAGTAAGTAGACTTCATTGTAATTAAACTAAATCTATGTTACTGCATATATAGGTACACTCTTATAATATGATCTCTTAAATTTACAAAAAGTTTCATTATTTTTTAATTTACACGGAAAGTTATTATACCGATTAAGACCACCCACCCACCGACACATTTTGAACTGTTTGTGATCTTTTAACCGTATCTATAAAAAGTTGTCAACATTTCTAGTGCGATAGTAGTGTATATTATGTATTGACATTACATTATCAGTTAAGTAATTAGTTAGTCCCCAAGTTTTTATTTTATGTACAAACATTAAACTAGTAAACAACACTCTCTGATGTAAATAAGTTTAAAGTATTGAACATAACTGAGACCTACTAGGTTATGTTTGTTGTACTTTAAAATAGTTCTAAATGCTTGTTGCGCGTTGTTTTTATTCATATTAAATAATATATGGAGTAATAATTTAGTTGGGGAGTAATGTAAGGTATGGTTTTATGCAGGAGTAGTTATTTCCATATTATCTGTCAGCTCGGTAGTTGCAGTTTTGTTGTAGTAGTAGATTAGAGTTGCGAGGATTAAATTTTAGCTGTGCTGCGTTTTGCTAGCATCAGCTTCCCGGTTAAATACCATTCGAGAAACAATTAACAACCCAATATGACTTACGGAAAGGTAATGCTGTAAAGAAGCCTAGAAGAAAATTTAAACAACCAAAAATAGATAGCAAAAGCCATGGTGTTAGTCCGACAAATAAGATAGCTTGGAAGCCACTGCAGCTGCACCCACCACAATATGCTCTCTATTCGTTCTAGTGTGTTATTGCGCAAACTGACATCACTTCATTTCCATAAATTTTGATTGTTTAACGTTAACACTTATACTGTTATTGCACATCCACTCATAAATTAAGGAGGGTTTAGCATTAATTGTTCTTGAGAATAATGTAGTCTACAGTAAAGAGGAAAAATTAAATGATGGAAACAGTAATCTCTATTTGTTCTTTATTAATACAATAAATATACAACAGTACAGAAATTGGCGATTTGTTATTCAATGTTAGTTTTCAAGACTTGCAAGGTTCATGGTTTTTTTTTAATGTGTGGTGGGTGCTTAGTTGCAGTGACTCCGTAAGCTGTGTTACTTGTCTGGTTATCACTGCAACTCTTGCTGTGTAGTTTAGTGTGTGTAAGTTGTGTTTAAATGGCTTTGTGACAGCATCATATCGCCTTTTATGATGCCGCGCTGTTAATCACTTTGCTCCCAACAGCGAATGGCAAGTCGATCCGGGATTAAACTCTCTGAAAAAATGTCACCGTCCCTCCAGAGAATTGAACCCCGGCACTTATCGTCCTCTCACAACAATAGTCAGCCGCCTAACCACTGCGGCCATCGACCCGTGGATGTGGTAAACGCGAGATTTAAAAAAGCCCCAGAGGAAGAAGTCTGGTACTGTTAGATCTGGCGATCCGGACGGCCGGACGAAGTGTCGAAGAATTTCATTACACTGTATAGTACGTACTAATCTGTCTAAATTCTCCACAAAGTGGACTTCCATTAATTTTGGGCACAAACACACTGTATGTTGTCTTCCAATCTTTCACAAATGGTGGATTTATTAGTTATATAAGCTTCTCCCTTAATTTCTTGTTCATCAAATACTATTTGACGTTGTTTAATCCGGTTACGTTTCAATATCAATTTCAGATTTTTCAAAGATAGTATTATTACTAGTCTACGAGATCATAGTTGTACAAAGTAAATTAAATTAATGAGCGCAAAAATATATAGCCCATTAGTGCTTGTTGAAGACAAAATTCATAAAAATTTTTCAGCATCAATCACATATTATTTTAACGTATCCTAAAATATATAAGCAAAACTTCTCTACCTTACCATCGTCCATATCTTTGAGGAATAGGAGATAAATATGTGAGTACGGGTAAAAGTTATGTTTACTGCCTACTAAGTTCTACAGAATATATATATAACTATCTCGTAGTGGGATACTGGTTCTACGAACAAAGCTAATCAGAGCTGCAAGAATCAGAGAATAACTACAGCCCGATATTTTGCTTTCAACTTCTTCCTAAAAGGAATTGTCACTGTTTTGAATACGATTTTCGCGAAACTAGAAGTATTAATATCGCACAAGATGTCTTTGTGAATGAAATAATATCGTTAATCGATCGACCAGATTGCGTTAGGACTCTTTGTTCACTTTGACTTTATTGATAAAAATCTACAACCGGAAATTTGTTGAAAGTTGCACTGCAATGGTTTCTATGTTACTTGAACAGCAGAAAACAATCTATTAAAGTAAACGGTATTGTATTATATAGATTGTGAGTGAGTACCGGTATTACACAGGGGTTGGTACTATCATGATTGTTATTAGTTTACATTAGCCCTACTTGAAGTAGAATGAATATTACATATAAGATGGATATTATTATAATAGTAAAACACTACATATGATAACAAAATGATATAGTTCGCGTATCATACACAATATAGAGTTAGCACAATGATAAATTATGATAACATTAACAAGTCCTAAAACTTGTCGGATGCTCGAACTGACTTACCATTGATGAAAATCTGCGTTTGAACCAACAGATAACAGCATGTGTGTGTGCATAATCACAATCACCAAAGGTTCTGTTTAAATTACGTATTTTATCAAAATTGTGCGAACTTAACATTCTGATGAATGCATTGGATTACGTATACCTGCAATAGATACTCCTTAAGCTGAGTATTATATACTGCACAATAGTTAATTATTTACTACAATAAATCTCTGGTTAATGCTATTTAGGGATCGAATTCCACTGAGGTAGTAGAATTTTAGCAAAAATGAAGTCTGGAACTATCGCAAAGTGTTCTATGGTTACGTTCTAGCTAAATGTAGTACTGGCTAAAAAATAATTTCCTTAACTATAAGTGAAAGAAGTATACCCATCTAAATTGTACTGTAGCAATAAAAATAAACCATTCTTTCAATATCATGAAAATATTTTCTGTTGGTTAATTCATTTACTAAATAATTTTTCTTAAAATTTACATCATTCATTTAGCTGTTTCAAGTATATCAATTTGTTTTAATATAAGAATACCGTCCAATTTTATCGTTCGAACAAAAATATCTTTGCACCAATACGCTAAACGATCATAAACGAAGAAGAGCTTAAAAACGTACTATCTTACTTACTGTCCCGTTTACAAACAAGTTAATGTTTGTTACAGCTAACGTTCAAAAGCCGATTGTTTGCCCTATAAACACTGCGTTTAACATTACGGGAGCATTTTTTCAACGACCAAAGCGAGCACAAGTGCGTACACATTGTAGGTTATAGTCTGCGTGTGTATATCAAGTTCAAACAAAACACTCAAACACACGGGTCTAATCTCTTCGAAGCGGACTTAACCATTTAAAAGTAACATGGTCGTGATAATTGAAGTGGTATGGAATGTTTTCTTCTTTAAGTGGTCTGCGGAAGGAAAAAATAGACGGTGTACACAATAGGTATTATTCGTTTCCCAGTTTAAGAAAGTATATGGGACAGTTTCAAAATTTTTTGTATTCACAAGCAGATGAAGACAAACATCACGCAAAGCAGAAAGTAAATAAAAATGAAGTAACTCTCGTTCAACTATTATGTGAAGATTAGTGTTGCACTAGTTTGAAGAGTTGATATTTCTATAGTGTTTTGAACATTTGTCCTAACATTAGTTATGCTGAAATGATTTGGATATATGGTAACATGTATGAAATTGAATTAATTTTTTGACATAAAATTATTTAATATAAAAATAACAAAAAAAAAAGAGACAAGAAACAAGAAAATATAATAATTTTCGCGTAGTAGACATAAGTGAAAAAAGAACAAGAGCCTCAAGCTTCTTTATCAAGGAAAAATTTAATGTTTAAGTTTCATAATAAAAAATAGAAATCATTAAATCAAAGCAAACAGGTGGTATGTCGTGGAAATGTGGCAAGCAATGAATGGAAAGGGAACCTAACTTTCAATCTGTAGGATTTAAGAATGTAGATGAGTTAAAACGTTTTTATAATACAATAATAAAAAGATCAGATATAGAAAGTAGCAACCAATATAAACGTAAGCACCCAAGCAACTGGTGACGGACCATTATGTTGCATCCAACTAATAATCAAATATATGACGTAACAGTTGATATTATAAATTCATGGCTTGACGAATAAGTTTAAATTTAAAAATAGTTATTTACGATACAAGTGTTAAAAGTGCGATTTTATTTCACGAGTTAAAAGTTAAATAAAATAGCATTTTTAACATGTACACATCATCGTACATCGTACACTATTATTTATACAACTGTTTATATTTCATTAAGGGATTTGGCATTTCTACAAAATGTTTTGACATTTTATCACAAAAATAAAATGTATCACAAGTCAGAGGTGCCAGTCATGGTAACGCATTGATGTTTGAGAAGTAGAAATGTGAAGAAAGTTTTGTTGACGTTTTTTACAAACGTTTATATTCCTATTAAAATAATAAAACTGGATCATAATGAGATTGATTGATACTATTGATGATGCCCAATGAATCCATATTATATAGTAATTGTTGTAGTGCTAATGTATGTAACAAGATAACAATGAACGAGGGGATCTCGGAAACGGTAAGAGATACGGGGTCGATTAAATTAAGGAAAAGTAGCGCATTTACGTGGCTAATAATATGCCATTTAGAAAGTTTTAATATTTTGAGTAGTTTCGGAGATATTTTTCCGATTTTTGATCAAATTTCAAATAATTTGGAAAATTGTTGAAATTTTTTCCTGAATTCGCGAAATGTTTGATAAAATTTCAATAGTAATTTATAATAATACATATTGTTAAATACGTTATCGTTTATGACACACTACTAATCTCTTGATATTAATTAAAAAAAAATTGAGTTGGCAGTATTGATTATTTGAAGTGACATTTAATTTAAAATTATCAAATTCAAAAAGGTAATTTATATAATATTTGTTGCTCTTCTGACATTGAATTATATACCTGTCAAGTATAACAATTTCTATTTCATTTCCTTTTATTTTCATAAAAAAATAACGAACTGGGTAGCATATTATTAAGGTTAGGGATTTATGATTTTAAAATGTCACTAAATTAATCAAGTTCTCCAGGAAGTATCAACTTTATTTTTACACACTCGTGTTTAAAGTGACTTTTTACGCACGCAAATCGAATCGTGAAATGACAGGTTTTGATAAGCGAGTACAAAAAATACATTGCACGTTTCCATTGCCACTTTTTCCGCTCTATCCAACGGTGTCCAAATTTTTGTAATCCGAGGTTTCGTTTCTGAGTAATCACCATCAACTTATTTTTTTTAATATGGACTAAAATTGTTTTTGACAATTTTTGAATGCTGTTGTTTATACAACCTCCGATAATTTTTAACTTTTATTAATTTTTTTAAATTTTTTTTATTTATTTATTTTTTTCTACTAAAATAAAACAAAATTAAAAAAAAATAAAAATAAAATTAAAAAATAAAAAAAATTAATAAAAGTTAAAAATTATCGGAGGTTGTATAAACGATGTTACTAGCATTCAAAAAATGTCTAAAACAATTTTAGTCCATATTAAAAAAAATTAAGTTGATGGTGATTACTCAGAAACGAAACGTCGGATTAAAATTTGTACACCGTTGGATAGAGCGGAAAAAGTGGCAATCGAAATGTGCAATGTGTTTTGAAATTTGATCAAAAATAAAGTCAGGAAAAAATAAAACGATTTTCCGAAATTTCGGTTTTTGTCGGATATCTCCGGAACTACTCGGAATATTAAAACTTTCTAAACGGCATATTATTAGCCACGTAAATGCGCTACTTTTCCCTAATTTAATCGACCCCGTATCTTTTACCGTTTTCGAGATCCCAATGCTGTTCATTCTTATCTTGGACACAGTGTATATCAATATTTACAAACAATAAAGTAACTGTCATTAGTGTTATAAACATTTTCGCACTAATGTTTTTAACAGGCTTATGTTATAAAACTCAATTTTTAATCCGGTTAGCTTGCGTTAAAAGTGTCACTTATACAGACAGTTGTATAAAAAAGTAATTTGGATATTTACAATTTAGGTAGTGCCCAAACTAAATGTTTCAGAAACACATTAAAATATGTGGAGATAGCAGAAATTAAGAAAATTTTTCTGTAGCTAGAGAATATTTTAAATGCACAAGAAAATATGATATCAGACTGGGGAAGTAATTAAAGAATAAATAATAATAATGCAATGCAGTACATGTTCTAAATGAATTAACTTAATAATTTTTGTGTAAAGTATTATTTATTAGTACTGCTTCTGTTGGATCATAATTAACATTTGCAATGTCGCTATTTAAAATCATTTGGTTTAGCACAAGTTCATCAAGTTCTTCCACGAGCTTTATTTGCTGCATACAGTTCAATGCTGTGCAGTACTGAAGTAACTCCTAAAATTGCCAAAAACGTATCTATTTCCAGCTTACATCCACATGCAGGTATATAAAATCTCTTTGAACAAACCCTCTATAGGATTTCGTGAGAGTATATGATTTTCATGATTTCAACAATATTTTAGGTAAACGATTGTTACTATCTATACCTAAGTAGTTTACACAGATCGGCGCCATCATACTAGAATTTTCCAGCTTCATTAATTATACAAGATTTTTGCGAGGATAATAAATACACGCAATAATCATGAACTTGAAAATATAAAATCTTTTATTAGAAGACGACGTATGTTATTGCAATTAGTGCCAATTAAAAACACACAGGAACATAAAACGTCCAATTTTGTCAAGATTAATCAAAGAATATAAATTTCGCAACTGTGTCTTTACGTTACTTTATATTCATTTTATTCAATTTTGCAATTGTGAAATAATGTATACACAATTTTATAACATACGTATGTATGCATTATAGCTAGATAACTGTGTCAATAGTGGATTATGCGTTCTAACGATCGTACATACATATATACGTAACAGTCGCCATGCAAAACTATTTCTACACCGACACCGACGTACCGTGCGCTCTTGTTTATAAGTGAATCGTTTTAAATTAAAACCCAATGACATATTTTACAAACTAAATACATACACAGGCGCACGTAAAAAGGTGCTTAGGTATAAGCTATAACCTAAACATATTAGACACTAAAGTAAGATAGAGAACGTTATAGATAGGGAAGGAGGTAGAGAAAGTAGGAATCGGCGACAGCGGTACTATAATAAAAGGAGATAGAGATAGGATGGTAGGCGCCAGGGCCCGACGCAGCGTCTGGCCGCAAAGTACTTCTGCATGTTTGTCTAAGTGGCCTCCGTCTCTTTATCAACAGACTGAAAATATCCGGTGACTAAGGCTGCGCATATAATTGGTGTCTCTCTTAACTTTATTATATGCACTCAAGTAAGAGCTTGGGAGAGCATGTTACCCGAAAGTTTTTTTTCCTTTGATAATATTCCATCTTTATTTTAACATTTATCTTTTGTATTTTACTCACAGCAATCACGAATGTCAGTTTAAAAGCGACCGCTGAATTATCGCCAGATGTTTGATGTAAACCGCAAGAAGAAGATATACCTTAATGTTAAAACCTTTGTCTTTTCCCACAGAAGTGTACATAGTAAATTAGGTTATCAGACATTGTCGTCTTGTAATTCTGCTTCGTGAGAATAGTGCATTAACATTTCTTTGAGTCTTAGCTTGTTTAGAATTAGCTTGAAGTATACAAACCAACATTTACATAACAACAATTTAATGTCTTAATAAATCTATAATTCTGAAACCTCCTTAATAAAAGTTAGAAGTTAGTTTCATTTACTGGTTAGACAAAATCACAATAGCAACTGGCAGGTTTCAAATTACTTCAAATAAATTGGTGGTATGCCGTGTCATTTGATAGTTACATAAAAATGAAGATCACTATTTTCAAAGCGTTTAATTACTCTGTTAAATCAAATAGCATAACGATGTGAAAGTGATTATTACTAATTTCAGGTCCGCGAAGTTCTACAAAAAAATTGACGGAAAAATTTACGATTTATAGACACATATTGAAGGGGATCGAGAATTTGAAATTTTGAAGCTTTGAGAGGTGGTCGGCCTTTACCTCACAAAAAAAACGTAAATCATCGTTCAACCATTCACCACAAATAACTCTATCTATAAATTTTTCTAACAATATCAACGATATCAAAACAACACGATATTTAATTTCAAGACTACCAATAATTATGAAAAAAAACCTGTAATTATTGGTTTGATTGATAGAGGATTGATGATGACGAATTCACAAATTAGAACAAAGATGATCAGAAAAATTACTAAAAACATAAAAAGTAATTTGCCAAGAACGTTAATAAACCAAATTATTACAGAAATATACATGGAAAAATACAAAAATTATACATAAGAACAGAAACGACGAATAAAACGATCCTTTATAAAGCTAACACACAAAAATATAAACAATTTCAATTTTACAAAGTTTAAACTAAAAGTTAACACATATGTAGGTGTATAAAATAATATCATGTAACAAACGAAACTACTCCTTCAATTTTAATCAAACCAAAATAATTGTCAAACAACGAGATGTTAGAACTGATATGCATAAAATGCTAATAAAAATGCATGCACGAAGGTAGTTCCAGAACTACCAAATCTGACAAATAAATGCCGGTGGTTGTTCAAACAAATATCTAGAGTTGAAAGTACCAACTTTATAAACTTGTGTAAAGTTTGAAGACGATACCATAGAATAGATCCCTAAAATCGGAACGGAAAAAAAGCGGTTTCCTTTAATATCTTTGTGCTTCCGATTATCAGAGTGTACAATGCCGACAATTACACAGGATATACAAAAAAGTAGGCCAATTCTTTAACCATATATTCTTAGTATTAAAATAATACGACCTCTCGTATGCCGGTTTCAATTTGAATGCTTTTGTTTCAATATATAAACTGTCATCAAAGTTAACTTTCTAAATACTAAAATTTATTAATACATATCTCGTCGTGTTTAGAGATATTTTTTTCAAGTTTGGTGTAGATTTTGTTCATATCTAAGCACACCTTCTGTATGATATTTAGCAAAAAAAAACTCAAAGAATTAATAGAGAAATACAATTAATATATCTATTTTGTGACCTTTATGTACTTATCTTTCAATTCCTGAAATATTTCCACTTATAGGTACACTAGTAGTAGTAGGCATTTAAACTATTTTTCAAACACTTCGGTAAATTAAAAAAAGCGTAATTAACAGTTTAGTAGATCAGGCTATTAAATTAGCTCACTCTGATTTTACAAAAGAAAATTTAAGCAAAGTTAGAACAATACTAGAAAAAATAGTTATCCTAGAGAGTTTTATAATAAATTAATCACAAAAAGAATAAATAAAATATATAACACAGGTACAAAATCAAATCATAACATATACCACACTATACCATACATAAACAATTTAAGCGACACAATAAAACACGAATTAAAAAATCAGACATTCACATAACTTTCATACCTACCAACAATAGACACTTATTCACAAATTTAAAAACCATTATGAGTTAAAATTCGAATTGCTTCCCACGTTCCCTATTCAAATTTAGTCCCCTGAGATTATTTTCTTTTTCCAAACTTAAAAAATGGGTGGGTAAAGAGTCTGTGGTTGAGGGTTAACTCAAAAAACTCGCTGGTTTTAACATCGAGCTAACAGAAGATCGTGTTGAAAAGTAAAGATAATTCAATATTACAAAGTATTAATTAATATTAATCTCCTCTCCCTGTCTAAAACCAAAACAGGAAAAATAGTAACAAATAAAAGGCAAAATAATTTTAAATCATTTAATGCATACATATAATTAACAAAATTTACTATTTCCTTTGGAATATGTATTTAGGATTAACTCAGTATAAGCAAATTATCGTTTTGAAACAAGTTATTTGTTTTTTAATAGTCCGAAGTTCGGTTCTAGACACTTCTAACGTTTTACCTTTGCACTACTAATAACATATACACCACTATAATTCTCACAAAGGCTCCAACTACCTCAACCAAAACCTATCTAATAATACTATTACTTTTCTGGTGAATTCAAAAATCATATAACCTTTAGCTAGACTTATTATGAATGTCTTTGATAGGAAACCCGTATATTAAATTTTATTCATAAGTAAAAAAACAAACTGTTGCGTGGTTCGTTCAGCATCCCCGCGGCTATAAAAGCTGAATCAAAGTATAATTTCCTAAGCAATCACATATGTTTAGAATTCCAGAGAATTCGATTTAATTTCACCACTGCAGCAACCTCTCTAACATTAAGACGAATTCCCGAACGGGCGAATCTGTGATTAACTTCAGCCGCAACGACAAATGGTTACCCGTACAATTGTAATCACAAATTGACGACCATCGCGTAGCTTTCTAAAAGCCACAATCTGGTGACGTTGCGTGAGGGATAATTGTGTGATTCGAACCCACTTAATTGTGGATAATAGTAAAGTGGCGCCACTATCGCCTAAGACCCTCTCGGCAACAAGGATTGTTTCATAGAATGCCGGCTGCGATTGGGAACTATACGAACGAGAGCCGTTACGATTTTAAATTGCCGTTTCTTCCGAAACGGAATTTCGGGGAAGCAATTTTTACCATTTCTTTTTGTATTAATCGACATGTTCGTGTTGCATAACGAAGATGCAAGTAAAAAACGATGAGGGAAATACTTATGTAAATGTTAATAAAATTTTAAAAAGTTAAGACAGTTTGACAGAATACCTATCAAGGAGTAAATACTTCCTAATACTAGTAATTTTAATGGTAAACCCAAAGAATATACCACGATATTAAACATGGTGTTTGATAAAATCAATAAAAATTGAAATCTTATCGCAATGCACCATTATAATTCATGTCAACGTAATTACCATTAAACCAAGCATATAATCCACTGCAAGCAAGCGAAGTATAAAGATGCATAACGGTGTATTAAACAATAACTTGTCATTAAACGTCAATGATCGAACCGAATTTCCCCTGCGGAACGTGAGAAACGTTTAATTTCCTCAGCTGCCATCGGCTCGTGTATGCATAAAAAGTTTTTATTCGAAATTCTAAGCCCAGACGTATCGCAATTTTATTAGAGGATAATCGCAGCAGAATTATATAGCCAACAACGTTAAAGCGTACGTAAAATTGCGGTTGATTTAATTAATTTTCCTTACCGTACATAGTTAGTGAGGCTGGTTAGTATGCAATGTAACGGATATGCCCCTATATATAATACAATGGGCAGTTTAACTGTGGTCTTGAGAATAACGAGTCGAAAGTAAGCATAGCGTGTGATGCAAGTGGCGCCTATTCGCTGGCGTTTCATCGGCGCATGACATGATTCAACTATGGCAATTCCTGTGTTCTTTTCATCTTTCTATCTTCGTCTAATCATTGACGCGTACTATGCTAATTGTATGTTTGCAATAGCTGGAACAATTGAGTGTTGGTAATTAGGTACAAGGACTGGGTGTTCTCTGTTTAAAATCAAAGAAAATCTTATATACATATTGAGTTTTGATATGGTATCAATGGTATTAATTGTTATAGTAACAATAGAATTAAACATTGTATGATATTTATTTTACTACTAAATGCAAACTCAAAATTAAATAATAACTGGCGTATAGATTTTTTTTAATAACTGTTGTAAAAATGAGTGTATAATTTTTACAGCCTTTCACTGAAAACAACCAAAAATCAGTCTAGCTTTAGAATTATAACCATACTCCGTTACTAGATAAATAATAATTGTATTTATAAATTTTTTAAAGCAGAAGCTATCAAAAAATAGATATGTAAGTACAAAAATCTTGACATAACAAGTATGTACTAGAATGTGTAATTAGTATCAATAATAGAGAAACGCTTAACCGTATATAAAGCAAAATTGTTGACATATCAAAGTTTTGCATAAATGTGAAGTTATTTCTTCCTCTTACGTTGGTCGTTGCTTTCTGTAATGCGAAACCAGCGATAATCTCCTATCATGACGAGATCCCACCTACTTTGATATCGTTTTTCTATTTCTGCAATATCTTGATGGAATCTTTCCCCCTGTTAATCACTCATCTTTCCTAAATTACTATCAGGAAAGAAATCAAAATTTGACAGCAAAAAAGAACTTTAAGCGACATTCAGCACCTTAATTTTTTTATAGTTTTTCTAGCACATTAATTACGATATCTTGGTAGTGTTCACTCTTGTGATTTCACAAAAAATGTCTGCAAGCATTTTGAAAGTGATCGTTGGATCGCTCTCTAGTTAAATTTTCTCCGAGCATGAAGTTATATACATCGGATAAAAATTCAACAGATGAGTGCTCAAACGATAATTTTCAATTTTCTATGGTTCATGCGTAATCAATCAACCTCGTAGAAACAACGAGAATTCTGTTAAGACACGCTAGTTTTAATATATTATGTATGCATATATCAATTAGAAAAGTTTTTGAAGAAACTGGAATTACTGGAGCGTTTGTTAGCTTACGTTCATCACATATGTCACCTTTAAACTTTTCAAAACATTTCGCAGTAAAAATAAAATATTCAAACGAAGGTTTTATTGCTTTTTTGTTATTGTTACGAATAGACTAGATCCTTTTAAATACTTTTCTCTACAATTGGTATGGTCTTATTGGCAATACTACTAGGAACCAAAATTGCAGCAAAAAGTATGGAGTGTAATTTAAACATGTGAAGTGTATAAGAGGGTATTTGTGCGGGAGTGGGAGTGTTTTACTAACAAAATTTTATACACAAATTGTCTTCATTGGTTAACAAGTAAACGTGTGGGAACATAGATGTGATACACCCTGTATACTAGACTAAATTATTTATAAGGTCTTTTATATTATAGTTTCTTCACATAATCAAATAACATCTCATGAGTAACTGACAAATTTAAACCAAACAATTTCCACGTAAAACCTCAAACATCTCTTTGATGTCAATAAACTTTTTCTTTTGAAACTCTCATAATCGCGACTTTTACGATTTGCTGGTGTCGTTTAAGTTTAAGCATAAATTCCGAGCAATTTATAGCGTTTAGCTACTGTAGCAAAAGGAGATGATGGTATGGCATATTATGTGAAGTATTTATACATATTTCTTACGTACATTTTCTTGTTGTATGTATAGGCTGATTAAGTATTTCAAATTGAATGATATCTGTAGTTTTGTTTGCACGTTTAAAATATAAATATGATTGCACTTTTCTGGTATTTCATGCATCTAAAAACAGTCGTATTAAAGATTTTTTGACTATTTCGAAAATTTTTGATTACCTGTCATGATGCTTAACATTATGTACCGTTGCCATATTTAAGGAAAAATACTGGGTTATGCATAGAAGAAAGCTTGATGTTTCTGCTGTAGTTCTTGGTGCATCATTTACACGCTATTTTAATTATAGTGCAACTTCTGTTTTTTTTTTCTCTCCAGACCCGTCCGACCTATAGTCACCGGTAGACACCGCAGCCATCAGGCTTATTGTGCCACATCTGTTGTTCAAGTCACCCACTCTAGCATGGTAATCCCCTCCACTAACCTGTACAGGTCCCTAACCGAGTGGGTAAGGTATATCTCTGGGTCTTCTTTCGTTATCCCAAATAGATTCTGCCTTCTGCGATCTAGTGCCTCGCAGTCGCGTAGTATGTGATCGGCTGTCTCCGGTTCTATCCCACAAAGTCTACACTTTGTGTCCCCGTCAAACACTCCGATTCTGTATAGGTGTTCTTTCACCGCAGCATGTCCGGTCATTAGTCCCGTTACGATGCAGAACTGTTTCCTACTAAGATGTAGTAGTTCTCTAGCTCTTTTCCTGCATGGCTTCCCTATAAAGGTTTTGCCATGTACTATACCGGGTGAGGCTCTCCAGTATTCCTGCTGTTTCGTACGAACCCAGTCTCCTATATGTCTCCGGACCGTTTGCCTTGTGACCCCGAAGAAAGGTTCTGGGCCGTACATTTCCATCTCTGACCCTCTCTTCGCGAGTTCGTCAGCCCTTGCGTTGCCCTCTATCCCCTGATGGCCCGGTATCCAAGTCAACCAAACCTTGTTCCGGTTCGACAGTTTCACCAGTTCGTCGAGGCATTCCGTCACCAGCCTGGACGACACCTTCCGGCTTAATAACGCCTTCAATGCCGCTTGGCTATCAGACATGATGTGAATTCGTCTGTTGGTCACCGCTTTCACATTCATTGTGTGTGCGCATTGGAGAATAGCATATACTTCCGCCTGAAACACAGAAGCATACTCCCCCAGTGCGTAACTGTGGCCCTCATTCTGAGAGCATATCCCTGCACCGGTACCATTAGCCGTCTTAGATCCGTCCGTGTACCAGACTAAGTCTTGCTCCTTGATTCTCAGTGCATACCTGGCAGCCTCCTCCCGTCCGTCCGCTATAGACACCGTGAAGGAATTCCCATACCTACGCCTTACCGGCATGTGGTCGGTCCGCATTTCCAACACCCCCTTTCCCACATGCTCAGTTATCGACATATTATTTGTATTGACCCTTTTCGGAGTCGCTGTGTGTTGCAGCCTGTATGCCCCCATCCTTGCCTCCCCCTGTATGACCAGGTGCAACGGTGGCAAGTCCAGGAGTGCCTCCATGGCTGCAGTCGGTGTCGACCGCATTGCTCCCGTTATTCCTAGACAGGCAAGTCTTTGCACCTTGCTCAGCCTCTGAATAGCGTTCCTTTGTTGCATCTTTGTCCACCATACCAAAGCTGCATACGTCATTACTGGCTTAACCACCATGCTGTATATCCAACTCAGCATGTCTGGTCTTAGTCCCCATTTCTTTCCATATGTGCGTCTTACCAGCGTTAACGCTGTCACCGCTTTTTTGGTAATTCTGTCTAAATGTTGGTTCCAGGTAAGTTTGGAGTCTAATGTTACTGCAACTTCAGATTAGTAAAACTCGATTTTTGAAATTATATCAGATCTTTGTAAAATAAACTTAGCTTTTCGTCATATTAATCCTCCTGCCTTGTGCATACTAAGACAATTGTAGCTAATTAGTCTTACTATAGACTATATGATTTGTGGCGCTAGTACTAGAAAGCATTTTGATTCTGTTTTTGGACAGAAAAAAATAAATCTGCGAATAACTACTTTATTATAACCCCTAAACGTGAGATCGAATCTTAAATGCACATATCAATGAGCATTATGTATTAAAAGTACTAACGCAATGCTTCATATATTTATTGTTTACGGCAGTTAAAATTTAACATGACATGAATCACAAATCTTGTAGTAAACTCTAGACATTTATTCTAATTAAAATTGTGAAATTGACAAAAAATCCACTGGACAAATATTAATGAAAAACTTTCCAGTTGAGCAAAGACAACTTTAAAATTTAAACTTTAAAAGTATAACCCTGTATGTATATGGATATCTACATGCATGTGTATATGCAAGCAAGTACTACAAATACTCATACCGTTTATTACCAGTTTTATTTTCCATACTTAAAGTTCAGTCTGCGCTCTCAGAATATAATTGGTAGTAATTTATGGAATAGAAAATTAGCGCTAATTGTTTCAACCGCGTTTTCTTTACGCATTTTCCCACATATCTTCATCGTCGAGTCGCATTCCATCATAGAAACTTAATGGTTATGTACTTTGTCGGTTCGCAAATGATTATCGTACGATGTCAACAATCAAACGAGCGAAGAAATAAAACCAGTTAGAATATTTAAGTTTTTTTTTTATTTGAACGGCTGCAAATGCGTACGGATATGAATATCCTTATCTACATATCTTAATATAAAACAATATCAAATAAAATGTATTTTAAGATTTATAGTATTTTATGACGTCTATTTAAAGATAATATTTTTAACCATGCACTTACTATTAAAACAAGAAGTAAAAAATATTTACCTACATTATAGAAAAGTAAACATATAAAAGACCAAATCTAAAACGTCCATGTATAGTAGTAAAACGGTTGTTAAAAGAGCATTAGTACTCTTTTTTGTACCTAGAATACAGGTCCTATTGTGGTCAACCTGCACGGTCTACCTTCCTCTCCCATTGAAGAAGGGGCATAATCTTAATCCCGAGTCTTTATTTGTGAAAGGATATATAGCATGCATTTTTATAAGATGAATAATATAAAGTAACAATATATACAGAATATATACAGCTTTAAGTCATTTTTGTTACCAAATTGTAGTATAACTGGAAACTAAATCACTAAATTGTGCAAAATTACTATTAACGTTGAAGGTTAAGTTTAGTATAGAACGATAGATAATTTTGCATTACTGGATTACCTTTGACTTGTACATACAGTTATTTGGGGTTAATGTGGTCAAAGCTTGATTTTTTTGTCAAAAACATACCTTTTTCTTAAAAAAAAATTAAAAGTAAAAAATGATATTTGTCATGTTAGATTAAGGTCTTGCGGATTCTATATAAAAACCGAAATTCTTTTATCAATTATATATATTTTTCAAGTGTCAACTCGTACTTTATTTGTTTTATTTAAACAATTTGCCCCTTTTGTGAATGTTATGGTTGCTCTGAATAATCCAATTATGTATCTATTTTTTCTAGAGGTGCAATTGTTGTCAAAATTTCCGCGTTGCTGAATACTAGGTTGATTTTAATGAATTAAGCACTGGCCAGAAATAATTCTGGAATATGTGTCATATTATACCAGTAGAAACGTTGGAAACATCGTCCATGCAAGATGGCTGAAAAAAACTAGGTGTATTTGTCACACAACTATGCTGCCCCTTATGGTTGACTGTAAAATGTTATCCAAATATTAATTATGCACCCTAAAACTGCTTTAAGATAGTACAATGCATCATGAACTTACCATACAATCCATAGAAGGAATTATGAAGGAAATTATAGAAACTTCCAAACACGTTTGACCTTCCACAAAAACCGAGATGACTTTATTAGATTAAGATTGCTGGACAGAAAATACTTTCGAAAGCTTAATATACATATGTAAAACCTATTCTAAAGTGACGACTATTAAACAACTGAAATTTTCTTTCAAATATCAAGCTAAAGAAATAATACATTGATTTAAATGCAGTTTCCTCTCATCCGGAAAGACTATAAACCTTTAATTCGGAGTGACACATTTTACTGATATTGTACAAACTGGTTTGGTTATTTATTTACCGCATCAAAATGCAAAATATGGAAACAATTTTACTCGGTTTTGCGACGATCCACTGCAATTGCAGTTTTCAGCATTTTATTTAACTTCTGAAACGTAGCCCTCCGGTAGGTAATATTTTTGTCTTTAGAAAAAAATTGTTTTTACTTTTTAATTTTATTTCTCAGTAGTGACGTTTATGATGTCTACATAAGCTACTAGATTAAGCACCTCTAACAAATATTTGATAGAATCCAATTTCATTGGCTTATATGTAAGTATTGCTGTAATAACTAATCCCTTGCAACACACTAAAAATTTTATTAATTAATTAAAATAAAGAAGGCAAAAAATATCTCGAAACCGGATGCAGCACAAAATGTGTTTTCGATGGCACAAATCAGCACAAAACGGGTACAAAACGATGGCGTAAAATAATTTTCAAAACTCGAAAGTGTGGCGGCCAAGTTTGCGCTTGCTGTCAAAAAATTGAATATCTCGAAAACGGAAGTAGCATAAAACGCGGTTTCAACGGCACAAATCAGCACAGAACGGGCACAAAGCGATGGTATAATTTATTTTTCAAAATTCGAAAGTGTGGTGGTCAAGTTTACGGACGCCTACCATTTTACCATCAACAATATATAAAAATAATGTAATATTTAAAAATCAAAATTGACATTGTTTTTTCGTGATACATCCTGTTATAGAAGAACACTAAAGACCCTATTTCGTCCACAAAACACCGAACATTAAAAACAGTGTAATCTTTTACACTGATGAATCATAAAAGAATTTTACTCTCTGTTTGATACTGACAGCCTCACTATTGAAACGCCTCAGCTTTGTCTTTATTGTTTGGCGTTTTATAGGAAACACAAACACTATTGGATCACTGCTGCTCAAATGTACTCGAAAAAATCTATTCCTAATAGCATAAGAGCAATTACTATAATACTACTAATTTCTAAAACAGATGTTCTACCCTTACTTTTAAGTAAAATCACGTGACGTGGATGTGATTTTATTTAATTAAATGCAGGGATTGAATGTAAGGAAGGGAACGTTATTGCCTTTTGACAAAAGATGATAACAAAATCTTACGGACGTAATTTCGCTTATCTCTTCCAGGACCCCAATATAAAATGCCAATACGTTCTAATACCTCTTATTACCTTCTGGGTAATAAATACCTACATAATTGTGCACCTCTTGACTTTCTACAATAATACCAAATAGTTGTGCGACAAGTGTCATTGTAATCCGGTTTTTATTGTTCTCATAAATAGTCGTTCCCTTTCAGAAATTATCTACGCCATCCGGATCTACAATGAATAAGACGGATAGACTCCGTTGGTTAGGTACCCTAATTGTATCCGTCTCTGTCCGTGGGATGCGGTCCGGCGCTACGCTATCGTCTGCTGTCTACCTGTCCCGCAACGAAATAGAGTGCTTTACCTTGTAACGGAGATACTGGCTTATCTCCATTCTCGATTGGTGCACAGGTGGTCTGAAATTGAGCTCGCGGGTAGCTGCCGTGGCCCGATGCGTGGATCTTTTATCCTGTTATTGATGGCCCACTCAACAGTTTCTATATGTATTTATATCTGTTTCGCCTCTTTAACCGCATAAAGGCTGAGGTAGAAACAAAAAGTCAGTTGACCGGACCAAAGAAGATTTCAATTGGACGTGTTTGTTTAAGCTTTTTTCTTCGTTTATATATTAGCGGTTAGATATCATATCTTTCGGTTTTTTGTTTTCAGTTACTTAGTGGGAAGCTTTTCCTTAAATGTATTTACATGTTTTCATGATAATTTGCGATTATTTTATGACATATATGTATGTGCGTATTTTCTTAAAACTATGGGAAAATATTTATCACGTTTTTAATTATTTTAATGGAAATGGGTATTGGTCTCGATCAATTATAGTATATGAAGAGTAAGTTGGTGATAGGCGTGAAAGAAACATTGCCACCCATCCTATTAACTTTCCCTATTTGCATAGGTATTATCCGTATAATCTGCTTAACTAGCATAATTTCTAAACTACACAAAGTCCTACACCATCTGAATTACTTTAGAAAATAACGATTTTATTAACATCGCATAAAACAGAAAAACACTCCCTACATCGCATATTCCCCACGATTGATTAAAATGCACAAGCTTCAATTCTTGCGGAATTTACATTGAAATTTACTTTTTGCATTCTCATCATACGGCGGGACGCAAAAAAGGTGCATGAAGACAATGAAAAGCAATTGCCATTGGCACTTGAAATATGCGTGGTTGTTTACATGCAATGTATACAAAACATACATTGTTTATACTGGATTAAAATAAGCAGTAGCCCTAAGATGATGGCAGAAGCCAAATATTCAAGAAACAATACACTTGTTTAGGATTTCAATTTAACATTTAGTGTGGGTATTTAAGGAAAAGTTTGTAAAATTTAATTTTGTCAAATTGATATAAAAACTATTAGGTATCTATTGTGTGTATGTACATATATCTAACCCTAAATAGGTTAATGATTCGGCGGCATACAAAACATATTAAAAGCTCGTATCTAGGTACTTCGAATTAAATTAGCTCTAATAGGATCATATAATGTTTTAATAGGGCACCGTGCCACGTCATCGCCGAAATATCTTCCTAGCGCGTCTCGTCGCCGGTGGCGTCACTTCTGAGGCGTCATTCTTGCGACGCCGTCAAGGTTCAACGCCGACCCGATGTACCGAGACTGGCGCCAACTTCACCCCGTATAGACAGACACCGGGAATATTCTATTAATATGCGACTACTTTAAACGGAAGTAAATGGATTTGTTTTCTTTCAAACTAGATCGAAAGAAGAACGTAAATATGAACCATATTTATGACGATTAGATGAGCTTGTTTTTGCGGAAAGAAAGATGTTTTCGTCGGGAGTTGACGCATAGGTTTTCCCATTAAGTAACATTATGTAGGACGGCGTTAGTCCCTATTTTTAAAAACAAAGAATGTTGCAAATGCTTTGTCACCACATAAGTAAGTCAACAAGGGTATATTAGTTTAATTGCATGATCTAAAGACTAGAGTTGATGCATTTGAATCCTAAAAGTTACGTCTTTAAATAAGAACAATCATTATTTACTATTTTAAGTAGATTCCAAAAAAGGTAGACGGTAGAAATTACAAAACAACAGTGTGAGGAAGCAATTAAAATAATGAAAACTGAAAAAGCTCCTGGCCACGATAAAATTACGCCTGAGATGATAAAGAAACTAGGCGAAAAGGGCAAAGAAATGCTGATACACATTTTTAATAAAATATGGAAGGATGAGACGATTCCGAAAGACTGGGAAATTGGCATAATATTACCTATTTATAAAAAAGGAGATAAGCGGAATTGTCAGAACTATAGAGGCTGTCGAGTACGGCTCTAAAACTACATGAACAAATATTGAATAATAAGCTTCAAGCACTAATAGAACCGACGTTATCAGAAGCGCAAAGTGGTTTTCGTAAGGGAAGAGGCGTAGAGGATCATATATTTACTTTACAGGAAATAATAAGGAAGAAGAAAGAGATTGTTATATAGGCTTTATAGCATTCGATAAAGTACGGCGGGAAAGAGTATGGGCAGTGCTAAATAAACGGTTGGCTGATAAAAAACTAATAAAAAGTATCAAAAGCTTGTACAAGACAACCTACAACTACGTGGTCACCCAGAACATGAGATCGGAAGCTTTTTTAACTACAGATGGGCTCAGACAGAGGGGAAATTTAAGCCCTACTCTGTTTATTATACCCACTTATGGACAAAATTATTAAGAGTACTGAAAGAAGACCTAATGATCTGTTTGTAGGATACAGAAACTTAGAACCGGTGAAAATATCCGAATGCGCATTTGCTGATGATCTCGTTATTATAGCTAAATCAGCAAAAAAACTACAAGAGAATGTTAATATATGGAAGGAAGAACTTTGAAAATGCGAGATAAAAATAAATATAGAGAAAACCAAAGTAATGGCAAATCGAAAGACCCTGAAAATATTAGCATTTATCTCGAAAATAAAAAGTTGGAGCAAGCCTACGAATTTTTGTACTTAGGAGTTGTTATAGAAGAAAGTGGAAAACATACCATAGAAATCAATAGAAGAGTTGACAATGCGATTAAGTTCTTCTACTCACTGAATAAAAGATCTAAATAGAAATCAGTAAGAATTCCAAGATGAGAATGTTTAAAACAGTATACCTATATTAACGTATGCTTGTGAGATATGGGTACTGGATGAAAGACAGAAAAGTAAAATACAGGCAACCAAAATGAAATATCTAAGAAAGGTGAAGGGTGTCACTAGAACAGATAAAATAAGAAATGCTCTAATACGGCAAGAATTGGAAATACAACCGATCCTAGACTTCATAAAGAAAAGACAGCTAGGCTGGTGGAGACACCTGCAAAGAATGAGCAACGCACGGAAAGTCAAACAGGTATGGCAATGCAGAACTGAAACTAAAAGAAGCAGGGGAAGACTAACGCAGACATGGGACAAAGAAATAGTAAAAATTTTAAAGGAGAAACAAGTTACTTGGACTGAAGCAAATAGACTAGCGGTAAACAAGAAAACATGGAGAGAGTTTGTGCATGGAATCTAGAGATAACCTATCACACACTTATGGTAGAGGGATATATGATTATATAGCTTTGTTCGCGGAAGAGATCCCGAATAGATACAGGATATACTTGGAAGATGTTCAGTACTTTTGTATTGCGCATGCGACTCTTGGAACACGAGAGGGAATTTTCTCATCCGCGAACACTACTCGAACGAGTTTCTGTTATATTCATTAGTTAACGTTGGCACCACTGTAACAAATTAAATTTTGATATACTCCAAGTTAACCTTGGTGACTTATAAACTGATACTGTTTATATGTATTTTGCGGAAAATGTTCAAAATAATGTTGATCTGAGAGTTGTGGTACAATTTCTTCAAAAAAATTGGTAGTTTTGGGAACCTCTAATATCTGAAGAAGTTCTTCTAATTCATCATCACTTAATGTGAAATATTCAGACATCTAAATTTTTACTAAATTAGAATTGATTTGAAGCTCGTACATACATAACATGTGTATTTCGATACATAAAAAAATTTCCTTTATATCGTACGTTTTTACTTTAATAACAATTTTAACCAATTTGTTTCCAACTTAACTCTGTTAAGTTTTGTTGCAAGAAAGCAAGTTGCAAGAAAGCAAGAACATGCGGTATTTTCACATCAAAATTTAGAGCGCATGCGTAGGATATAAAATTCTTGCCCTTGATTCAGGATCTACAGAACATGTGACGGACTACTTCGGAATTTGTAAAATGTGTTGCGCGAACAAAGAATATTCTACACCGGTGAGAAAATTCTGTTACCGCGAACGATCATATTTGTAGTGCGCAGGTCTTTCATCCCCGAATACGTTCAGAATGCCGTCCGCGAACAAAGCTTATATACAGGGTCCGGCAGAAAAACCTCCCCTATAAGGGAAGCTAATAAAAATAAAACCAAATAAGGCAGGACATTTTTATTTATACTAGCTAAAAGTACATATTCTGCCATTTTAGAAAATGTACTATTCTTAGGGTCTACATCTTCGGGACGAATGTTACGAAGAAGGTCTTGGCACAACCTTACACGGACACCACAGTCTCGTTCACTCAGTTCCTGCGTAGTTACAATTTTGTAAGGATGCATTTTTAAATCTCGATGCAAGATTCTTCTCACACTTCGATCAGAAATTCCTAATGCTGCCGCATGCTTTTTAGCGGATCGTCGAGGAGATTGATGAATTGAAGCTCTAACTGCATCAACGTTTCCGGGACCTGTTGCAGTCCGTGCTCGTCCAGGTGGTTTCCGTTTTAATGCGGAACCTGTCTCACGAAAGTTAGAAACCCAAGAATAAATTGTTTTCTTATCGGGAACAGGGTCCCGTCGTCCGAGCGCAAAGCGAACACGAAAAGCACGTTGAGTATTAATAGGCGATCCGCCATTTTGAATAAAATGTTCCACTACGAACGCACGATGTACACCAGACCACGCCATGGCGTACACTGAAAACGGCACGTAGGCAGCTACTCAAGGACGCTCCCCCCACCACTCTGCTCCTTCTACTGTCCGCATCACGTTACTTTGTAATCGGGGAGTTTTTTCTGCCGGACCCTGTATATAAGTAGATTCAAAGACCCTGAACCAAAGCTAAGAATCGTCAATGCAATTTTCTATTATACAGTGGCACTAATAACTAAAATTCTTTTCAGTCTAGCCCTCTAGCAAGTAGCTAGCCGTCAAATAATAAGTTATATGACTAAGCTTGTAAGAAGGTATCAATTTATAGCCATATGGTTATAATTATTTATCTCTAGAGAAAAAAGGTAATAAATCCTAACAGATGTGGCTGACAGTTATAGAAAATCGTAGTTGGGGAAATTCATTTACTTATAACATGAACATTTTTCAATACTGGATGCTGGTTTCTCTAAGGCACATTTTGGAACAGATATCTCCTGTTGATCCTGTAAATCTCGTTTTATTATATGTTATATTTATATAAAGTCAGGTGCAAAATGCACAGGATACACGCTGGAATTGTGCTTATGTAACTAATAGTTTACAACTTTTGTAAAAGTTTGTTGAATAGTTGTTTAAGTGGAAATAAAAAAGACACATGAGTCTAAAACAATTTACTGAAACTGTTGCTTTGTAAAATAATGATATGGGATTCACCGAAGTACAAAGGCTTCAGGAAGTAGAAGAATATACGACAAGCCAGAGACAAGAATGAAGAGGTGAGAGCAACAAATCACGTTGAAGATCGGTTTTATCAAATAAAGTTTACATAATCACATGGTGATAGCATCTGCGTTTGTGTAACGGTTGAATGACATTCATAAGAACATAATGTCAGTATATGCAGTGCATGTTTAAATGAAGATGCGTTGAGGTCTAGAAGACCTGCAGAATGTCCTCTTTTGATCGCAGAGTTTCGGCGACAGCGTTTACAATTTGCAAGCGAATAAGTTGATTGGGGTCTTCAAAATTGGTCCCCCTGTGCTGTTTACTGATAAGTTGAAATTCATCCCAATGAACAATAATGGAGAAGGAAATGTTGACCAGATGAAAAGTCTGAATGACCCATCGTAGACATACCACTAAATATCGTCATAACAGTTCTTATGGAAAGTTATTTGTAAGTAAACATAGTGTAAATATTGCAACAAAATTTTAAAACTTTCTCCGTGGTTTTGCAATGAAAATTTATTATGAAAATGTTTATGTTGTAAAGATCTTACACGGAAAGACTGGATTGTTTGACCCAAACAAATTTTACTTGCATTCACCAAATTTTATGGTTGAATATGGGCAAACAAATATATAGTTGCTGCTAACAAATAATTTTATATATTTAAGTGTTTTAACTAAATATTTCTTTGAATTAAGCAAATATTCACAAATTTATTTCCAAAAATTTCTTTAATTTAACGAAGTTTATTTGAAACAAATAAACTTGGTTAAAAACAACAAATAGATTTTGTTGAAACCATTGTTTTATTTGTTTACCATTACGTTAAGAAAGTATTTTACCGAATTATTTTGTTGCGTCACATAATTGCCATAGCTTAGTTTGTGATAACGATGAAACTATAAAAATATGTAACATATCGGAATTAAATGAATAGCAGTAAAGAATATGATGTAGATTCGTACTCCATGAAAACATAGGAAGGTAAATAAACAGTTATAAATTAATTTTCTAATTTCTACAACTTAAACGCCGTATCATTAGGTATTCATTATCTATTCAAAAGTTTATACGTATCAAACATGTGTTAACACATTATATTATTACCGCCATAGTAACCAAATATAACGATATCTTTTTAACGTTTAGCGAGTAACATTTAGGCAACGTTATTTTAACGTTTATAAACGTTGAACGTTACAAGTACCTTTTAAAAACGTTTTCGTGCTACCTGGGTTCCCATTTCTACTATAGTATAATAATAATAATAAATAACAATAAGTTAAACGTAACCTCCAAATTCATAAAAGACACAAACGTAAACACATTTTAGGGTGCTGAAAAACAAAAGTCACTATTTGAGGATTGGAATTCATGAATTCATTTGGTATTGGATTAACTTTTACTGTTTATCTTTACATGATCCAATAAATTGAGAAATATATTAATGAATGTTTTTCATGAATAAATTCATCAATTTCTTTGACCGTGTAAACCTAGCTTTTGTTGTATTTCCTTAGTCTAAATAAACCTACTAACTAGGCCATGTTGATTTTTACTGTTTGGCAAGTTTTATCAAAGGCTTAATAGTTTTATACAAATAACAGGAACCTTAATCTTTTATCTTAAGCTATTTCCACAATGGCCATTAAAGTAAATATGCCTTTGTCGATAAAATAAGCTCACCTTAACCTCTTTGTTCGAGAACAGCTGATTTTTGTGTGTTCGCCTCGTGCGCTTTATGTAAAGTTAGAATTAGATATTCATCTTAGGAAACTCCCTTTCTGCACAGTAATAAGAGAATTCATAGCATTTCGTCTTTTGAAATCTTGTGCAAGTACATTATAAATAGCCACCTATACAACAACTATAACGTCGTACGTTGTTTCTGATAAAGACGCTCTTAAATGTAAAAGGGACAACGCTCAAAACGATATGCGTTTGTTCATCTACAAACGCATACATATGTAATGTTATATGCATGTATATGTGTGTGTTTTGAACGATGAAGTGTTCGTGTGAGTTTACGTTAAGATCGAGTTCGTTGACCTTCAACGAACGAAGCGCATTTGTTTCATGTTGATGACGTATCCGTTGTTATGGAGTGGTATGGTAGTATCTCTATGCTCATATAACTACTATATCTATAAATTACTGACGCTTTTTTTCACTCGCTTCGACTGAAATCTATTTAGATTGATTATCGCCGTATCGGAAGATTAATTAGGTTTGTTCTTCCTGTAAGTGAAATCTTATTTTATGGCCGATTCATCGCGGGTAGCCACGCAACGCCATCAGAATTGATTTAGTGCCGCGCTTTATACATAGATGTTTTCAATGGTTACAGGATATTTAAGAGTTTCAGAGAGTTTATTCCTTGTGTGAATTGCACAACAGAAAATGTTGATAAATATTTGAGACGACAAGATATACACGAAGGTAGCAAAGTTTTAAATCTTTGAAATTTCGCTGAAAGTTTGAAGGTAACTTAATAGAAATCAATATTACAAATTTTATATAAATATGTTCCTTAGGAACTTTAACCCTAAATTTAGCAAGATTGCTCTAGCAAGAATTTACTGGAAGTGATAAAAAAGCTTGCATCTGGAAGTTTTATTGCCATAACTGCCTTCCATTAGTTCAAATAAAATGCTGGAAATATAAGGAAACTAAGTTGGCACCATATGCATAATTTGGTTTACTCACACTTTAAATTTACATAAATCTTAAATTCACTGCTGCTGTAGGGTTTATCTTTGACAGAAAAACGTTTCCATTTGGTGGTCCATATACATAGATCTCCTGCTTGCTTTGTTCAAACCAATCACTCCAATAATGAATAATCCTAGTAACAATTATTTACATGCAGCTAGCGATATCATAGAATGCAATACCAAATATGTGAAGAAGTGTATTTGACGAAACACTAGCTTTAAATAGCGAGGAAAGTTACCTTTGTTACCCATAGATTTTTATGTAGGTAGTAATTGAATCTAGAATAGTAAAAGCAATAAACTTCTGTAAAATGTAAACAATAAAAAACGAAAACCACCTGTTTTCAAAAAATTTCTATTTTCAGAATGTATACTTATACAGTCAATACTTTAAAGTCAAATCTTTGAAATTATTACATCAAAATTTGTCAATTTTATTATTGCACCTTATTCTATAATGTGATGAAAAGGTAAGAATTAATGAAAATAGTATAACAGAATTTTCCTTACTCCTGATGGCTTATTCAACAATACATCATAATAAACTATAATATAATAAAACAAGTTTTGATGTAATGTCAATTATACATAATGCAAATCGATTTTATGGAAAGAAAATAGTTTTGATTTTTTATTATTTTTACTTTATAGAAACATATTGTATTTAGTATTTTTGATCCAATTATTACATGATTTTCAATCTCTCTAGAGGTTGAAATCTATGACTGAAATCTTTGGCCAAACGTAAGTCGAATTTCTATTACTCAAACATTTCTACTACTCGAACTGATAAGAATGAATTAGATGTATATCGAGGATTTAGGGTCTCATGTGCAACGACACTCAAATATTTGCGTTAGGCAGCAATTTGTTTGCATATTTAACGAAGTTAAGCACGTTTGTATGTACATACATAAGTACCTACATACACATAAAAGTGAAAACGCAAAAGGAAAATTTAAACTATTTAACACTTCAGCAAAAATTGAAATTAATTGCCGACGTGGAAAAAAGTGAAAAGAAATATATTGCAAAACAATTTGGGATTCCTGCTAACACTTAGATAGATCATTTAAACAAATAAAAACAGAGTTTTAGACAGAAAAGATGAGTATGATTTTAGCAACGAATAAGTTTATAATTTGTGCCAATAGTGATATTGATGATGCTATGCGTAAGTGGTGCTCCTCTCTGGAATCGTAATTAGGGAGAAAAAGCTAGAGAAATTACGTCGCTCTGGGGTGGGATAAGAATTTTCAGCTAGCATCGAATGGTTAAATAAGTTTTAAAAATAGGCATTATATTATCCAAATATCGAGTGGTTCTGCAGATTTGCAATCTAGAGATAATTGGCAAAAAACTGCTTGCTTGATTTAATCACGCAATAGCAGAAAAATAACGCAGATACAACGAGAGTTTTTATAAATATTTACCCAACAAAACCCTAACGTTTAAAAGTCAAAAATCCCTTAAGGTGGTTGAAATTCCGTAGTTTCGTCCATTTCCACTTCATCGTTGTTTATTTCTAACTCCAAGTTTGCACTGGACACAGCTAAAATTTCATCTTCTGTCATATCTTCCTCCGTTTTGAGTTCTCCATCAACATTTGAAAAATTATCCCAACCCTCTTGTGTTGCCAAGTTAATTACAGGTAAAGTGCGAACCCATACAGTACATCATTTTGTAGTCGAAGCCACTCGGGTAAGGGTAAATTGTCATCATCAAAAGAGTTTTCTGCTGTGTGCAAATTAAACAAACCCAGCATTTGCAAAGCAATTTGCTAATGTCTGTTGAGAAACACGATCCCAAGCTTTGGAAAGTAAAAAAATAACCTGCAGGATATCTAGTTTTTGAGGAATACCATTCTCGTCAATGTCTTTAAAAAGCTTTATAATTTCAAGTTTTCTAAAATGTGTCTTTAGGGACTTTACACCCTAGTTCATCGGTTGAAGAACTGACGCGGTATTTGGTGAAAGGAAGTTTAATAGCTTTTAAGTTTTAAACATTTGGATGAGCTGGACAATTGTCTAAAAGCAATATGATTTTCCTTTTTGCCGAATGAGTTTAATGTCACATCGTACAATAATTTTTTCAAATAATGTTGATGTCATCCATGCTCTTTGTTTATTTTCATATTCAACAGGTAAAGATTTTATATTTTTAAAGCATCGAGGATGCTTAACTTTGCCAATAACCACAAGTTTAATTTTTTCCGAACCAGTCATATTTGCTGCTACAAGAACAGTCAATCTATCCTTACTGAATTTACCACCAATACATTTTTCCCCTTTAAATTTCATCGTTTTGTTTGACATCATCCTGAAAAATAAACCAGTCTCATCTGAGTTGAATATTTCTTCGTCTGTATATTGTTTTCTTAAATTTACTATGCGATGTGTTCGTCATTATAAAACATAATTGGATCCAAATTTCAAGCTATTTTTCGTCGTTATATTAGTTTCGTCGTAACATCCGATGTCGTTATAAACGATATTTACTGTATTATCTAATCGTCATCAATAGAAGACGCTGTTAATTCGTATTATTTAAAATAAAATAAATAACAAGTTATATGTGTAAAGTCCTCTTGTATATGTAGAAAATTACTTTAGATAGAATTACTTATTAAAAATATATACATATTTGTATTCATTCCGTTCTTTGACATTTGTACATTTTATTTTATAACGTCAACGTTACAAGAGTCCAATTCAGAAAAGGTCAAAAAAAGATTACACAATATTCGCAATGCTCAATATATGTATATGTATAAACTTAATACATACACGTCATTCAGTTAAATGCGAATAAAAAATCTCTCATAATCTAAACCTGATTCAAAATTCCAGACGGCAGATAAATTGAAGTCATTGGCACCATTCAGATATATACTTTTTTTTATCAACGAATACTTCGTAATAATGTAAATAACCAATTCTGAATATTATATAAATAATAATATATCTATATTTATCATACACTCCAATATTTTACAAATCTATTACTGGGAATTTATATTGTTATCTGAATTATTGGATATAAGTCATTTTTGCATTGGAATTTGTTTTTGTATAATATCATTTGTGTTGCTACGGAAGAAAAATATTTTCTCTCTCAAAATGGGTAATATAAACATCTTATTGATTATTACAATATGCTGAAAATGTATTTAGTTTATTTTTTTTTTTACAATTTAATACCGACATTGTGAAGGTTATAAAAAATGTTATGTAATTTCCCACTGCATGATTTCATAGTATTTTACGAATGGTACAGTTGTAAGCCATATTTTTCCTTATCAACATAAACTGTGGTTGTTGCTGTATAGATTGTGTGTGTAAATGTGTTTTCATAGGTTTGTTATAACCTAACCTTATTGTAAATAATTGTGCTATCGCCATAACCTTCACCTACAGAGTGACGTCGAAGATAGCTGCGGTCCGTGATTCAATTTTCTGAGGAAACGGTCATATTTTTCTCAAAGTAATTCTATCCCGATCGATCTATCAGTATTCAATATTGGGAGCAAAGTGATTAACAGCTTAGCATTATAAATGGCGAGATATGCTGTAACAAGACCATTAAAGACATTTACACTCACATAAGTTATACAGCAAGTGTTACAAAGGTACTCAGCCAAGCAATAGTGCCGAAGAAACCGCTGCAATTAGCAATCACCACAGATAAAAAAATTCCGTTAGTTATTGCAATAAGGCCGTTTTGTAAAAGAAATCCATCAAATTTGCGCAAAATATGGTACTATGGGTGAATTCTTCCACTTTCTCCCACTTTAAACTCGTAAATAAAATTGGTTCCTGGAATTACTGAGCAATATCCGCAGTATATTAATAATACTGTAATTTTGAGATCCTCATCACATTCGATGTATAGTTTAGATTTTGTTGTATTAATAATTTTATGTTTTATAAGGTAATAATTATAATATCGCGCTGAATGGACAGTAATCCGTTGGGAGCAAAGATGATTAACAGCGCGGCATCATAAAAGGCGATATGATATTTTCACCACACTACACACACTAAACTCTTCCTCTTTCGTTAAAGCAAAAAAAAAAAAAAAAAAAAAAGGTAATAAAAAACCCTTTAAGGCAAAGGGAAGTGTGGAGTGTAGCCGTCATATAGAATAGGGCTTGCTCTTGATTCGCCCAGACAAAAAATAGTTTAAATATCTCCGACATGAACAAAAATATTGTGCAGTGTGATACTTGTCATGCCAAAATTTCTTAAAACTTTTTAATCCTGACCACTAAAGAGTAAAGTATTACAACTAAATTGGGTGTCCAAGATATGGGGTCTTATATGAGGATATCGGAATCGGTTACACATAAATTGGTGCTTTCTAAAATGAACACCTTGACTTCTTTAAATCAACAAATATTTTTTTATATTTCAAACAAATTTCAAAACATCCTGCTAATAGAGTTACAAACCTCTCAACAGAAAAAGATACTACACATTTGTGTAATGCATGTAGCTGCATAGTTAATCAATCAATTTGATTTGTGCCCCCAATTCAATTGTTAGCGTCAGTAAATTATTGTAGCTCCCAAAGAATAATTCACTTTTACTAGTAGATACAAACGTTAGTTACTGAAGTAATATTTGTGCGTTTTGCTTTCGGTTTATGCTTGAAAATATGCAATTTCTAGCGATCAACTAACAACAAACAAATACAGGAAGAACATATGATAAGAATATTGGAATATACATATGTAGATCTTCTTACGATTAGGTGTTCGATTGATGGTAAAAAAGCTAACGTTATTTTTGGTGATACCGGAAATTGAATTAATGAATATTAATGAATTGAAATTACAAATAGGAATAGATGTGTGATTTCCCATAGTGAAAGCACCTTCTATTCAAAAGTTAGCAGGAAGGGACCTTTCAAGACTTCAGTACATATAAATTCTAAGATAATACAAAATAAACACATTATAGTTATGTTAGATATTTTAACAATATTAAAGGAAAAAGATAACACATATTTATACGTGTAGACTTTTTATCGAAATAAAAATGGTAAAAAACTTAAGAAAAATAACAAACCAAAAGATGTACTCACCTATTGTAGGTTTATCATTCCACGTTTCAGTCTCTTCATCTTGCAAAATTGCTCTATTAATAAATATACTTCCTCTATCTGCTCCGGCAAACGAAAGTATGAAGAAACTAGCGAACAAAGACAGCACAAACATGTTGGAACCAGTTGACACTTGCACAAGATTGATACTAGTAAATAATTGCATTATTTATAAATTTCATTAAAGAAAAAAAAGTTTTTGTTCTTTATTTGGTCCTTTGAAATTGCATTTAAGTAAATATTAAAAAAAAAGTAAAGAAATTAGTTTATAGAAAATTAAATAAACTACGGATATTCGTTTACTAAATATTGTTTTTACAAATAAACCGTTTTTATAACATGCAAAGTTATTTTTCGCTTATTTCGTGAAACTGTACGCGAGTATATGGAGGCTCCGCATCTGTAAACATAACCTCTCCCTAACACGTTTCGATGCGAACTGAATCGTGCCCGTAATCGTAATCCTAGCTCAACTATTTGGCTTTGCGAGTGTTCTCCCCCACGCAACTTGCCTGAAACCGTCTGGATGGGACAGTCTATGTCCTATGAGTGTTTCTCCGAAGGATTCTTAACAAATTCTCTTTACCATCACTCTAAAAGCATTCCCTTTATTTATTTCGTCCAGTTCCGAAGATACGATAATCGTCGCCTCGTCAATTTTCTTATCTTACGCCTTTTGAAAACCGAAAAGTACTTTTGGGATCTGTCTGGTAGATTACGTTTATGGTAAGTGGCGTTGAGGGCTTTAGTTCGTTAATATGTAGTAGTATATAAAATGGTACTATAGAGTCAGGTAAAATTGGATTCATGAAAGTCACTTATACTAATAAATCACTACAGATGCATTAAAGTCATAAAAATGACTTATTCGTATTTAAACTCATCAAACAGATTTATTACCCGCATTACGGGAACGTAATGGCAATATAAAGCACAAAATAAATTCAAAAATATCTTCAAGAATTGTAAAAACGTAACACGAAATTCTAAAAGTAATAAAAATATTTCGTGTTTAATTTTGTTGGATAGAAGAAAATTTGACCTAACCCACAGGAAATATAGACAACAATTCGGAAATTCTTTTAATATTTGGTAGTCACTTTTTGAAATTCGAAAAGTTCGAATATGTACGATGTCTCTCTAGTGCGTCCAAGTACCATATCTCCCATTGTAGATATTTTTTCTCAAAAACAATTATACGGAGGTTTACTTGAATTGATATGGCACATGTTCTAAAATTACTTTCACTTATACAGGGTGTTCCATTTTCACTGAACAAAACACAACTTTGTTATTTTAAATACAATGGTATAATTTTGTTTCAATGCAATCGATTCTACACATTATTTGCAAATATTTTGTATTAGGGTTCCTTATACCTGAATTCAACTGTTTCGAAGATATTTACAATTTTCCGTAATATTTTCCTATTGCACCATCTTAAAGAAAAGTTAATATTGTAAAGCACTTTGAAGCGTAAGGTAAGTACCAAACTTCTGCAAACGAAAGTAAAGGGTCATAGATACGGAGAACTGCCATAACTTTCAACAAAATTTATACAGGGTGTACAGAAATTAGCAACCAATTCAGATATCTTCAACCATCATTTTTTTTCAAATGGCACATAGTAGTTTTTATTGCAGCACTTAGTTAAGCAAGAAATTCTAGATCGATTTGTATTAAGATCTCATATTATTTAATTCTCATTTCATTTTATATCCATGGTAAATGTTATAGGATAGCAGCAAGAACAAGTGCATTTAATGAGAAATATCCACAACCTATGATCGTAGCGAAATTTAAAAGAATTGAAATCAACTTTTTAAATTTTTTTTTTTTTAATGTGGTGGGTGCTTAGTTGCAGTGACTCCGTAAACTGTATCGCTTGTCTGGCTATCACTGCAACTCTCGCGGTGTAGCTTTTGTGTGTGTATGTTGTGTTCAATTGGCTTTTTGACAGCATCATATCGCCTTTTATGATGCTGCGCTGTTAATCACTTTGCTCCCAACAGCGAATGGCAAGTCGATCCGGGATTAAACTCTCTGAAAAAATGTCACCGTCCCTCCAGAGACGCCTATCGTCCTCTCACAACAATAGTCAGCAGCCTAACCACTGCGGCCATCGACCCGTTTAACTATGGATGATGGAACTATTAAAGCTATCAAAAGACCATATTCCAATCCTCTCATCATTGATGAAGCGAATGAAACGAACGTTTTTCAGAAAAAATATCTGCAAGGGGAGATATGGTACTTGGACGCACTAGAGAGACACCTGTACAATATTCAAACATTTTGACTCATCGAAGAAGTAAGAAATGACAACATATTAGGTTTCCCAAATACATACCTTTTTTCCATAGTTGAAATCATCTAATGCACGCATTCCTAGTGTTCATCGCTTACTGGACCGGGATTTTCGAAAAGAGACATAGGCTCGAGTCCCTTAAACTTTTATTCATGCATTAGCAATTGTATTTTATGAATACACAAATATGCCGAAGCACTGGAGGTAGATACACATTTTTAGGATTACACGATGCATCATCTCTCAAATTTTTCTGTCCAGGAACGAATAATTCGCATTGAGGTTACTTTTCTCTAATGTAGTGTTTTTTTCTTTTCCTAGAGGCCCACTCACATGTGTTCTACACTATTAGATAGTAGATCATATTTGTACACGTCTATAAATGTCTGCACAACACTAGTAATGGTACCATTTGAGTTAGGTCAAATATTTCGAAAAATTAAAATAAAAGAAACTGTGAACGATGGAGAAATTTCGAATACATCTTTGAAAACATAATAATAATAATCATATAAGTGTGTTAAGTACTCCTGAGACAAAAAATGTTTCAGTTTTAAATTTGACCAATAGATATGTTCCGTCCAATTCTTACAAACAAAATTCCTTTGCTTGAATCTTGGAGTAAACAGTGTGTTGAGAAAATTGTATCAAAGATAAAACAATAATATTTTAAATAATACTTAAACATATACTGATAGTGCAACCGTGTTTAATTTTAAAGCAAGATTTTCCAAACGTTTTAGCCCAACGCCATACCAGGTCAATAACAAGATTGGTTAGCTCATCAGACCAATATACTGTAATTTTGAATTACGCGTAAATTTTAGCTTCGGGAGTACCAGCAGAGTGAGGTATGAGTACCAAATGTACTAGTCATTTTCCTAAAAATTTAATAGTCACTACTTTGCCTAATAAATACTTAACTTTTTTGAAATTTGGATGATTTTTTAAAAATTAAAAAAATAGTAACTAAAATGAAATTGCAGTAGCAAATGTGACGATCTTGTTAAGGCACTAACATATTTCTAATTGAGAAATAGTAAGAAATATAATTTCAAAAATCATAAAGTTATACTTTGCCTGGAAGCTAAACTTGTTTTTTTTTTATATGTATAGTGGGAGCTTAGTTGCAGTAACTCCGTAAGCTTTACCTGATTTAGGTATTAGTCAATTAGGCTTGACCAGTGAAGAAAATATTTTTGAAAGAATTGAGAATACTGTTCAGAAAAAAGAATTAATGGAAAAACCTGAAGCGTCTTGGTGGCGTCGTGGTGGTCGTCCTGGTGGCGACAAAAATGTGCTTGGGAAAAGGAGAGAGTTATTGTTGCTCCCGTATCAAATGTTTGACGATGGTTTAAAACCAGTAATGGATATATTAAAGTTTCAAAACCAATCATGGAGGCTGTTAGTTATATGAAAATACATGTGCTCAATAATGGTCATTTCTGTTAGTTTATTAAAGAGAAGAAGAAAATAAATTACGATGTTATTCTACAATACGCTAGCTTAGCTATAGAAAAGTTTTAACATCGTTTTTATCATGTGAATTACTTCTTGTATGCATATCACTAATCTATTATGTTAACTCTTGCGTTACTTAATTAATTTATATGATTTTCTGACATTGTAATTTTTACAATGTAATCAAAACGAATTGTGAAGGATTAGATATCGAGGATAAATAGTTCTGCTCGGATATTTCAATCCAACTGGAATCCCACACGCATCAGTATGAAACCAACTGTCTGGTAATGATTTATTTAAGATGTATAAATATTGTATAAATGTATATATACAACAATTCTATTGTTACCACAATGTAATTAAATTAATATTTGTGCATCCGAGGAGACGGTAATAATTGCAAAATTTTCAAGTAGGTACATAAATGCAACCAAAAACTGCATTCTCCATAAGATACTTTTAGATAAATTTATATACATATACATAAAAATGGAATTAAAAATGTGGATTAAATATTTTTTTTATGTATACTGTAGTCAGGCTATTTTGATTCATATTTTCAATTTCAGTTTAATACTGTTGTATCTATCAGTACGTATTAGTTTATTTGCTGAACTAATAGATTTATACATACTACTATAATATATGTTCACTATTTATTGAAGAAAAAAGTAGAGTCGGGTGGGGTACAGTGTAACAGGGTGCAGTGTAACATGTTACAACCGCGAAGTTTTCGACAAATTTGCCTTTCACTCGATTTTTGTACAACGCAAATTTCGAAAATTTCCAAAAACTTTTAAAGTTTGCTGCAAATTTTCTTTGCTATATGGGAATTGACAATGTCAACGGTTTTTATTTGTTTTTCTATTTTAGATATTTTAATAGAATGATTGAGAAAATATAATCATTTATTTATTTATTCCATTGTTATAATGTACACAACTTCGTTATATTGTACCCCTGTAGCTATTACATTCTACCCCAGATCCTGGGGTACAGTGTAACAAATACCCGATATCTGCAAAGTATAAAAATAAATAGTTTTCAAAAATATCTTAGAATTTTTTCTAATTAAATTATGATGCCACAACATTGCTCACTGTATACATACCCAAGAAATGGTCGTGCAACAAAGATTAACGTTTTTGAATCACTTAATTACTTTTCTGTTACACTGTGCCCCACCAGACCCTACTAACCGAACATTTTTTAGATTTTGATACTTAACTCTTCATTATTTATATTATCTTTTTATTCCTGATTTATTTCCACTTAGAGGTCAATAAAACAATAAATAATTAAATACCAATTTATTCCATAACATATAATAATATGTTTTCGTTAAATAACTTCTTCGGTGGAAGAAATTGACATTTAATATGTGTCAAATTACTAATAATATAAATATAAATTGCCATGCCTATCAACAAAATTATCTAAAAAACAAAGAATTCATTGATATATCGAATTTTAATTATATTCACAAGTAATAATGAAGGAATAATGATTTAATACAACATTAGAAATTGAAATGATTTGAATTATTCGTATATCAATCTATTTTTTGTCAAGCTCTAACAATTCTGTTCAAGGACTAGGGAAAAACATGGCAAAAAAACCTAGTCAAGAGCTTAAAATTAATAAAATTCATGCGTGAATTAAATTATTGTAAATAACGCTTAAATTATCAATATCCGTTCTAAAATTTACCGCGTTTTCATCTTTCTTAATGTATATCATTTCGTAAATTAATCTTTTTTTATAATTATTTTCCTTTTTTAAAATTTTAGTGTTTTGAAAATCAAAATTATGTCGTCTATCTTTAGAGTGCTTAGATAAAGCAGTTTCAGCGGTGACGTTATGTGTAACAGTGTATTGATGGTTATAAATTCGTTTCTTTAAATATTGTTTGGTTTGTCCGATATAACATTTATTACAATCTTTGCAATCTAATTTATAAACGACATTACTTTGATTACCATGTTTAATGGGTGTTTTTAAATTTGTGAATAAATGTCTATTGTTGGTAGGTATGAAAGTTATGTGAATGTCTGATTTTTTTAATTCGTGTTTTATTGTGTCGCTTAAATTGGTTATATATGGTATAGTGTGGTATATGTTATTATTTGATTTTGTACCTGTGTTATATATTTTATTTATTCTTTTTGTGATTAATTTATTGTAAAACTCTTTAGGATAACTATTTTTTTCTAGTATTGTTTTTACTTTGCTTAAATTTTCTTTTCTAAAATCAGGGTGAGCTAATTTAATAGCCTGATCTACTAAACTGTTAATTACGCTTTTTTTAAAATTTACCGAAGTGTTTGAAAAATAGTTTAAATGCCTACTACTACTAGTGTCTTTAATGTACCAGTTTGTTTTTATTTGTGTGTTATCATGTAGTATCTTTACATTTAAAATGTTTATAGAATTTTGATTTTCTCTTTCAAAAGTAAATTTTAACCTATCATGATATGTGTTAAATGTGTGTAGAACATGTTCAATTTTATCATTTGGTATGCAGCATATACAATCATCTAGGTATGTACATACCGCTTATAAAATTGCACATGACAGTTTAGTTTGTCAAGTGAGACCTGCTCTAAGTCCTCCATTACTAAATTTGCTATAACAGCAGATAATGGAGAACCCATTGCTGTACCGAATATTTGTTTATATATTGTGTCATTGTACTGAAAATATGTAGAATTTAAGCAAAGTTTTGCAGCCAACATGAATTCATTTTTTGGTAAATTTGTATAATTTTGAATTAAATTCCATTTTTTGTTTATAATGTTTAATGCCAAATCTGTAGGAACATTTGTGAATAAAGATACAACGTCTAAACTGATAATTTCATGATTACACGGTACGGATTTTTTGTTAATGAAATTAACAAATTCCCACGAATTTTTACATGATACTCTGTATTTCCTACAACATTACTGAGAATTTTGGATAAAAATTTTGATAAATTGTATATTGGTGATTGTATACAATTTACAATCGGCCTTAAAGGAATATCAGTTTTATGAATTTTAGGGACGCCATAAATTCGCGGAGTTATCGAATTATATATTTTTAAATGTTTAGCTACGGATCCGTCTATATAATTGCTATTTAACCAACTAGTGATTAATTGGTTATTTTCACTTTGAATTTTGTTAGTCGGGTCTTTTTGTAATGTAATGTAAGTGTTTTGATCGTTTAATAATGAATGCATTTTGGCTGCGTAATCTTTTTTGTACATTATTATACTTTTTTCTCCTTTGTCTGCTTTAGTTATTATAATATCTCGGTTATTACTTAAAAACTTTTTTGTTTCCTTTAACATACGATTTAAATCAGTATCTTTGTGTTTGTTATTACGTCTGTTTTTGTAATTAGTTATGATGTTTACTAATTTGTTACGTAATGTGTTTTGCTTGTTCGGTACTACAGAATTTTGAATAATGTATTCTATATTACAAATTAAATCATCTAAAGGTATGTGGTTAACACCTACTGAGAATTTAGGGCCTAAACTAATAATTAACTTTACATTTTCCGGAATTATTATATCTGTTAAATTTATTATCCAATCTTCTTGTAAAATTGGATAATAATTCTTGGTATTTTCTTTTAAAAGATTTTCTATCTTTTTAATATTACTATTTTTATTTTATTAAAATTTCTTTGAAAATCTAAATTTACTTTTTCAAGAAACTCACCGTAATCATGAGATGACATTTTACTACGGATGTCAATTTCCGTAGTTGAAATGTCATTTCTAATTTTTTCAAGTGTAATGTAAGTGTCCCGAATACATAAATTCAGTGTTTTTTGAAATATAGTGTCTCTTATTTTACTAAACTTACTAACTATAGTGTCATTTGTAATCGTTATGTTAAAGGATTTTTTTATAAAATTCGGAATTACCTTTTCACGCCTGCATTTTATTAAAAAAATTTTCCTATTAATTTGTCGTGCTAATTTTAATTTCAAACTATGGAACTTTTTCTGAACCACCAAACTTTCTTGAATATTCATACTTCAAAAACGCAAAAACCAAACTCTAAATACTCCTTGTCTAGTGGAAGCTAAACACTAAAATTTTAAAAAAGGAAAATAATTATAAAAAAAAGATTAATTTACGAAATGATATACATTAAGAAAGATGAAAACGCGGTAAATTTTAGAACGGATATTGATAATTTAAGCGTTATTTACAATAATTTAATTCACGCATGAATTTTATTAATTTTAAGCTCTTGACTAGGTTTTTTTGCCATGTTTTTCCCTAGTCCTTGAACAGAATTGTTAGAGCTTGACAAAAAATAGATTGATATACGAATAATTCAAATCATTTCAATTTCTAATGTTGTATTAAATCATTATTCCTTCATTATTACTTGTGAATATAATTAAAATTCGATATATCAATGAATTCTTTGTTTTTTAGATAATTTTGTTGATAGGCATGGCAATTTATATTTATATTATTAGTAATTTGACACATATTAAATGTCAATTTCTTCCACCGAAGAAGTTATTTAACGAAAACATATTATTATATGTTATGGAATAAATTGGTATTTAATTATTTATTGTTTTATTGACCTCTAAGTGGAAATAAATCAGGAATAAAAAGATAAGTACATAAAGGTCAAAAAATACATATATTAATTATTTATATTTGATAATTTAATAAATTAAAATCATTGATGATAGACAATTTGCTATTCATGCTACCTACATCTTTACGCACCGAAAATAAGTCTAAACATAGACAGCTAAACAAGCATACGAACAACGAAATATTCATCATCAAAATTAACACCGCGCAAAATTCGGAAGAAACACCCGGCCATGAAAGCTTATGAAATTTCGTGTTATGATTATGCATTTATCTCTACAGATATACCTTTCCTTTAAATGCATAATAAAGAAGTGAAAATTATAGGATTAATTAATATTCATAGCTTTCTTTTTTTGTCTAATAGAGTGGTATTATTTTTTAAAGTGCCTACATCTTAAATATGTTGTTTGTTCAAAACTGCTAAGTAGATAACATAATGTAGACTCTGTACATAATGTATTTTCCATTAAAATTTAAACCTATTTATTAACTTAGTTTATGATGACCCGTGCCATCTGATGGTAACTATCTGAAATTCTGAGAGTCAATGACTGAAGATAAGGAAGATTGTAGACAAATGATAATACAAAACAAACGATAGTAACGGCATCTAGTGACCTTGACTCCAACATCTGATTGGGGGTCTTGCTGAGGCTGTCTGTTAGAAGAAATCCTAGTCGTAACAAACACAATTTTCGAAAACTACTCTTAATCGTAGAATCTATTCTAACTGAGAGTTGAAATCCCACTTTGTAATATTTATTAAATGTATAGAGAGAACAATGTTCAGGAATGATTACTTTAGATATCTGTGTAACATCACCAGTATGTCAGGATTTACGTACATTAGCCCCTCGCTTGAGCCACTTACAATAAATCTTATTTTTAATCGTTTGTAGGTGAAAATACATAAGAAAAACATCCTATTTGGAACATACGTAATTTTAATTCATCATGGCTACATTTGCTATTTATAGGTGTTTGATCGCGATTTTTCAACGTTTTATACTCAATATTTTTAGGCATATGTATTTTTAAATAATAAAACAGGTTCCTATGAGGAAAGTATATAGTTTTAACTTTTTATGGTAATATATTGCCATCGTATTTAATACTTGCTAAGTAGAATCATTTTAGGTTGTTTATAGTTGTTTGATGGCAATGTTTAATGTTTGACTTATTAGTAAACAATAAAACAAATTCCTATGGTGAATATATGTAGTTTCAACTTTCAGAAATACAGAAATGAAATCATGGTATTGTAACCTCTCTTAACTTTTTGCCATTATATTAAAAATAGCTTTAATTATCTAACATGTGATTTTATAAGCAGATTTGTCTTATTATGAGTTTACATTACTGAATTTTATACATTTCAAATGGTAGGAATAATATATCGTTGGAATATATTAAAAGTTTGTTCAAATATGTAACCGTATTTACAGTATACATATTTCCAATGAATCCTATTTGGAACATACGTAATTTTAATTCATCATGGCTACATTTGCTATTTATAGGTGTTTGATCGCGATTTTTCAACGTTTTATACTCAATATTTTTAGGCATATGTATTTTTAAATAATAAAACAGGTTCCTATGAGGAAAGTATATAGTTTTAACTTTTTATGGTAATATATTGCCATCGTATTTAATACTTGCTAAGTAGAATCATTTTAGGTTGTTTATAGTTGTTTGATGGCAATGTTTAATGTTTGACTTATTAGTAAACAATAAAACAAATTCCTATGGTGAATATATGTAGTTTCAACTTTCCATGGGTACATATTGCCCGTACAAGAGAATCAAGAGATATATAAACGATTCTACTTCAAAAGGACGTTGAAAAATCGCATCGCCGCTATCATACCACAGCACATGGGACAGTTTTTTGATGCCCTTTTAGTTGCCTCTTCATTTGTTTTATTGTTATGAATAAACTATCAAATGTTGGAAATTTGCTTTCAAGCACTTACAAACGAAATACAAACAATTCTACTTAACTGAAATTAAATTTAATTGAAAGATATACATATGAGGGGCTAGCTTTCCTATAAGAATTTGATTTATTGTGTGCTAATGAACTATTGACTATCTAACTTTGGAAATTTATTATTAAACATCTACAAATGATTAAAAACAAAATTTATCATGATTGGCTATAGTGAAGGGCTAACTATAGAGGTTATTCATGAGTTATTCGTAAGATTGAGAACGCAGAATAGATGTACCCATACCATTGGCACTAACCGCCAAGATTTAAAATGGAACTAGTGCAGCGCTCTATATTTTAGGGAGGCAGAATAGTTGATATTTATCGCGGTAGATGGAACCCTTGAAGAATAAAATTGCTATTTAGTATATGTATATAGAATATAGATGCTATTTAGGTTATGTTATTATTTTCGTACTATTTTGATTATTTTTAATTGCGAACAATTCAATAGTTATAGTTATAAGTGTATAGGGCGTAAAAGCTGTTGGCAAACAGTTTTATAACAGTGGCTAATAAAACGGTATGCAGCATTTTACAATATTTAAATAAATATTATAGCCTTCGATATGTGTTCATGGACTAAAATATCAAAAATTGTATTTATGAATGTAAAGAAATGAATTAATCTTAACGTGATGTGTCCAGTCCATAGTGAAATGGCATATAATAAATATGTTAAATCACTAAAATAATTCTTGTATGCACGAGTTATGTAATATATGTACAATAAATCTTACAGAAATGAAATCATGGTATTGTAACCTCTCTTAACTTTTTGCCATTATATTAAAAATAGCTTTAATTATCTAACATGTGATTTTATAAGCAGATTTGTCTTATTATGAGTTTACATTACTGAATTTTATACATTTCAAATGGTAGGAATAATATATCGTTGGAATATATTAAAAGTTTGTTCAAATATGTAACCGTATTTACAGTATACATATTTCCAATGAATCTTTTATATATTTTAATGGAATATTTCTCATTTTAAAATGTACAAAATTCGGTAGAGGAAACATTTTATTTTAAAGTTGATTTAATATTCCCGCGTTTTAGTCGAGCTACAAACCAATATACTACAAATTGTCAATCCTAAACTCGCCCCATTGTTAGGCAGCACTGACCCATAAAATTCAAATTTAGAGAGTAGCGTAGGTATGGATGTACCATGGCGGAATTTAAAATTGAGAATATTTTCACTGCAACTCGACTCTAAAACTTCGCCAAGCTGTAAACGAAATTGAACGTATCATTTATGAATAGGGTATTGAAATATGATGAATACAAAAGAACCGCTGACACAAGCAGATAGATAGTCGTCGCATCTGTTATGGTATTAAGAAAGAGTTTTATATTTAATAAATTTTGTTTTGCAAACAGTTCTCTAATATATTCGACTCATAATGTTTTATTTATATACATACTTGTTTTACCTTCTAGTAGATAAGTATTTATTTTTCGATAAATAAAATAATAGAAAAGTTATGCCAGAGATATAGTGCTAGCAGAAACTATATCCGTTTAGAAGAGTAAAAAGCGTTGTTGAGGATATTCATAATGACGTTGTCTAGTTTGCGTTTCTTTTTGAATGTAACGATTGCGTACCTAGCTAACAAATATTATTACCTAAATATTCAACAAAATCCTATTCTTTGCATATAATCAGTAATAAGAAGATCGCTTTGGAAATACATAACAGGTAGACAATAATGGGACTCTCATCAAAAAATAAACACGTGCCTATTGAAACTAAAAATTGCTGAACATGATAACCATGCTTAAAATTTCGTATGTATAGTTGGTGATTCACACTGATTTTGACATTTTTTAGGAGCTATAAATAAATTTTTGTTTGAGATAAAAGAAATTTAATTTATTTTGTCAACTAGTTACTTAGTTGTTGTGTAGTTAGTTAGTTGTCAACAAATTACCAAATAATAAACTGCCAAACCAATTTGCATGACCATAAAATATGTCTGCTTTAATTGCAATTTAATAAGAATTAATAATTAAGCTCTATGCATATATTTCTTCAGTTATTACTAAGCATAAAGACTAGAAATTACGTTACTAAATTTTATAGTTTACTCGTATGTACAGAAATAATCATTTAAAGACATACATACATATGTATGTTGATATGCAGAAATAATTACAAAGAATGTAATGTAGATACATTACGTTGTGATTTGCTTTCTATACGAATTTTTCTACGTTTGATTTTCAGGTAAGGATATAATTATTACACATTTCATCGCTTTCTCTATACGTATTGAAGTAGGTACGGCAATATTATTGTCAGTAAGTAATAACTTTTCTTTTCGTCCTTCCGATTCACCCTGTATAGTTTGTTTTGATACATGTTTCGTATATCTTTTACAATTAATCTAGTTATTAAATACATATACATATGTATGTATGTGTGTATATAAAAGTCATAAATACTTTCCCTTACAAATGTAACAGATATGAAACATACAAATAATACAATATAATGGAGATATATGTATGTAATTGGAAAACGTGAACACAATTAATAAAACATCCTACAAACTAAAATTCAGTAAAGATTTTAAAGGCTAATACGATAACAGATGCGACGTAAATCTGTTTGTGTAAGCGTCTCGATTGTATTCATTGTATTTCAATACTTCTATTGATTCGACTAGAAGGTTCATTTTTGCTTACAGATATCAGTCTGTTAGAGTCGAGTTGCAGTGAATATATTCTCAATTATAAATTCCGGCATAGTACCTACGATTTAATCTTAGCCCTGCAATGTGAGTTTAGAACACAACTAAGATGGTTTGACTCTGACAAAACTAGATAGCGCTGTTCAAGAATAATGTTAATATTACCTTTAAAATTTGTCGAGAAATGTACTGACAATATCTATTTTTCAAATTTCTGAAAATACGGTGTATTTTTTCAAAAGATAAATACTAAGGCTATATAGTAAGAAAACTACAATATCTGCTGAATAGTTTCCAGGCTTGTGTTAGATGTCACTAGTTAATGGCGGACTTTTGTATGGGCCACCAGTTTAACAGTAAAATTCAAGAAAGAATATAAACTTCCATTTTGACTAAATTCTAACTAAATAATGTTATCTATTGCCATATATAACAACTGAACTGGATTGAAATATGACATTACGGCTGTTCCGGATATTAGTGGTTTTGTTTTCCGGAGGAATGTATATGGTTAGAAAAAATAATTTCAGGTCATACTGCTAAGCTTCAACACATTAGGATGTGTGTTATTATATTGATTTTACATTAATAAAGATTTACATACAATTTTGTAATACTTAAAATATACCTATGTAACGGAAACTTTTAATAAAAAATAATGCAAAGGTAATTGGTGCAGATCTAATGAAAAATTAAAAAAATTAAAACATAGTTTAAAAAAATTAAAACATAGTTAGAGGGGAAGCAACGGCTGTCACAATATTAACTAAGCGTAAATAAGTTGATCCTAAGGTTAGCGGGGTTTGCAGCCAATGTAGCCAATGTTTGTAGAAAACATTAGCTGCAAACCCCAGTAACCTTAGGATCATCTTATTTACGTTTAGTTAAAACAGTTTTTAAAGTATACATGATTTCTTTATGAATTTTGGGCATATGTATTTTTAACTTACACGTTAGGGTTGCCATTCGTCCCGATACGTCGGGACATGTCACCGTTATTAACAGTGGTGTCCCGACGTCGCGACAAGCTATAAAATGTCCCGACAAACATAATCGAGCGCAGAACCACCGCAGAACTACAAGTTTTTAAAAATTGATAAAGCGCCATCTAGTGAGCTTTAGGGCAACTAACTTTAGAGCTGTTCTACTGATCGACTGGTAGCGATCGGAAACTTGAGTTGAGTGAGAGAGGGGCGGAGAGCGGCGCCACACAGTGGTTCCAAACTGAAAAAAAATGTTCAAAACCGGCTACAACCTACAATTCTTCACCGATTTCCAATTTGTTTTTACATACTCTAGAGATATTTTACAACAATCGCTCTTTGTTCGCTTGTCGATATCCTTCTCTAAAAATTAGTGACATAAACTCAAATGTTGAAAAATCATATTTTGTGCTCATAATACGATGATTTTTGACTCCAAATTGTAATTGTCCCGACGGGGCCTTGGAGATTTATGGCAACCCTATTATACCTGCATATGTAGGCGGTCTGTGTCATGAATTTAAGCGTAATAATTGCATAAATATGGAAAAAGTTGAATTTATAAATAAAAATATGTACTAATTTTAGACAAAGAGCCGATTGAACTGGTTGTTATTTCTGTAACTAAATTGTTTTGAATATATTTTAGCCATGTTTTTAATGGATATGTATCGATGAATCATTATTTGGTGTAGGTTTAGAGGACAAAGGAGAACTGTAATAAAAGAAAATAGAATTATCTTGATACATTAATACACACATAATAATAATATTTGTAATAGAAATAATATTAATAAGACTTACAACAATAATTTTTATGTTATCATCGTTATTAAATTCAATGCGAATTGAAACTATAAATCTTCCATTGTCTCTGCAACTGACGCTACGTCTATTGCGTACCTAGGAATCGGTAATTCAATTTTTTTCGTAAAAACTTTCTAATAAATATTTTAATGTGTGGTATTGTTTCCTCTCATTTTTTAACAATCTATTTCAAGGGACCGCTATCCTATAATACATTGTAGGTACATGATATTGAACAACATGCGACATTTCCCAATAATTTTTATAAAATAATATAAGATAACGTAATACTCCAAGTCAACTTACTTATTATTCTACCCCGATAACAAAAATAGTTTGAATTAAGCTGGAATAAAAGTTGCCATGACAACGGTGATAGCTTACTTCCAGCTGTCGCCGAAAGCTGCAAGCTTGTATCCAACTTGAATTAAGCATCCTACTTTACACGTGACAAGCTTAAAGGATACTTGCTTCGCAAGCTTGTGGTAAACTTGCGCCGAACGTTTTACGCCTTACCGACTAGAACTTTATGCTTATATTATACTTGACTCATCTTTGCTGCGTAAGCGATTGCAGCATGCTAGAATTTCAAGCGTAGAGTAAGCTTGATTTAAACTAACCACGTTAAGCTGGATAAACAAGTGAAAATCGCATCAAAATGGAGCTTGCTGTAAGCTTACGTGCTATTTGGGTAGACTCCCGGACTAGCCTCGTCGGATATAGCTGGGTTGTTCAGATATTAAAGGGAGCGCCATTAACCACCACTAACTTTACAAACTTCGAGGAGTTTAAAAGTTCTCAAAGTGAGAAACAATGACAAACAGTATTCAGTAAGTTTGGCGAATTATGATGATAATGAATACACAAATAAAGAAATTCAAATATTGTAAGGAGAAATATAATAATACTTCATTAAATTGTTGTAACATACAAGAAAAACTTGAATATCGTTGGCCAGCGCTTTCTTTACAAATTTTGATATAATAAAAACATTTAGCTGCTTCAATCTGATGTTGTAGCGAACCGTTATGTGTAGTTATGTCAGTTTACGCAAATACACAGTCTTAAGGCGTTTACGAAAATTGGAGCAGTTTGTCTACTTTCTCATCATTAGCTTGACTGCAGGTTTTTGCAACGTCTTTTCTATCCATAGAAAGGACGCCCTTTCAAAGACGCCCTCAATGTCCAGGAAGGCGGCCAGTGCAATTTTCCAAGGGCAATTTCTGCTTAGCTGATGATAGATGGCTCACTTCTAAGATTTTCTAATTTAATACGCATATTAGCTCTCGTATAGAGATAGCCTTGCCAAAGCTGAGTTCATGAAGTGCTTATCAATTATCTCCTTTAGAGTTTTAAGAATCACATTGTTATAATAGCGTTCCTTAATATCAGTAATGGCTTTTTATTAATGTTTATTGATAATCAAATAACGCATATATATACATACCTATATGTATATAGATACTATTGAGTTTAAAACAACATATACATATGTATGTATTTATGAACAATTTCGCCACAAATTCATATTTAGTCTAGACGAGTGTCAATATATGTTGTAGAAACAAAACACATTTCTATTTGTAAGATTTGAAAGTATTTTGTTTGTATTTGTTATATATTAATACCATAGAGCACTTGGTTTAATTATGCAGCGTTGTGACTGCGTTCCATTTCCCATCATCTATAAAAGAGACGAGCTAGCACAGTTCCTACCAGATATTATTCTGCAGTTTAAATTTAGGAAATGTGGAAGCAGTTGTCTTATTTCCTAAAATATTTTTATTATTGGCGTAATAATGGTTTATTTTTGTCATTTTCATGATCTTTGGCTTATTAATTTTATTATTATTATCTTAGACATATTATCTATTTTGCTATTGTTGCATAAAATTCGCGTATTCAGTTTGGAAAATAGTAATGTTTTGAAAAACTGTAAACCGGATGCATGGAAACTGCTAGTTATATAACCTATCTTATAAGTTAGGTTCAACTTTAAAACCGTATACGTATTTAGTTTTGTTAAATAGATTCACTAAAACTGTACTAAAATATAAAATAATTAATCAAACACCAAAAATAATACTTGAAAAATAATCTTTATTACTATAATAAAGAAACTGAATATTTTTTTATAAAAAAATATCGCACTATATAAAATTTATTAAAATAAACTAAATTAAAGAACAAGCACAAAATAAATTAAAAGATTAAGATGGAGTCATTTTGACTTCGATTTCTTCCTCGTTAAACAATTTTTCAAACTGAACATCAAGCTTATCAGCGATTATATTGATTATATCATCAGTGCTGATGCAAATATTATCCTGGAAGTTGTGACCGTAAGTGCATAGAGCCAGATCTCTGGTCAAATGTCCTTCTTCCACTGTTTCCTTTGTGCATTTTTCAATTGTGTTGGTAAATTGAAGTAGCTCATAATTGGAATCCAGCTGCGCACGATGACGTAAACAACGAGTCCACGCAAATATTGTAGATAATGGGTTGGTAGATGTCGATTTACCTTTTTGATATCTCCTGCAATTAATATAAAGATAACTATTAGTTCAATATAAAATTAAATATTTCTATTATTGCGTTGCATGCTACATTTTGAAGTACAATTTGCTTTGTTTACGTTATATTATTTAAATATTAACTAAATAAACCCAAATATGTAGAAAACAAATATTTACTAGTGTATTTTATCTTTATCAATACAGTTCTCGTTGTCTGATATATTAAACACAATGTTATTTCGCATTAAACGACGAAATTGTTAAACAATCAATTGATAGGGGCTATCAAACAAATGTAAATAACAAGCATACCACTGATAACAACATAAGCCACAGTATCGTTCTTAACACGTTTTAATCACGTGTGCTTATTTCTCTTCTTGAATTGAATTTTTATTTGCGTCAGAGATTATGTTTGTTTATTAAACATGATAAAACTTACTTATAATGTCTCGTTATCGTTCCATGCGCTGGCTCGGTTAATACAGTTTTACCATCATGTGAGAGGAACGTACTAGTCATCATACCCATGGAACCAAAACCTTGTCCAATAATATCAGACAAAATATCGCCATCATAACTTTTTAAAGCCCATACAAATCCACCGGTTGATTTGATAGCGTAAGCTGCCATATCATCTACCAATCTATGTTCATATTTTAGCTTCGCTTTTTCGAATAACGGTTTGTATTTTCTGTGAACAAAGAAAAACACATATTAGAGGAGTTTAGTTATTAACGCAAGTCTAAGCACTTACTTGTTATACATCTCCTGAAAAACGTTGACAAACATCTGATCATACTTCTTTAAGTGAGTAAATTTGCTTGTAAAGTACAGGGGGTAGCCTCTTTCTAAGGCTACTTTGAAACAAGATTCAGCGAATGTTTTAATACTGTCTTCGGTGTTGTAAGTCAACATGGCGACACCTTTACTGCGAATATCGAAATCGTATTTATAGAATTGACCACTATCTGTTGTGTAAAGAAGTGATACTGTTCCAGGTTCGTTCAGCATTATATCTTTACCACCATATTGATCGCCAAAGGTATGTCTACACATGAGTATTGGCCGACTCCATTTTGGTACAAACTTACTAACACCTTTGCAGATTATCGGTTCTCTTAATTGAGTACCGTCTAAAGCACTCCTTATCATCACATTTGGACTGGGGAAGATTATTTGTTTTAATTTGTAATCTGGAAGAATTCAAGAAATTAACTTTCGTAATTTTGCCGTAATTTGCTTTTACTACCTTTGATCATTTTCTCGTTTGGTGTAATGGTAGGACATTTCACTCCTGCGCTATATCGCTTTATAGCTTCTATAGCTCCGGATACTATTTCATTTTCGGTTCTATTTCTGTAAAAATAATAGAAAATATTATATTGGTATTATTTGGGGTATTAAGTAAGATATTGAGGTTTATTTACAATAGGTATATGTATTTTAAAGGAAATAAAATTGTCGACTCGTTCTAAAGCGCAATATAGAATAACACAGACAATTTATACTTAAAATAGAAGCCCTGAGGTTTCAACACAAATGTTTAAAAAATCATGTCTAACAAGCGTTAGTTTGAACATTTCAAAATGTATTAGCGTCATTTCATTATAATGGCGGCAGAAACTACTACAGCATCTTTTGTTTGGAACAAATTGTGAAAAAAGCCGGTGCAACGCATAACTAACAATTACATGTTTTTGAGATGCAGACTGTATGTTTATACGATGGAGCATAAATTTTAAACTAATTACTCTAGTATTTAAACGACAACGCAAAAAGTTCTGTTATGTGTTTTGCGAAATCAGTTTGCTGATAGTAAAAAAAAGAAAGTTGGATAATGTAATCGATGAAATGCTAAGGTAAAATATTTACCCTTCATGTAGGACCATTTTTAATCAATTTTTATTCAGGAATAGATGAGATCAATTTAAATATTTTCTGTGTGTAAAAATTCAGATAAAACTTATTTTATATGTGTATGTTGCTACCCACCTATTCTTCAAGCTGCAGTCATAATAATCTCTCTCCAGATTGACAAAGGGAATAATGAGCTTCTTCTTGACTTTGTCGAAGATGACCTTGGACATTTCATCCCCGCCTATCTCAACAATAGGCTTTTCGACGATAATTTTAGAACGTGTAGAATCTAAAAGCAAGAGAAGCATATAATGATAAACATGGAAAATATCGCTTGTATAATAAATAAAAATATAAAGTATCAAGGTATTAATAAAACTCCAAATACAAAGAAAAAAAGGAAGAGGATATCACAGTTAGCGGTTGTATGAGAGTTTGGGTTGTCGACCGCCACTGCATTATTTGTTTATGTTGTGAATGTATGAAGGACGCACGGTTTTATGTGTTAATCACTACTACAGACACGAGATATGTGGTACTTAACAATATCAATATTTGATTCCTATATATATTTATTTATAGAGAGTTATGTATAATATATGCAGGAAGTAGATATCTTTTATTTTAATTATCTAATAGTTTATATATTAGAAATTCCTAAAATAATATTTAAATTCAAAATTTCAATGGTAAAAGATATTCACACATACATCACGTGTTTTCATTGATTTCCTTATTACTGTTACTGATTTACCATGAAAGAATAAACTGGCTTTATTTAGCCTCTTTATTTGACCTTTCTCTTTTTTTAGTTTTGTAAGTTCTAACCTATACACATACATATCAGACCTTGTTATATTTTGTTTTGATGGTTTGAATATGATTTCATACTGTTATTGGATGTTATAAACAGTATAACAATGAGAAACTCACAGCGTTCCTATCTTTACCTAATTAATATGTTTTAAGTTGTCAGCGTATTGTAATTACAAAATCACATTCCGCCTTGATTATTATTATCTCTAGATCAACTTTTAATATTAAAATTATGGCATTGATCGATAACTAATAGTTACACGCGATCCTATTTATAACCTCTTATTTTTTTGTAAACAATCTTTAATAATCAAAAAAAACATGATTATAATCTGGACTTAATACATATAATAAATATTAAAAGGAAGGAAAGGATTAATATCGTAAATTTAACAGACACTATTCTCTTGTGGGAATTTTGTTTGTCATTTTTATAACTACGTAGTTAGTATGAATGTTTTTTAAACTTCATGTTTTTTTGTAATGTTTCAAGTAAATTTTAAGTTTCTATGGCAAATTTATGGTGCGAAATCCAGAATAATGCTATATAATTTGTAAACTTTGTTGAATGTTTTTTTTTGTAATTTCTAGTTACAAAAATGTTAGAATTCATTATTGCATAAATACAGATGTTAGGAGAGTATTTGATGGGGTGGTAGATTATTCTATTTCCAAGCAATATCTGATCAAGGTTGGCAAATGGAAAGCTGAAAAATTCACTCAATTAAAAGTCTTAAAAGGCAAGTACCTTTTATGACGATAACAGAACTTCTTCAACTAGAGCTTATAAATATGATTAATAGTATAATTGGAACTAGATTTGGACTGGATTTTAACATTGTTGGGCGTTTTCAAGAGTAATATTACCGTATTAATTAACAATATATAGAGAGCAATGATACCTTCCACCTCTGGTTGCAGGATAAATAACCAAAATAATGTCTACCGGCTTTTCAATTCAATAATATGTACACATATATATATATATGTATATATAAAAGCAGCCAATTTTATTGATAAAGATAATTTAAGTGTAATTTATAATAATTTAATTCACGCCTGAATTTTATTAAATTAACCTTTTGACTAGATTTTTTTGTTATGCCTTTTCCCTAGTCCTTGAAAGGTAGGTATAATTCAATGTATTGAAATAATTATATTAAATTCACATTAGTAAATATTTGAATGTCCTGAATGATCTTTGACATTTTTATTGACCAGTATGGCTATATGATATACCTACATAGGTTTTAATATTATTTAACAAGCATTAAATGTGATTTCTTTTTTACGGAAGAAGTAATTTTACGAAAACAATTATTGTTTCTTAAATAAATTGACTATTTAAACCTTAAAATATAAAACAGTATTACTTACATAAGTAGAAGTAAATTATCCACTTAACTCTAATTATGTTACACGTTTCATTATTATTAATTTTATTATTTAAACTGTTTTGATGATAGGAGATGTCACATATTCTCCAGGAACCAATTATGTGGTTTTGTTAATTGTCAACTACCTACCTAATTAAAGCTGTTTCTTTCAAATTATTGAACTTTTTGAATAAACCGCCAACTTGTACTAAATACAGTGGTGCGTAATATATTGGTCAATTTGAGACGTAAGAGATAGTTAAAGCAGCGAGGGGGCGAAGAGGATTGCCGGCTGTTACAGTAGACTTTTGACTTTCCTACGTCTTACCTCCTCGCTGCTTTAAATTTTTTACTTCTTACATCAAACGGTATTGAACAGGAACAAAGTAATTGAGCCGTCTTACAAACTATTGGACTGGTTAAATAATATATTAAAAGATATTAAAATTTGTGATGTAGAAATAAACTTTCTGTACCACACCTATTTCTAGTTACAATGATAAAAAGTTGAGAACTTAAAGGAATAAGCATAAATATCAACAAACGCAGAAGTTGGCGTGAAAGTTGAATTTAATTCACATCTTACTAGTTGTAAGAGCCAGGAAATGCTCACATAAGATTATTTTTCTTTCTACTTTATGTTTACTTATTCAGTTATCTATTAAACTTTAATTATAAAAAGGAATTTTTTGATAACAACAATAATTTGATAATTCATATTTTCTCTCCGTAAAATGTATAAATAGATATTTGTTGTGGCAAACATGGTAAGGCGTAAATGTAAATTTTTATGGTAATGTTAAGCATACGTCCGGGATGAATAATTTATTTTGACTGTGGTAGATTTGGTGAGCGGATGGCTAAGCAATGCGAATATTGGCTCGAGGTCACCAACAGTAAACAACGACGCAAATATTTATTAGATAAGTAGTTGTTCTTACTTACTTATCAAGAAGAAACAGGTTATATAAAAATAATAATAAACATATGTCAATTCATTTGACTTTATGTAAGATTCTTTCGCAAATGCGTTGTCCATTTTAGCTGATCCAAAATTAATTCTTATAGGATTACGTAAATTCTTTACTGAGGTAGACATGGTTCACTTACAGAAACTATTATGTATGATCACTTAGAAAAATAAATAAATTTGCTAGTCAGGAATAAACTATTTAGGAGCATATTGCAAATAAAAATTGGAAAGCGAAAACTAGTAACAAAGACAATGACAATACAAAATTAAATCTATTTTTAGAACTAGGTTATCATTATTTACTAAATATGTATTCTATTTTAATTAATAAAATTATGAAAATATTAAATAAATATTACTTACATTTTCTGTTGTGCGTTGGTGATATATTCACCAATACTTTAGTCTGATTCTGGACACTTTTCACCGTTATATGGAATTTTGCGAAAAGCTTCGAAGATGCCATACTGACGATGTTTAAAATAAAACTACTTCTTCGTTGGCTTGTAGCTTGTATACTATAGACTGTCACTGGGAACCCACTTGTTGATCGTTGCTAGGAATTGCGACTCACTTGCGACTGGAGCTCTTGTGCCTCTGCGCTGTTAATATATAGAATCATTTGTGAGTTTGATTAGCGTTGCTTTGAACGTTTATCACTAGTGTGATAGGATGTAAATAAAATAACACATGGTATACGTGTTCAATTTTTGTCTCTAATAAAATAGATTAAAATACGGGTTACGTAATTTACAACAATTAAATGGCGCTCAAACAGGCTTGACCGGACATTATGTACTTTTTTATTTTATTATGACTATTGTTTATTAACGATTAACTTATAATAAAAACAATATTTGCAATTTTATATTTATTCAGACGGTTGCAAAAACTTTGTGTTCCATATTTTAGTAATCGGACTAAATCTACTTTCAAACTTTCGTGCAAATAGGTTGACGTAGTTATACGAGAAAAGTAATACTTTCTCTTTCAAAACTATAATCTTAATCTACAATTAGTTCGCAATTACAGGATTTAATACAATATCTCGTAGACAAAATGATGCAATTAGTAAACTAAAATTAATTCTATTGAAAGTCAATATTTCAAATGATTGTTTATTATTAATTATAACACTAGTAATATTTGAAATATGCTCATGTAAACGATGCGAATAATAGAAACACGATTGACAAACAATACCTTATTTTATTTCTAGAAAGAAACGCATGTAGGACATCACGTACTCTTTTTAGTTATACCGGAAGTTCCAAATTCCGCTTATTTGTTTTGCGGAGGCTACAGTTAGAAACATCAAATTCACAAAATTGTATAATTGCTGCTCTTAAATAAAACCACCAAACAACTTTGAAACACATATAATCCACGGTCAAATTATAACGTACGCCTAAAAGTTTTGACACAGAATTTAGTGACTTTAAATTAAAAAAAAAATCATTTGTAGTTGATTTTCGTAACAAAAAGCTTGTTTACATTTATTACTGTATTTTGAAATTAGTAATAGAAACATTTATGTAATATACGTAGATAAAATATTAAAGTTATCTTCATTTACAAAAGAAATTGGCATTTTAAAGTTTGTGGTTTAGGAAGTAGGTAGGTTCTTAGGTTTCATTTTGAGACCAACAGAGAACTGATACATTTTCATAATCCGACTAACTATGCTTTTCGCCTTGTTTCAGCATTTCATCAATATCTTTACTGAAGATTTTATATTTAAAAAATAACATTGCACATTCGTACATGTAGACGTGTAGCAATCCTAGTACACTATTTTGAGTAGAGGGGCCTACTTTTTTTTTAATATGTGGTGGGTGCTTAGTTGCAGTGTCTCCGTAAGCTGTATTACTTGTCTGGCTATCACTGCAACTCTTGCGGTGTAGTTTGGTGTGTGTAAATTGTGTTTAAATGGCTTTGTGACAGCATCATATCGCCTTTTATGATGCCGCGCTGTTAATCACTTTGCTCCCAACAGCGAATGGCAAGTCGATCCGGGATTAAACTCTCTGAAAAAATGTCACCGTCCCTCCAGAGAATTGAACCCCGGCACCTATCGTCCTCTCACAACGATAGTCAGCCGCCTAACCACTGCGGCCATCGACCCGTTATTACTTCTTTTCGCTAATACAAAAATTGATTGAAAACAATTTTTTTGTAATTTAAAAATGTGACAGGACGATGATATTGCCCGCAAAATGATACTGTATCTAATTCCAGAATGGACATGGCAAAATAAGTGCTCAGACCAGCCCTAACACTCGCTGTAGACTTCAAAAATCTGAGATCATAATCAAATGAAGAAATCCCAAGTTAGTGTGGGAATGTCCGCAAAATCTAACTGTTCTGGCCAGAAATAACAAAGTCACATTGGTTTGGGTGGCGGGACACAGGGGTCGAGCAAAAAAACTGCAGATCAGCTAGCGAGGGAGGGTTGCCAAATGAAATTTACCGGACCGGAGCCAGGTCTAGAAGGAGTGTAGTACTTGGTGCAAGTAATAAGTGGATTATAAATCAACATTAACTAAATTGGAACCATGTAGCTGGACAAAGGCACAGCAAACGTATGATGGAACAGGACATGGGTGTCTAAGGGTCATCTGCATATGATGGGGAACTATAAACATGAACTCCTATGCAGACTCTCTAATGAGGAGGAGGAAACAGCCTCTCATATGATCTTCGAATGCGTAGCAAGTCAACGTACGGTTGCTATACAAAGCAAGCGCGTTTGATTTACCAGTGGAGAAAGATTTACCAAATAGGCTTCTAAACCTGATCGAGGGAACTAACTTGTTTGAGTAAAATGAAATCGAGGTAAGAACAACACAATAGGCCCAGTGGGCCGCAGTGTTAGGGATAACTAAAGAGTGCCCTGTCTTGATAGTAATCAATCAATCATCAAATGAAGAAATTTTTTCAGCCAAGGTTACGTTATCCTTTTAGTTAATCTGAGAATCCATCGTCATCTTTAAGAACTCTACACTTTCAACGTTGGTAATTGTGTCATTTTTATAATTGATCGGCAACAACGTCTTCTTGAAGTAATTAATATTTTTAGAATGTTCAATTTAAAGTTATGGAATGTGTAGAAACAGTTGGCAGTCCAAGTATATATCCCTGGGGAACACCACGTGATCCTGTAAAACAGTATATCCTAACCTTTTCTGGGAAGGCTAGGAAAGTTTGGATGACCCGAGCTATATTAGTCACTTTCTTTTTAAATTGCTTTAATTCATTAACGAATATTATGTTGATGACAAGCATCATACCACTCAAAACAACATCGACCACACCACATCTAAATTTTCCTAAGGCTGGCCCGATAGAAGGCTTTACTGACGCGAAAAGTTGCGCGAACATGGAGGGTGGGAAACCCAGAATGAGGAACAACTAAAACGATGAATTTATGAAAAAGTGAGAGAAATAGATTTGTAGTCTGTCCACCTCATGGGAGACGTCCGCAGAAATTTTCGAGAATTGACCATTTTTCTAAATTTAATAATGCGATTTAGTATTAAGTTGTTACTTGATAGTAACTTGATCGCTAAAAACATTATTATGTTAGGATAACATTATGTATGAAAACTAATATTTGCCAACCGACTACCGTGATTTCTTCGGCTTTAAATACTTCTTTTATTTGAGCTAGTGTCATTAATTATACGTTTTCAGATTGTCATGGTAGGATGCTATTATTAGAAGATGACGTTTGTATACTCTATGATCAATATAATCTAAAAATATTCGATACCTTCTATTGCGAAACCTAAACGATTATAGTTCCGTAAATAAACCCATACCATATCTATTAAATCTTTAGGAATGATGGTATAAGTTTTATATTTTCGAATCAAATCGGTACTTGGTAATCAAGTTGCTTCCTGTAATTCTATGCAACTCACGAACTGCCCTTATTCAAACAAGTGAAGAACTGGAACAAAGAGAAAGAACAGCATTCCGCTGACCTAAAACGTCGACATGTTAAGAACGCGGGCACAAGAGAAGTTCATTCGTTGAAGTTAGTTAAGCTGTTTACAGCAAATCAAAAGTCTTATTGAACATTTAAATTCATTTTTCTTATTAGCTTATTTTTGTAGATTATTTTTAAATTTAACGTGCAAAAATGTTAGCTTAAATTTATACGTGATAAATTACCTATATAGTATAATATTCTTTATTAATAAAACTAATTCACGAGGGCCGTTTTTTAGCATCTTCTTCATAACAAGGGTGAATCGATAATCAAAATATACTATTTTCAGCATAGTCTCTATTTCAAACACATCTTTTTTTCTTTAAACTCTCCGATAAATAGAAGTTGTCGTATCTCTTTGTATGAGTTGATTTTCTCTGTGTGAGTTACATTTTCGTAGGTGAAAACAGAATGAAATGGAAAGGAATCAGTTCGGGCGAAATCAATAACGCAATTTGTTCATTAAAGTTCTAGATGAGTAAGCTGGTGCATTATCATGGTGAAACAGTACTTTTTCAGTGGAGCCACTTCGCCTTGAATTTCTAATAATTAGTCTGATAAATTATTTCAGTAACACCTTGCGATTGTGCTTTCATTCTCCAAACACTACATGAGGATTATCCTCTTAGAATTTACAACAATTCATGACTATGAATTTTCCAGCCAATGGAATAATTTTTACTTTTATTAGAGCAAATTCACTGGAAAAATGATATTGTTTTGACTTTCGGTTGATCTCTGGTATATACTAATGTATCCAGGGTGATAATTCGATAAAACATTCTTGCACATTCCTATTTGAGTCCACTGGGTCAAGGTCTTCTTCATAACTTTTGTTATGGAATAATAATTTCTGTTACTATTTCTGTATTCGCATATTTTTTACCAAAAACAAGCTTGTCGCAATGTATTTTGTATAACCATGTATAACATTCTCTGAAAGGTGGCAGAACACGGCAATAATGTCAAAATCCCCTAGCTGTCTTCAAATATTACTCGATAGTTCTCGATCCATTAAGGTACTCAAAATTACTATGAGTACCTACTCAGTATAAGATTTGTTAAAAATGCAATGATTACTGTGCAGCTTGAGAGATTTGAATAACATAATAACCCAATGGAGTTCTTACTTGAAAAATAAGTTTTCAAACATAATTTAAGTGAGACAAACAATGCAGGTTACCAGGTTACAGAGACGCAATTTAACGTCTAAAATATAATTTTTTAACTCAACATCCTTTCTGTATTATACTGTATATTTCAAGTAAAATACTTTTTTAAAAGTATAAACATGAATTTTTAATAAATTTAGCTCGTAAAGCTAGTGTAAAAATGTACTAGACTTTTTCTCGTTAAAGAACAATATTTGCCTAATATATTATGAATAACTACATTAGATAGAATTAAACATGAAGTACAACGTTCTTTTGACCTTTAAAACCGTTGTGTACAGAATTTAATTCAATGTGATCTCCAGTTGTATCATTTTTAAAAATATACTGCAGATGTATGACTTTAATCAGCACGTTTATTCACAAATGCAGATGAATTTTGTCGATTGATAATATAAGTATTGCTACTAAATTAGTTCTTTGTAATGACTCAAACATATTTAATATATTTGTACCAGCTTATAAACTTTTATCTATTAATTTTTGTAACTTGAAATATATATAAAAATGTTACCAATCCTACGCATTAGTCTAGTTTATAATTTTTATATTGTTGAAATTATCGATATATGTATTATTTGGTAGAGTAGTCCATGATTTCTTAGATACATATTGTCAATAGCAAAACGACTAAAACTTTGACAGTTTAATGTGATAAATCCAGTATATTTTCGTCTGTAAAGATATAAAAAATATTTAATTCGTTTCGTTACTTCCTGTTTAATCAATTTCAAAGCAGACTCCGCTTTTTTTGTTAACTGTTGGGCATTCAGCAGAGAGGTATACTCGTACAATTTCTACAAAGGCTAAGATGTTCTGGAAGTTATTTGAATCTCGTGCAACAACCCAGCCCCACCTCAGAGTTAAACTGCCTGTAGTGCCCCACGGACAGCTTATCTTGACACATTGAATCCATTTTCATGTAGGCTGTTTAAAATGTTTTCTGCTGAAATCTAGATGGTGATTGCTTTAGTCGGTAGAATGAAAGGATAGTTTCGTAAGCTAATAGCTTCGTCATCCAATTGTACTTCTCTTCAAACTCCAAAGCTAATGCTTTTTGTTTTTGAGGCACAGACAAAGCAGAGGTAGATTTCTCGATTCGATTTGCAGATGTAAGCTGCTTGCTCTTTCACTGCTCATTGTCACTCTCGTAAGTATTGGTAACTATCACACTTGACACAAAGAAAGAACTATATCTTAGTGCAATTTCTTTGTTACTAAAGCAAAATTTCCTCGTCGAACAAGGTCATGAATGGTTTGGTTGTAAGATTTTCCTGTTTAGTAGGGATACTGGTTTTTTGGTAGCAACAGGTCTTTGCATGGACTTTACAAAATTCGAAATTATTAAAACAAAACAGGAATGGTATTCTAGCACGTATGGTAAGTGCGGCCGAAGTGTTTTAGCTAAATATAAGAGAAATAATAAATGTAATTCACGGATTACAGAAATAAACTAGTGGGTGGATCATTATAGAGGAAATGGAAAAGTCCCAATATAAGTGGCACAATAGCGAAATAAATTAAATAGCCAGGAGCAAAAATAAAATTTAGCAACTGTTTATCAAAATGTAGAGGCAAAATAAAAAAAGCTGGGAACAGTTTACTAATGTGAATAAATGCTAAAGGACATCGAGAACTGCAGTAAAAATAAACAAATCTTTATCACAAAAAGGAATTAGAAATACGCACTATGAACATAAAGCACCTGTTATAATTTAATTGGCCGATATCAGCGTATATGTCTTTATAAAAAAAGCAAGCTACTGCAAGTGATGGACAAGTTTCGTATAGAACAAAAATCAAACCATTTTATAACAATGAAAACTATAATCAACAAAATGAATAGTTAGAAAAGAATTCTCAGTAGAATCTGAAGTTACGTCAGGACTTACATAAGATAAAGAAAGTCGTGAGAGAGTAAAAAAACAATAATTTTATTGAAAATAGATACGATCTGTTGGAAAATCCACTCGAAGAAGTTGGCAGTGATAATTACAAGAAAAGTGAAGAGAGGTGAATTGGAGAATAATCAATGGAAACAACACTGTAAATACAGTAAAAAATTGCTCTTGTCGAAGCACATAACTAGGAAATCTAACCTAAAACTTTACAAAACAGTTTTCATATCAACTTTTCAATTAAATAGAAAAACTTGAAGAAAGGACACTGATGTACGACAAATACATAATAAATTATACAGTGTGGAAACCACTTATGGAATAAAATTGTTTGTGTCCTTATTTTAGAAAATTATAAAAAACGCCGGGACACGTCAACTTGTAAATTCAAGTGTGCGCTTTTTAGACATACATTTGAATGTACAGGGTGATTCACACAAATCTAGCATAGTCCATGATGTTTATTTTTAATGGAACACCTTGTATATTTTTATATTTTTGAAAGCTCCTTAACAACCTGATTTCAAAGAACTACATCATCTGGGGTATATTATTAATAATACAGGGTGAAACTTAAAATTACTTATGTATAATTCCCTTCAATACATTTATCTTCAGTATAGTTGGAAAAATGTAAAATAAATAATACCGTATACGCTCATGGATATTGGTTTTGCTAACATTTTTTGTCATAAATAGCTAAAAACTGCCTAACCCAACTTACTTATACATAAATAATTTTAGTTCTTTGAAATCAGTTTTTTATAATTGTCTAAAATAAAGACACAAACAATTTTATTCCATAAGTGGTTTCCACACTGTATAATCATCAGAATATTGTAGTAATAATGCGGAAAGGAGCGTTATAGTGGTTTCATCTTCTAGAAAAAATACCAGATGAGAAAGTAGTGACACATTGTATGAAGACAATCGGATGACACCGAAGAAAATGAATAAACCAAAGAAGCAAACTTAAAACCAAGGTATTCTATAATAAATTATTTAAGTTTAGTGCTTACGTGGCTACTGCGATTACCCATTAATTATAAAAGAAGATATATGTATAGTTTGTTAACTACACCCTCCCTCACGTGTTCTATGACTCGTTTTTGCTAATATATTTCCGTTTGAGACTATAAATAATATGGAGTATAATTTATGTATCACGTTACAATGATTAGAGACGTATCACTTGACATATAAAGTAAACAACCAAAAATAAATTTAATCTGTGAAATATCACCCGCGGAGAATTTATCATTGACATCAAGACTTTAAGTATGTAATATAAAATATTCATATAAAAAGTACCTACTTGAGATATTTTTTATGATATATTTTATTGATCATATTTTATAGAGTCTACATATTTAGTAAAGTTAATAGTATTAATATAACGGGAAATAATAATTTCTGCAACATCTAAATTGACGCATCTCTTAACATATACGCATCCACACTTCATTCAAGTAAGAAACTCTGTACACATTTGAGTGATTACTTTCTGACAGCCGTCATTTTTATCTTTTTCAAATACGTTTTTATTTGCGTCGAAACGATTCGATTTGCCCACTTTCTATTTACTAACAGTGTTATTTACAATCGTACGTACTTGTAAATAATTACTGGTAAACAACAATACGGCTAAGGCCATATATCTACATGTGTTATGTGTGTACGAAAGCACGTAGACGTAGTATAACATTATATTTTACTTTTATATCTTCTGAATTATGACAGAAAAAATAATTTAACTTGCGTATTAATACGTGAAATGCATCTGTGATCGTTGTTTTTTAATAAATCGAAGTAATTACAATGTCAATATAACATCGTAAACAATTTTTAATCGTTTTTGATTCTTATCGAACCTCTACATCGCATCGTCTTGGTTATAATCACGTGTACAAAACGTGAAACCACCAGTTCGCGAACTCGACTGTCCTTGAGTGTAGTACAACAAACAGTCTCATTATATAATTTAGATGCATAACTTTTAATTGATTCTGATATTTGTTCTAATTGTATATGGGAAGCTGTATGTATCTACCATTATTCACGCGCCATTGTAGGTTTTTTACAATGTAATGTTTTCGAGGAAATGTTATACAATCGACTAAAAAATGTATAAATTGTAATAAATGAATCAATAGCAAATATACATACGTATAACATATATTTTTGCTTGAATAAAACGCTATCTTGAAATAATATTAAATAAAAAAAACTTTTAAGAGGTGAGATGCAATGTAAATTTTATAATTTCTAAAAGCAAATATTAGTACTTGAGTACGCAGCATCTGAATGAATACAAAAAGTAAACAGTTTTATTCAACTTTTGCGTTTTGCTGCTATGCATGAAGGTCAATGAATTTACAAGTGAGTTACATCGGGTGTAACACAGTTAGCTTGCTTAATTTATTTAGTTGGTGAGACTATCTTTCATCACCGATCATGGCAACTGTTTTTGGGATAGCTTTTAACATTGTTTTTGTTGGCAATAAAATCGAAATCTCAGAGAAGCACGATTGACTACTACAATTGTGCTTCTCTGAAATTTCGATTTTATTGCCCTTAATTGATGTTTTGCATTGATTGTTCTTTACGTCATCCATTGACATGCAACGTTTAGATTTTTTAATTGTTGGCAAGTGTATACAATTTTCTGCCAGCGATCATCTTCTGTGCATCAGTGACGTAAATAAGATCTTTCGAGTACATATCCCCAAAGAATTAAATTTGAATAACTTGGTAGTCGGGTAGTAAGTCCGCAACCAATTGAGTTATTTTCAAATCGTTTATTTAAATAGTTCGTTAAGACGTGAAATTTTTGCATAAAATATTTAGGTATAATTCCCTGTATATTGCCTGTCCAAACATTAATGGAAAACCGAAATTGACAATTTCGGTTTTCCATCCATCCGGTTTTCCAACATCAATGGTACGTTAGGTGTTCCTCAGCACGCTCAGGTGTAGTTGAATATTTTCTCGACTCGGGACACAAAAATTGTTTTGATCAGATATCTGTTGTTAGAAGGTCGTAACACTATTTTTCCCCGAAAGGTAAGGGAAACAACCGATATCCAGAGATATCTCCAGAATCTCAATCGCGATGATGGTTACCCACTTTCCAGTATTTGGTTTTAGCCTCTAGTATAGTTGACACACGAGTTACTGTGACCCTCTGGTATCTCCTATCCACTTACATACATATATTAGTGGTAAAATGTCGAATCCGTAGATTTTGTATTGTATTACACTGACAATGACGCGGTCAAAACCGAGAACCCCTCAAAATGAAGATTCGAACCGTGGAAGCTTTTGTTACATGACGCATTTAGTTAGTTATTGAAGTATTTGCTTGGCGGTAGCATAGGAAAATAATTAGTTTTAGAAGAATTTGAAGAATGTTTGGAAAAATAGAAGTTTGATAATTTGAAAGAAAAAATTTGTCATTACACACTTCACAAACATACATACGAGGGAGCGTTTTTATATTCGCGGAATGGGGGATAAGGGGTGGAAAAAAAAAACCAAATTATTTTTCTTTTTCAATATATTCACCTGCAAGACGGATACATTTTTCACATCTTTCAATTAATTTATTTATACCCTCATAAAAAACGATTTCTCTTTATCTGCAAAATACGTCGAAACTGCCTCCTTGACTTCATCATCGGCAGTAAATTTTTTACCCCGCAGCTCTTTTTTCATTTTCGGAAACAGGTAATAATCACTCGGGGCCAGGTCTGGGCTGTAGGGTGGGTGATTCACAATTTCGAAGCCCACCTTATGCAGGGCAGCTAACGCAACGCGGCTCTTGTGGACGGGCGCGTTGTCGTGCAAAAGCAGCACACCTTTCGTCAATTTTTCCCGTCTTTTCTCTTTAATGGCTTCTTTTAGTCGCTCTAATATTGAAGCGTAATATTCTCCGGTTATAGAAACACCTTTATCTTTATAATCAATCAACAATATTCCTTCCGAGTCCCAAAATACCGTTGCCATGAGTTTCCCAGCTGATTGTGACACTTTAAATTTCTTGGGAGGTGCTGTGCCCTTTTATGCCACTGCATGGAGTCTTGTTTGGACTCAGGTTCATAATGATGAACCCAAGTTTCGTCTCCAGTAACAATTTGACTCAATACACCATCCTTGTCTTCATTACAGAGGTCCAAAAATGCACGCGAACACTCTACGCGCTGTTGTTTTTGCGGCGGCGTGAGTATTCTCGGCACCCATCTTGCGCTGACCTTAGACATGCCGAAATGATCGTGTAGGATTTTAAAAATTGTTGTATCGGATACTCCAACCATTTCTGCGAGTTGTTTCTTCTTTAGTCGAGCATCTTCGAGTACAATTTTTTCAACTTTTTGGATAAGTGCTGGCGTGGTCACCTCAATGCTCCTGCAGGGCCTCGGGTCGTCTTTAAGGGATTCCCTTCGTTGTTTAAATAAACTATGCTACTTGTCCACCATGGTTTTTCCAAGACAAGAGTCGCCGTAAACTAATGACATCTCATTCATTATGGTCGCGACTGATTTTCCTTGCCTGGTAAGGAACTTGATAACGGCACGATATTCGATTTTTTCCATATTTCACTTTTCACTCCTGATTATGTTACTTGGTTGACGATGGCTCAAAGACTAACTGTCTAATAACAATGAAACTTCGTATTTATACTAATTATGAGTCGCTGCACAGGCCACGCCTCCAATGCGCCTAATCAGCCCCCTACAACCCGCTCATTCCGCGAATATAAAAACACTCCTTCGTACGTATATATCTAGAGACAAGTATTATTTATTAATGGGAAATGATTATTGTAACACAGTTATTTTGATCTTACGGTAACTATTCATGCATTAATTACGACCCCTTTATTCTAGGACTGAATTTACACTAAACTTTTAGAAAAGATTAAATTGTAACATCTCATTAATAACAAAGAAGATGATTCAGGAGTTACTCAGATCTTTTCATTCTTAAATAATGTACAATTAATCTGCACTTAATGTGCAAATAATCACGTATTTGAGATTTCAATATTATGCTTATACTTGTATATGGAATTCTATGAATTTTAATGGTTAGGTCGTAAACACAAATACTTAATTACGACACCAACGGGCTCCTTTTGCATCAACATTTTTTGGAGCATACAAAATATTACCGAATTATTTTCAGTGACGTTCTATATTTTTCTGATGATAGTTGCAAATCAATTAGATACTGACGTGCAAAACACAGATGTATATACAAAATTTATAGTACATATAGAAAAAAACGATAAAACTTTGTTCTCATTTGATAATAATGATACGTTATCCTTGAGGGTATAATCATTGGTATAATATAAGCCATTATAGATTCTATGTCTGTGTTGTAGGTATTTTAGAATGTGGTTAGAGGAAGGGTAAGAACGTGTTATTTAATTATCTTAATGACCTTAAATCTGTTAGTAATGTTATCTAAAATGCTTGGGTCCGTCAGAAGTGATCTAAGCAATTAGTTAGAAACACGCAGACATCCAGTGGCATGTTACTCGATACTTTATTTTTCAGTAAAGGTTTTATCTATTGTTACAATAAAAATTTTTTGTTCAATGACAGAATTATTACGCTCCACAATATAATTGACAATTAAAATGCGCATTTGTCTACATGTTTATGCTGCACAGAACGATATATAAACAAGTAGCTATAATAAATCTTACGTTTAACGGATTATATATACATATATACAGTGTGATGTATCTTCACCATATTTTGTTGTGATCTAATTAAATACTTCTAATAAATATCAATTTAGAATCTTTGATTTTATATTTTATAATAATATTAAAAAAAATCAACTATTGGCAACACAGCCATATTTCCACGGTTCTATGAACAGATGCGTGCAAAAAAAAAGTGAGACAACTCTAAGCATACATTCAAAGTTTTTATCTGAGTAAACGGATCTGCCGTTCCATATGGCATATTCAGATTATCATTAAGTCAATTGACATTCCATGAGTATGAGACCTTAATTACACAACTTAAATATGTTTGTCCCAGATTTTATTGGAGAGTACTGCACATGTTAAAACCTGCCACCACAAACTGTTCAAAATTAATTTTATTAAGATATAATAAATAACTAGTAAAGGAAGCAATATTTGATGGAGATAAATTAGATCAACTGGAACTTTAGTAGGCTCTGAAGGCCTATTTAGAAATAAACGCAGAGATCATGCAGAGACTTTATGAAAATGTTAAGTGGATCCGTACAGCTGTCACTTCTCATTTTGACAATTCGCGTTACGTATTGAAAGATGTAAACTATGCTGTAGATGGATACTGAAATGATCGAAATGAAATGTACGCTGTAGACAAAAGAAATCTTGTTTGAGCAACCCCTGTTCGAAAATGGTTCTTCCTGATATGAAAAATTTAATTGGTTACAACAGTCACTTGTCTGTAGCGGCTGGTACATTTCGCTTTTAGAATTACGAAAGTATTACCACTTTGCACACGCAGCTGCCTTTTATATATACATAACAATATGAACTCACAAGAAAGATAATATAGAATTATTATTCTCGAATCATCTGATACACCTCTAGATGTTTCACTAGTTTTCAATTTATTTAATAAAAACTTGGAAACGTCGTATGAAGATTTTATGCCGCAACAATATTTTCTATCTTTGCCGAAGGAAAGGTTTGAAGGCTTATAATCCACGAGAAAAAAAATGTAAGAAAAGGATTGTGACGCACTAAATTTGTTTCTCTCGATTCAAACAAATATGATGGTACAGTCTTCAAATTAATTCAAAATAATTTTTTCTTAAATATTAAAAAAAAATCTTTTCTCTTTAGATTGAAGTCTTCAGATCGTTGCAGCTTGAACTACTGTAGTGAAATGATAATTACAGTAGTTACGATAGATCATTTTTAGCATTTATTGTTAAATATATGTCATAACATATGACACCTATTTAGAAATATTATGTCAATTTGGTACAATGTAAAATTGAATCAATAAATTTTTATGTTAAATTATTTGTAGACGTTCAAGTTAGAACAATGTTATCTAGTTGCTTAGGACGCAATCTTCGCAGTTCAAAATCCAGTATTGAAAAAATATCGGTACCTACCAACAGCCCAAATGATCATCGCGTTAATCCATGTCAACGTGAACTTCCAGTTAAGCAATCTAAAAATGGCGTTGAAGAAGCTATCAGTCAACCCACAAATCCTAACCTGGATCGTTTCGTACCAAGATATAATCCGCCCGATAAATGCGAATCGGTCGATTCTCAAGATATTGCAATGATAAATATTATTCGCGAAATGGCAAGCGAAGAACAACGTTTAGCCGAGGAAGTAGATGAATTGACTGAAAAAGAAATGTCTTTCAAAAAAGTGATGGATTTTTGCACTAGTATGTATAATGACGCACAGTCTTCAGCGCTGGATAATCCTGAAATTGCTGCTCTTAAGAGTATAAATCAAGATTTAATCAATAAAAATAACAATTTGACGGATAACTTGGCAGATGCCAAATTAGAACTTAAACAATTAAAGGAGGTAATCAGCGGGCCTCTAAAACGAGAATTAGAACGTGCACGTCGTCAGTGTCTGGAATGTGAATCCAAGTACAATGAAGTAAAAAATTCAAATACGGACGTAGGAAATATCGAAATACGATTTTTGAAAGAACAGTTGCAAAATACATATAATAATATCAATGACATTCATGCTGTTAATGCGGAAATAAGGCAAGAAGTGATAGTATTAAACCACAAGTGTAAAAAATTGCAAGAATTGCTTGTAAAAAATAAAGTTGACGAGATAAATACACTTCAGGAAATATGCACTTGTCCGGATGCATGAACTATGTCATACTTAATGTATTACGTATATGTTTAAAGCAGATTTTAACAATTAATAGTATGAAATAACTCTTAAAAAGGTATAGTGTTGTTTATAGCACAAGCTGTAGAAATTGATAATCCCTCCGTAATAAGTAGTTTGAAAAATTGCATTATTGTTATCAAGCATACCCATTAAGAATAAATAAACGAATAATTCTAAAGTATCACTTCTTGTGTTTCATTTACCTTGTTATGACTAATGTTAAAGTAATGACAAAAAGTAGTTCTGTTTATACATATTGTAGAAGCCATTAACATTTAAGTGAAAGACATCTTGTAATTAATTGTTTCTCCGAATTAAATCGAAAGAAACTGTATTTCCTTCATGACTAAACAATTTTTTCTTCGAAAAATAAATCAAGCAATTTTGTTTAATATTTTGGGAATTTTTTAAATAAAAATTATCTGGGCTCGGGAAATTCCACCAATTCAAATTAATTTTGTAAAAAGTTATTAACACGTTTTCCAGACTATCAAAAATTTATGAACAAAGAGGGTTTACAATATAAATAGAATTAAGTGGTATTACAAAATTAAAGTGGTATTACAAAGACGAAGCATGTTCATGAAAAATGAAGGTTTCACATGTGTTCTGTTTTTAAGGTTATATTATATTACCCTGTTGCTCAGATTTCGCGAAGCTATAAAAGAGAAACGTCGTGGAAACCAACTTGATTCCAGTTCTCATTTTATTCGATGGGTACTCGTTACGTAGTATCCTATTCTCTCTGTACACGCTCCAAAAAAATTTCTCTAACATGTAAGCTTTTGCCACAGTTATAATTTATAATATTATGAGTTAAAAATTTAGTACCAGTTAAAATGTATGTCATGGGATATTATATCCTCATTAGCCATTATCTAGATCATTATTATGTTGATAATATATGTATACAAAATTGTATGCAAGATGAGGATAGCAAAATCTATTTTTTGAGTGCAGGTACCGCTTCCACCTATATATTATGTCAGAAATTGAAACAGGAAAAGAAAACTGTTACAGTTATCTATATTAAACACTTTTACCAATACAACTATCGTGTACAAACTTTTGCTTTTTCAAAAACTCTTTCAAGATTCTACTTGATTCATTCGAACTGACTTTCTTTTGATTTGTTTTCTTTCTTTGTCTTGACCTCCTATATTTTTGTAAAATTTTTCTGAAAATTATTTTAAGAAATCCCAATGCTTAATATACTAATCAAGTTTCACTGTTATCACCGAAATATCTTAATATATTGTACAAGAAAGGAACAGCACATAAAAATCGCTTTTTTATGTGTGGGTGGTGGGTGCTTACTTCCAGTAACTCCGTAAGCTGTGTTACTTGTCTGGCTACCGTGGTGTAGTTTTGTGTGTGTAAATTGTGTACAATGACTTTGTGACAGCATCATATTGCCTTTTATAATGCCGCGCTGTTAATCACTTTGCTACCAACAGCGAATGGTAAGTCGAGCCGGATTTCAACTCTCTGAAAAAATGTCACCGTCACTCCAGAGAATTGAATCTCGGCTCCTATCGTCCTGCCATAACGATAGTCAGTCGCCTAATCACTGTGGCTATCGATCCGTTATATTTCAAATTTTATTGAAATTAGGTTCAAACATAGAAGATGTCTGTTAAAGCTTGACTACCAACTATACATATAATAAAAAGCTAAAACAGACAATTTTCCTTAAACTTCAAGGTAACTGATGTTAAAAATTATTATTTAAGAAAATATTCAAATAATTTTACACAATTTTCATTCTGCACCTTTAATGTATATAACCTTACGAGGCGTAAGATGGAGAGGGGCTGTTTATCTAAGAAATTCGGCATAACTCACGGTTTACCTTAACGAGTTTTAATGGTTTCATACTCATTTGAAAATAAATTTTAAAGAAAATGTCAGTGTATGCACTAGAGAATTGTATATTTGTTTAAAGAAATAACATGCAGCTTATACATATTGTTTTTCTTTACGAATTTATACATATTTTTTGGAAATTTACGAACTTATAGCCGATAGTAGACTTTTGGGAAAAATAATATCAAATATCAACTTCTCAAAGGAATTGTTTCACTTTTTGAGAGTGTAGACAGAACAATGTAGAGTGCTTTTAATTAACGTCATTTGTCGCATTTGTAAATTTTCCCAATTATATTTTCATATAAGCGGCGTTTTATTATAAAATATGTTTCTTCTATGGACTCGTAGCTATCGCGAGATTCCCTGAAAAGCTACAGAAATAAATTTGCGATCTATCGATTAGGGAACTGTTGACATAAATGAGCTTGAACATTAACCGAAAAGTCAGTGGGGCATCCATCCAGTGGAAACCCTATACTCGCTATAGTTACTAATGACATGTTTTCCAATTGTGGTGGAATATTTTTAATGCAATCTAAGTAATTCTCATGATTGAGGGTCAAATATACAAGGGTCAATAATTTAGTTTTCTACGATACAACAGTACAGTTTTCATTGATGTTAATTATCAACCTCCAGCATTTTAAATCGTAAATTTATTTTTCGATTATTTGGGAAGGCTGCTTCATCAAAACATTTTTTCTCGCAGCATTTTCACTATCCAGTCGCAATCATACGCATATGAACTTTTGCTTCATTAAAGTTTTCAACGCATTGTGATTCTAAGATCTCTTTCTATTTTCTGATGTTTAAATGGGTCATATTCAACCATAAGTCCCACTACATTTTATCTCCAACATAATTATGTTTAATAGATTCTATTCTCTCATCTCTCTCATCTGTTTGCTCATAAAACTCGGAAACTGATAAAAGAGCGATAAAAATTGGCAAGGTAATCAAATGAAATGAAGACAACATTGTGCAGAAAATTCTATTATTGGTAAACCCCCACGACTTTATTTTTCAAATTACTCTTTTTTCGTGCGTTTTACTGCTAAAAGTACTTGTTTTATTCCAATTATTATAAAAATTCTACTAAAAGTTCTTGTAATTTTTTAAAACACGTTGTTATAATTATCAAATGAATTAAATTTTTATTGTAAATACTTTGAACCATATTTAAGCCATTTTTTAAAATTATTATAACTTTCAAAAAAGTAGTCATGTTTGGTAAGACTGTTATCAACCAAAAATTTACCAAAAAAAGAGGGGGTGCCATTTTCTTTAGGTGTTCTAACAGAGTTTTAGAATTACTTTTTTTTTATTTGATTTTACTGTAAAATTAATTTAAACAATATTTTAAAAATATTTAGTTGTGTTGTTATAATTATCAAATGAATTAAATTTTAATTGTATATCTTTTACAACTTTCCATAACCATATATTTAAGCCTTATTTTTATTAAAATAAAAATATGAAATAACTTTATAAATGGTAATTGGCTTTTTTATACAAGTGTTTGTAATCTACTTTGTTAATTTTGTTGCATTAAAGAAAAGTTGACAATATGTTGTTGACGCAATTTCATCTTTAATAATCTTTTGACTTTGAGTTATATTCTAAGACTGTATTCCGTTTCGGAAGGATTTATATAGAGAAAAGAGTTGTATATCTACAAAGCGGTGGTCACTCCGAAACGGAGGGTTACAATTTCCTCGCTTAATTTCAATCCTGCAAAAAATATTTCTATATCGAACTCCCAAAACGCAGTTAAATGTACTCATTCTGTATGATACTAAAAAAAATTCGTTATATATGATGATCCTCTTTAATAGAGTTATTTCTGAATAAAATACGTAGGGGGTGCCATTTGTATTATCCAAACAAATTATTAAGCCGGGAGAGGTGTCATTTGTTATCACGTGAACCAGAAAATTTTATGCCGAAAAATAGGATCAACATAAAATGGAAGAATATAAAGTATATTTAAGACTAAAGTTTTATATAATATATAAGATGATATGTACTTCTACACTATTTAGCTTTTCTGCACTATCTTTAACAAATTAAAAATCCCAGCTCGGAAAATTCGTTAAACATGTACATAAGTGAAAGGAGTTGTTTGGAGACAGTGTGCATTAAAAAGATTAGCTTTTATGGACCATTTTGATTGGTTTTGAATGTTCTGATAACTGTGGTGTATAAATGCAACGTTAAATGCTTTTAATAATTTCTTATTTTGACTTCAATTATGCATTAACTCTGCAATAAGGATAATGATTTGAAATAGATGGAAAGCTGAAGTAATTTCTCCTATTTCGAAGAAAGTTATCTTAGAGCGGAGTCACTTTCGTTCTCAGGAAGAAATTAACTCTGTGGAAAGTGAATTCCATCTTGAATATCTTTTATAAAATTTCCATAATGTATGACTTTTCATAAATAGATTGTTCTATTCTGTTGTCACAATTAGTTTCTAGTACTCTATTTACTTATCTGCTCTTTTCTATTTACAGATTCCTCGATCACTTGTCTTAGTTAAATCGCCAACAGTCATTACAATAATATATCCAAATATTGATATTCATTTCAATTCCTTAATCATATAAATGGTAGTTATTGGCTTTTTTTATTGTTTGTAATCTACTTTGTTTTAATTTTGTCAGTCAAGTGTTCTTTTTGTCTGTAATTGGAATTTTTATTCTGTTGGGCAATAAACTATTATTATTATTATTATTCTTATTATTATTACAATTACGTCCGATACGGATTTTAGTAACACTTTTATGAGATTACTAACTCCGTAACAATATATTTGCATCCGTCAAGGAAACAAGTGAAATAAGTTCAAACAATTAATAAGGTTGTGATTTCTATAGATCCGTTTCGAGAATATACCTTGTCAATTATGGAAATCTTTCCGGAAAAGGTTATCTCTATAGGGATTACCTATTTCCGTTAGTCAATTAACGGACTCCGCAATTGTTAAAAAACGCACGGTTCTTTACCATAACTAAAGATTTAAAAATATTGGAGGAAATTTTACACTTCTAGTGATGGAATTGTATTCACGTTTCTTCCGTTAAGGCGTAAAATATTTAACTCTTAAATGGAGGCTCCTCAGACGGAATAAACACTATATAGCTAATCAGTAAAAAATTTAGCTAATCAGTAAAAAAATTTAAAGTAAGTTAAACTCACCAGTTCATAATGTTTCATAAAAATAAAAAAAGATAAAGAAAATTGCAGTTAGTATGATTATATTGAGTAAAATGAAGTTATAAGTATGTCAAATTAGTAGATTTTTAAGAAGTCTTACAGCATGTTCTCAAATTTCTGTATCAGATCGTAAAGCAATGTTGTGACTTGGTCATATAGGTGTTTAATTTCGAACTTAGCTTGAAATTTAGTATCCAAAAAGGCATGATTAACTCATTTAAATAAGCAACCAAACATACTAACATGCAAAATCAGATTTTTATTCTTTACTCTTGGCAGAATTTTCTGTTTTAGAACATCAACTATTTTCTTTTATTTCGAAAATAAAAACTTTCACAAATTGATGACGATTCCACAATTTTTTTGGTAGATATATTATGTAGTGATATTTCTTTTAATTTTATCCATTTCTTTTGTTGAAAGTTGCTTTAACATATTTTTCAGCGCTTCATAAATATAATGTTTTGGTTAATTTTCAATGGCTGCCTTCGTCATAAATACAGACATGAAATTAATTACTAACTGAGCTGTATACTAATAGCATCAACAGATTTTCTATTTAAACTTCTTCTACTGCATCAAATTACCAGTTTACAATAACCTCTATCAAACGAAATTATATCACGATATATTTATTATTTCGATGACCAGAATCATAGTTTGCATTAAAGTTAGATTTCAGAAGGAACAATATATGTACACGCTGAAACAATATCAACCGTATCTTTTTTTATTTGTCAATGGCTGCTGTACACGCACTATAAAATACATACATACGTATGTACCTATGTATATACTTACATTATGCTAAAAGCATTTCATAACAAGATAAATTCGTTCCAAAGGTTAATGTATCGGTGCATCCTAACAGGATATTTAATCAGAAATGGCCAATAAAAGTATGTAACAGAACGTGTATTGAATCACATATCGACGCAAACCTATTTTTTTGCTATATACATACACATATAGTACCTATGTATACTTTTGACACGAGGCAAATTCAGTTGATACAGATCGAAGTCCAAATGTAAATAGCCCCAATTATTCAAAACTGCTAGATATTTGGTACAAAGTTCATACAGTATTCGTGACATTATCATTATAAATTGTTACTGCTTCATATAAAAAGGTAGCAATTCTGCAGTGATATTCTTACTTTGTCTTCCAAATGTATTCGAACACTCCCAATCCAAAGGTTATTTCAATATACATCAAATACATATACTTAATATATAATAATACTTTCTTTCAATTTTTTTTACATTTTTTACCACAACATGCGTATTTAAAATTCTCAATCGTTAAAAATATTTTATTTGATGACGTTGTTCATTTCTAAACTTATTATATTTCTAAACTAATTAAGAATCCATAAAGAACACTCCCACGTGAATTTTTTCGAAATGCATTAATTTATATTTTAAACTACATTATGTGTCCACAGAGGTGCTTCTGGCCTCGTGAACACAAAGCAACACCTGTTGTATTTTGTATTTATATTCCAACCCAACAATGGCTGGAGCATTCAAAAATCATTTCAAAAAAATTGACTACTAAATTCTGTGGCATAAAATGAGTAGATAGAACAAATTAACAAAGATTTGGGCACTATGTTTTGGATCAGAAGAAAAAAGCGATAGCAAAAAAAATTAATGAAAAATTATAATTTGAACTTCTCTCTATAAGATCTAAGATCTCATAATTAATAGTTTCACAAGGAAGAGTTTATTACAGATTAAAAGAGACGTGTATAGATAAGAACAGAATTTAAAAAAGCATCATCAAAAGGTTCATCGATAGCATTCTATTGATCCCAAAAGTATAGACTCAACCTTCATCACGTTAATAACATAAGAAAAAAATTGGCAAACATTCTTGTATGTTTGTAAGTGGTTAGCAAGAAATGATTGGTTGTAGGTAAAAGTTTTCATCTTTAATGCTGGATACCTGTCCGCTTGTATTGAACTACAAGTGCTAATATATTTGGAATTAAAAAGTTTTGAATTGTTACAAAATGTTTAAACCTAAACTGAGCAGATTTTGGAATATTGAAAGTATCAAGCAAGAATGAAAAAGAAAATCCTTTTTAAGTCTTCTGGAAATTATACTACATACTTACTAACAACTTGTAAGTGTGGAAGCTTTTATCATGTCATTAGCAGAGGAGCCAAATCGTGATTTTGTAAATACTTGATATTTTTTATGGTTATGCCAGCGTGTATAAATAAATGTTGATTTTTTACATACTAAGTGTGTTGAGCCGGCTGTTCATGTGTTGTTGCATACATCAATAAAAGAACTACTGCAAAATGGATAAAGATATTATACATAAGAACCTAATGATACTTCGAACAATTTTTTAAATTGTATTTATTGTATTAATTTTTGAAGTTTTTTTTTAATGGAGTAAATTTGAAGTAATGCATAAATTTACTTACTTTTTATAATAATACTGCGTCTTTTACGTAAAATGTTGAACTTAGGTATAGGGAATGTTATAGCAAGTTGTAGAATATTTACTGATCAATAATATACAGTATGTTCCATTTGAATTAACAGAGATTTTTCATATTTTGCTTCGTCATATTTGACATTTTCTGGGCAACCCTTGTACTGTAGATCAGTTTCTGACATGGTGTTTTGAAGAACCATTTGGTCCAAAAATAGTTTTTCTGTTAATTAACGTAACCGCAAAAATTTGTAATTGACAAAAATTTACTAGAAAAACATAGTAAGCCAAATATCTCAAACACCGTCAGTTTTTTCATATAACTACCATACATAAAGTGCCTTTTATTTTTCATGTACTTGCTGTCTGTGCAGAGGAAATGGAACACGTATAATCGGCATTATTATAGGTTTGTAGATCTTGAGAAAACTAGACACGTGAAATATGTACACATTACGCTCATTCCCGTTCGGTCGTTTTCGTAAATGTACCTTAAGATGTATAGTTGGGTATTAATAATATATCGACCGAACGAAAACGACGAATTGGCGTGAGAAGGGGAGGACATTACTTAATACACAAACTGTACATCTGATTGTATGGACATATGTATGTATGTTGAATGGAGTAAGGACAATAACTAAATATTTTATTGAGCACGACCGGATTGATTTAAACAACTACCTTGAGCTGATGCGGTCTATAACATTACATATGTGACATACATTTCCAAAATTTGATCGTGCCATTGTTTATGTTGCTTTGCACCGTTAAAAGCGCGAGATATTCAAGTTTAAAATTTAGCAGAAATCGACACAAAATAATATAGCGCGTTTCAAATTTTCAAAATTCAAAGATGTGATAGCTAGCATAAACCAGGCGACCAAATTTTAAAATTAAATGGCACAAATTAGCACAAAATCATGGCATAATTCAATTTTGAAAATCTCTGGTGACCAAGTTTATGTTTGGCCACTTTTCTAAATTTGAATACCTAGAAAAAATGTCAAAAATCAAAAGTGTGGCGGTTATGCTAAAGCTGACCAGAAAATTTCTAAACCTAATATCTCAACAACGGAAGCAGCACAAATCGCTTCCAAATTATACAGGCTGTGCATCACATTCTCGCGAAAGTTGCAGTGATAGCCATACAAGCGATACAGCTTACGGGGTCAGTGCAACTAAACACCCACCACACATACATAAAAAAAGATGGCTTCTATAAATTATATAATTAATTATGAATGGCAAACGGTGCCATACTTTTTATATTTTGTAATAGGACAGTTAAAAGTCTGTACTTTTTTCGTCTATTACAATTTTCTAAATATTTTACTGGTTTTAAGATAAATAAAGGTATTTTTCTGACGCAATAGAAGAAATAAGCTAATCAATATATCCGTCAAATATTATCAATATATAATATAATGATATATTATTTAAATTAAAAAATAAAAATTTTTAATTATGTATTTGAAACTTTTGAACATGGCATCTTTCTTTACATCTTATTAGGTTTCTTTCTCTCCTTTTTGTTCTTGAGAAATCCCGAAATATATTGCCTCTAAAATTAATAAAATAATACGATGTAAAAATTGAAAACAATTATGAATAAGTAACTAAAAGCATCATTTAATTTTAGAATACTTAAATTTTATAAACAAAATTTAACTTAAGTCAATATTGATTAAAAAAATGATAACACGAAACAAAATTCGAAAATTACATGGAAGGAAGAAAACGAAAGTGCAAGCAAAAGTAACGCTTAAACTTGGAGATAAACATTTTATACAAATATTTACAAGCATTTCAACAATTGAATAAAACGAATAAATTAACAATGTCATTTACCGAACGCAGTTTGTTTATATCGAGATAATCGTGTGATAAATGTTGTTTAATTGATATTACCATTTTGCGATCTACATAATTAGTAAGTACTTAATACGTCCGATAAACGCTGAAAATTTTGTAAATATTTAAAAGTCCCAAACAGGATAATTTACACAATTAAATTTATGTTGATCTAATTCATTCATGCGATATTATCGTTAGTATATTTGATTTAACTTCGTAATTGTAAATGTATCTTTACACATTATCTATAATTTAGATAATATACCTGCAATAATAAACACGCGCTCTTATTTAAATCTATTTACAATAGTCTATGACATAGTAAGTATCAATAATATACAATAAAATAAAAAGAATAGTTACCTTTTCATTCAAAAAAAAAAGTTTTTATGATATCAAGAACACCTTTCTTCAGCACTGTAAACTCTGGATGCAGACGCGGAGATAAACGAAACAATTCTACATTAGTTATGGGTTTTTAAAGTGCTGTACCTTCTCAAAGACCGGTGTACGTGAATAAATGCATGTCTTCTACGGGATGGCCCTCACAGTTATATGCTTGACCCGCTTATAATAATACAAACAAATTTTAATATGGTACTGTTATAGATAGCTTTGGCAAGTTTTTACTTTTTTTGTGTATCAATATTGTAAAATATTTCTGAGGCTCTTTATTAGCAAAGATAATATTAATCGTCTTATTGTAATATTTATACTTAAAAATAGCTTTAATTGGTATTATCACATTTCAAAATGTGACGAATTGATTCCACCATAGCTATTTACTGCTGGCTGGTGTCAGAAATCGTTCTAATGATTCAAATATACATCTACGTAAATCATTTCGTACTTTCAATTAATGTAATATATCTATCTATGTATATCGCGCGGTAAAACGTGCGGATTCGCATGTTTTATGTTTAAGATATGTGCATATCGAAAAAAAAACAAATACGTCTTTTTTACGTGTCAATATTCTACATATGTATATGTAAATGGACGAAATGAAAGATTAATTGTAAGACAAGTTTAATAAATTCTTACATTTTGGTTGTTGATTCGATGTAATAGGGATAATATTTCACAATTTTTCTTATCATATAAAATATTATTGTCGTTATTGCCACTATACAAATTAGAAATACTGATAACGGTAGATTGTATGAGGGCATCAAGAAAAGTTTCCACCTAGCAACGAACGAAAGACTACAATTTTGTTGACAATTTCAGTTTTTGGTCAATAGTCGCATATTTAATTAATATATTGCCATACATAATTGCTTGTAATTTCCCTTTGTATATATTGAAATTTCTTACTCAGTGTCTGCATCCTAAGATGCTGCATTTGTTTATTGTGTAGGATTGTAAAAATGATTCGTTCAATATTTAGGGGCTAAAACTTTCATACATACAACGATCTTCAGGAAGAATTGTTACAAACATCAGAAATGGTTGTACACGAAGGTCTTCCACATCTTAGGCAATCTTCAATGGATTCAACTTACCGAAAATGTTTTAACCAATACTTTCTTTGATAAAAAATAATTTCACTTATTGATCTTAAAGCTTAAAGAGACATGTTACCAAACTAACTTGATTAAAACAGAAATGACTAATGTATCTTTGGAAATAAGGAGAAATCGATGATGAATTTAAATGATATGAATGTTTCGAACAATATTTTACAGTTGAAATATGATAAATCAGTTGTCATATAGTGTCATTATTTGTTCGTGAATAATTTTAAGGCAATTTTGTTTTCTGTGACATCGCGACGTTCCAATTCTGTACAACATAATTTTTGTTGGAAATGAATGTATAACGAATAAATGGAAATCAAATTTGAAACACAAGTAGAAAAATGTTGCTATTATTAAACATTAGTAAGCAATGTAACAATTCTTGAAGCTGAAGAAGTAATTCTTTGCAGAAATATTTCTGAGGAATTAGCAAAATGTATCTGCCATATTATTTTCAAACTACTTATAAACGTTTCAAAAGTTCGAAATTTTAGCATTTATATAAATATTTCTGAAATATTAGAACGAGTTTTCGAAATATTTAGGCAATGTTGTCAGTGAAATATTTCGGAAATCATTTTGCAAGGTTTTCGGCAAAGTAAGAAATGATGATTTTCTGCCATATTTTGCTTGCTGAGTAGGTATAAAATGGTTCAACAATACCTTCTTGATTCTACAGAAATTTCTTGATGGTTCAACAATACTCAGCCAGATGCAATATTCTGATTAAAGTGTTGTCAGATACTAGAGATACTGACCGAAATTTTACTGCTGTTATGCATAAGTATAGCATTAAATTAATTTCAAAGGAATTATTAAACAAGTAATGTTACCATTTGAGTTAGCTCATATGGTTCTATCATAAGTATTTACAAAGAGTGTTTATTTAAAGGTGGACAAATGGGTAATTAATTTTTTTAATTGTTACAGTGGCCTGGTGGTGTACCTACCTATTTAAAAACCAAATTACCAATAAATTTTTGAAATGTTGTGACGCGTTTTGGTGATTTTCCGAAAAAGCCTTTCATATAATTATTATCTGCCACGTATGCAAAATATATAATAAACTGATTATATCCTCTAACGGAATAAATGAGTATAACTGGGTTAATCAGGACGCATACATTTAAAATTCAGAACATATTCTACATATGTATACAGAATTCAAAATACTTATAACCTCCCATCATAAGATAAACGCAAATGTATACAGGACTATTAGTACCAGGTTTGCGTTTATAACAGATGTTACAAATTACTATATTTGGAAATTGGACAACAAATTGAAACTAACTGCGGACTAATTTTCTAAATTATTTGTGTATACAGTGAGAAAATGTGTATCACATAATGTTAATCAACTTGTGTATCTATAATACCGCACGTAAGCAGATTTGCAGATTATATTATTCACGTAACACATACGTAGACAAATTTTAAATCTTTTGTTCTTGGGAAAGTGCACCTATATATTCATCTTGAAACAGCAATTCGCAATAACATGTATTACTCAATAAATCAATTTTACTTGAGAGTAAAAATAAGACACCAGTTATTAAGTTTATTAATTCCAGTGTATTTTCTTTGTGCTTTAGTGACTGCTAATTGAACTTGCCAAAGCAAGATGTAGTAACTTGCCAAAATTTTAATGTTTCTTATCGAAACATTTATTTACTTACCGACAAAATGGAAGAATCAACGCAAGAAACTGATTTATTCTACTGTCGTTAATTATTGTTTGGCCACTCACAGTGACTCACAGATACAAGAAGACTTTGCTTTTGTTTCGCTAACTATTACACAATATTAGCTACACACATCAGCTACACATCCATAAAAACCTCACTATTCTATTTTCTTTTTAACATATGTAATTTTACAGCTGAAGAATTGGGTTCCCAACACTTGCTCAGTACTGTGACTAATAATTGTTCTCGGAAAGCATTTATTCTGAACGCTAACATATTTGATAGGTTGAACAACCTAGAAAAGTCGGAGCTTTAGTTATAATATATTATACAAGCATTAACTTTTATGTAGATTCCATATAAGATCCATTTAATGCTGGATTTAAAATATTTGTCTTGTATTGCTTTCACATCGTTGGTTGTAGATCTGACGTTTATCATTGCATAAAAAAGTGACGCCAAATTAAACAACTAAAATAAGCTTTGATAATAATAGCTTTAGTGACATATACTGGACTTCCTTTATAAAACAATCCAATATGAATATAAATTCACGCAGAATATATGTACTTACATTCAAAGGCTACAGGGTTGATAGTCGCAGTGGTAGAGCGGCCGTTGTCTGGTAGCGGCAGACCAGACTTGCAGAGATCGAATGACAAAGCCTATAAAATACATTTACACACAGACCAAGACCTGCAATAATTGACAAGCAATACAGCTTCAAAGTCAGTTCAGCTACACCTGCCATAGATAAAAATACAGTAGACGCTCTCTAGTCCGGCCTCGGTTAGATCGGCCGTCGGATAGTTCGGCCGGCAACACGCGGATAGTTTGGGAAGCCTTCAGCGACTGGTGCAAGTTTCTACTTGTTTCGTGGAACTCGAAGAGTAAATACATATAAAAAGTAAAAAAATGTGTTCTGCAGTGAGTGACAAACCATAGTCCACAGTCAGGAATGCATGTTTCTATTGCGCAAAACTTCAGACGGAAGATACATTCTTGGCAAGTGATGGTTGGTTGTCACGTTGGAAGAAACGTCACGGTCTTAATTTTATTGGCGTTTATGGTGAAAAATTGTCGGCAGAACTAAATGATATGATTCATTAGTGAAAATCTAAGTACAGAGCAAGTCTACAATATAGACGAGACTGGGTTGAATTTTAAACTTTTGTCAAAGAAATCGTTGGCTACTGCGAAGGAGACTTCAGCTCCAGGATTTAAAGCCAATAAAGAAAGAATAACGGTGGCGTTATGTTTAAATGCATCAGGGTCCCACAAATTGTCACCATTTGTAATTGGAAAGTCGGCAAAACCCAGAGCTTTTACAAACTTAAACACGCCATCCCTTCCTGTGTACTACAGAGCACAAAAATCGGCCCGGATGAATTCGTATTTATTCAAGGAATGGTTCATATGTGAATTTGTTCCTAAAGTGAAAAACTATTTGAAAAGCTTGAAGTTACCAATTAAAGCACTTCTAGTGCTAGACAACGGACCTACCCATCCGACAGAACTAGAATGTGAAGGTTATTCTGATATAAAGTTCTTGTTTCTGTCACCTAATGTCACCAGTCTTTCACAGCCAATGGATCAAGGAGTCATCGAAAGTTCTAAAAGAAGGTACCGCAGGAAGCTTTTTTCGGAAATTTTAGATAAACTGGAGAATGAAGATACAGGAATTATTCAGGTTTTAAAGGTTATTAACATAAAAGACGTGATGTAGATGGTGGCTAAGGCATATGATAAAATACCATCATCCACATTATTTACGAAATCGTGGTGAGGCCAAATGTAACAGAAATAGTTGAGAATAATAAAGCAGAAGAATCTAATCTCCAGGATTCTGAATCTAATGATAACGAATCCTTATTACAAGATCTACAACGATTTCCTCACACTGATGATTTTGTCCGACAAGACATTGTGGAATGGATTGCTGGTCAAGATGAGGAACTTCAAAATGAAATCTTAAGTGACGATAAAATCGTGCAAATTCTAATTTGCCAGGATGGTGAAAAAGAAGAAGCAAAGGTAGAAGAAGGTGATAATGAGCAAAAAATGAGCCATTCTGAAGGAAGAGCAGCACTGGAATTGGCAACAACTTACATCGAGCAGCAAACAGAGGCAACTGCAGTTGATATTATGTTCTTCAAGAAGTGGCGTGATTTCACATTTAAACATAAAAGCAACTGAGCAAAAAAAACAAGAAAACTGATTTCTTTTAAGTTTTTGTTTCTGAGTACCTATTGTTACATTTTAATGTTTATGTTTTTCATATAAGGAAAGAATTTGTCTCACATATGTATTATGGTCAATAAATTTGTAAGTTTATGTGTACTTTCTTGTATTTTTCTCACTTGCTTTCTTCATTCGTGATACTATGTAATAATAATACATAAATATAAAGATGGCCAAACGAATGGGGCCGACGTTTTAAGTGAGATGAACTAACCAAGTACAGCAATATTTCATATGCCTGCATATGTATGTATATGCATTCGTATTATGTACTTGTACTTACATACATAATAATGTAGTTTCGGTTAGTCCGGCCATTTTGCTATCCGGCCTAGGGTTTATTCCCGAGGTGGCCGGACCAGAGAGTGTCTACTGTTTAAGCAATAAATAAAGAAAATTTTTATTTGTCTGCGATCGTACCTAAAAGTATTGATCAATTCAAATTTTAACAACATTCCTCGGATACATATTTTTATTATTATCACTCTGACCCTTTGCTTATAATGTATAGTATAAGTAGTAAGGGCTTAAAGAAATAGAAAGACTCTGCTGTGGACGTCAAATTCATTCAGAATGGATAGAAGTCGATGATTAATGCGTTTTCAAAAATTCAATGGCTCAACATTATCGAAGACATAGTAAAATGTTGTCTATTTACTACTTGCGTAAGAGCAATCACTGATAATTCTAGAAATCATTCGGTAAGATTAAATGAATGAAATTTTATCCGTCTTTTCAATAAGAAATGTGACCACTATTCGAGTACCCGATAAGTTCATCGCTAACAATACTACAATGTTTATCAGTAGGAGACTGGCTTTGATTTAAATGATTCATGGCATGATTAATTTCGATAGAAATTCTATATTCACAGCCTTAAGAGAGGCAACTTCTTCGTAAAATTTAAAAGAATATGTCGTTTACAAAAAATAGAAGTATTCTCAATTTGGCACAATAGAGGCAGATATATTTTTGAGTTAATAAGTCACTTAGTACTGATGCACTTGTACTTTATATTCAGTTAAAATAAAAAGAAACAAAATAAATATAAATTTCAAATTAAATGTTAGTTATCCAATAAGTCTATCCAAAAGCTTCCACAATTTTCATACAAATTTTGCTGCCTAATGGATCCTTTTTCTGTAACGAACTCTACAAATACTTATTCCATTAGTGAATTAGCACGTCTGGGATAACAATGAATGAGTAACATATCTAAATAATTCGTACACTTTATTTTAACTTATACAAAATAAATATACAATAAGTTTATCACAATTTGTAAATACATAAATATATTTAAAGGATACAAAGGCTTAAATAGCTGGATCTAAATCAATTGCAAATTACTTTTTAAGCATGCATTGAAGCTAAATATTTGTACAAATCACTAAGATTATCTTATTAACAACTTATCTATGTATTGCGAGTACATATTCCTTTTTCACAAATAAAAATAAAGTTATAAAAGATATCTATGTATTAAATATTTTAAACGTATGTATGTATTATAACTTAAAACACGTAACCTTTGCTACGCACAGATACAGGCGATATTTATTTATATCCCATATTATCGCACGTGTTTGTTTACATTTTTATATCGATGAGATAGATGCAGTTTGCGTCATTAACAGTTAATTATAATTCGTTTATATACACACATTTAACCTATGGTATGGGTGGCAGTTAATTTTTTTTGATGTTATGATGTTAATGTCATTCTTTGTGAAAAACCGGTGTGGCACTCTTTTAGTAAGTCCCAGAATACAAGACTGAGAACTGTGTGCGGTCCTAGTCGTAGATAACAAGGTCCGATACCCTTGTAGAAGCCAAGAAATCCTTCGGATTTGGAAACTTTAATTAGACAATCAAGAAAATTCTTGTACAGTAAACCATTCCCTTTGCTATCGACACCTGTAAATGAATAAACTTTATAAGTGATATCAATCAAAATATACTTAAGTGATTTAATACAGATAAAGAATATTATGTAATAAATATTTATAAGTCAAACAATAAGTAATAATGGTTTATTAAGGTAATTGTAATATATTTCATCGATGTAATTTAAGCATTTTATATACGTATAAGGAAAATTTCGAATGAATATTCTTAAAACCAGACAATTCTGGGAAATCTCAAATGAGATATGCTGTATTTCCTTGAAAATATATCTAAACAGTACTCACATTTTCATAGCAACAAATAGTAAACACATTTTGCGAGGTTGCTTTGATTCGATGACAGAAAGTCATCTACTTTTCTAGGTACTAAGTAAGAAATATAAAAATAAACTACCTTGCGTTTCTCTGCGGTTTAAGCTTATAATATATACAAAATATTTCTCTGAAGTGAAGGATTATTTGGGACGTCGAATTTTTCCTTCCCGATAGGATCGCCGAATACATTCAAACGAAGAGAGTTCCCGTGCACAGTAGTTGTTAAGCATCTGTTAGTGGTGCACTGTTGAGTTAGTAGCAAGGATAACAACTTGTAGATTCGATACACAAATTGGAATAATGGTGAAATTGCAATAAATATTCAAATCTGTCTTCATTTTGTTCAATATTTTTCTCCATTTCTTACAATTGAATTGTTCTCTCTCAAGATATAACGATTTGTGATATTTTGTGTTTTAAAGTTTGAATTGACGTTTCTATTCCGGTACAAACCGAAATAAGAAGAAGTTGACTCAATCATTCAATTGAATTCAGTTGCGTAATATATCAAATAAATTTTTAATAAACACATAACTATTTTAGATCAAAACTTTTGTTTTAATAAATTTTCTCTATTGTAACTTTAACAGGTTTAGGAAATTATAAGTGGCAGTACGGATTTATTTTTTATATATTACGAAATACTGTCCACCACAGCAAAGACAAATTCCATATCAACTAATTACTGTGCCTGTATCATTTCAAACTATAAATAGACATTACTGGTAAATCATCATTTTTTTATTTTAACCTTGACTGCTAAAGTGAAATCATCAATTTTACTGAGAATGAGTGACCAGTTTGGAAAAGTCGCTAGGAATAAAGTCGAAGATAACTTTATATAAATGGAGGCGAGCTTTTGAAGACCACTTCCTTTTTGCTAATTAGGACTTGGACTATTTAGTTGTTTAGTAAGATTTTGAAGAGCAGGAAGTTTGAAAATTTTTATAATGTTTAAATTTCAATATAAAATTTTGAGTTATATATCGACATTTATGATTTACTCTATCGAGCCCAATGATTCCCGATATTCACAAAAAAAATCACTACGGTTGTGATGAGTTTGAATTTGAGATTGTAATAAAATTTTTGCTACCAAATCACCGATAAAAATAATAGTCATAAAGCGAATATTAACAATTAAAAATGCTTACCTTGGTTGTACAATCTAATGCAAACCAAATCAAATGGTGTTATCATTACGCTCAGGAATATTCCAGAGACCATACTAGCAGCGAAAGTTTCCAGTAAAGGATAATTACTGAATAATTTATATTTTTGCGATAATTCTTTTGAGTATGTGAAAGTTGTAAGTTGTGCTGTTGATCCTAGAAATGATCTAGGTATTGCTGATGTAGATCCACGGTATAAGCCACGTATCTGTAAACAACATTTTTTAAGATAATACTTTGCTTAACTTTAATGTCGGTGGAAAAAGAATTATATTGAATTAATTAAACATTCACCTGATCTAAGTATTGATATTTCTACTAATTAGTTGGAATACTGCTCTAGCATCTTATGAGGCACACACGGTATATATACCTTTTAATTTAGCATTGTTAAAAACTTACCGGTGTTTTGTGATTTATGCAATACAAATTGCTACACCAATGTGTATGGTGGGAAGTCTATTTTAATTTGTGTAAGTACAAGCTATGTATTTTATTTCAACAAAACGTTATAAAAAGCAAGTGTATAGTCCGACGACCATTTGGTAAAATATTATATTTATATCTGAAATTTCTATTATAGGTAACTTTACAATTTTGTTGGATAAGTAATCATGATTGCTACTTTATTACTTAGGTACTACTCTTATTTTGCAGAATTGTGTCATTGGTTAGATTTGAAAACTGCGACTTAACAGTAATGTTTACAACATTATCTGTCAATTCTTGTGTAATATTTTCGCCAAATTCTAGCCAACCTTATTACATCTTTTGCGAGAAACATTCTTTGTTGGTAGTGAGGTAAAGGGGATTGTACAAATAAAACTATACTTATCTAATGTAAAAAAGGTCTTAACTGACATTCTCCAAATTATTTCAACGATATGGTCCATTAGGTGTCCATTTGTGTTAAGATTATTAAATCATTAAGATGCAAATTTACGCGCACGAACGCTGTGCGCACACAAATCCTTTGATAAAGGTGAAGAAACCGACAAGCGATGGATAGCGTTCGTAAATTTACTCAAGTCAGTACGCAGCTTTAGATTATTAAATGTATTAAGATGTCGGTTAAATTGCTCGAGTCTAAGTTCCAATATAAGATTTAATAAATGACGGTAAACTTTCATTGCTGTGTTATGTTTCTCTTGCTGTGTTAAAGTATATTGAGTTGTTCAGTCTTTGGCATTTCAAGCCCATAACAATTTGTTTATGTTATATTGATATAAGTAGACTTGGTATTATGTTTATATGGCTTTTGGCGTTTAATTTTTCTCACTACTAGACTTTCTTTTAATAAATCCAAAATTGCAACTTCTTCTATTACTTTAAATGTTATAACGTTGAGTCACTGTGTCAGAGAAATATTAAGGCAAGGGACAGAACGAAAGCTCATAGCCATCTTCACTGATACTCAAGCTGTGATAAAAGCGCTTGACGCCAAAAAGATCACATAAAAGCTGATATGGGACTGCACATGTGCACTAAACGAATTAGGAGTGCACAGGAAAGTGACCCTAGCTTGGGTACCGGGACATGAAGGTATTAAAGGAAATGAGAAGGCACATGCCCTGGCCAAAGGTGGAGCGTCCAGGCTACTCATTGGACCTATACCATCGTGTGGAACCACGAAAAGGGAGATCGCCAAAACCATGGAAAAATGGTCGGCAAATAAATTTCTCGATTGGTGGACAAGCTCGCCAGGACAGAGGCAGATTAAAGAATTTATCAAAACATACATGCCTAAATACTCTGATGACCTTTTGAACAAAGGCAGGAGAATAGTTAGGTTAGTAGTAGGTCTACTAACAGGATATAACGGACTCAATAAACATATGAGCAACCTTGGTCTGGTGAAAAACGCTATGTGCAGAATCTGTCAGACAGAAGAAGAGACCTCGCAGCACATCTTGGCTAGCCCTTCGCATTGGCAAGGGCTAGCCAGATTGAGGCTAGAGCATATTGACGAACCATACCCAGATATAGTAAGCTACATGAAGACAAACCCGGCAAGGCTAGAAAGCCTCACGAAGAAGGCCAGATGGTCTAGATAACAGGAGCTACAATAGACAAATAGGTCGCAGTAGTAAGAGGCTGCTTAGCCATCCCGTGAATTATCTAATCTAATCTAATCTAATGTTGAGTCATATTGACATCAATCTAAGGTATTCACTGATTACATTAAATGAGAAATTGATGAAACATTTATTTGCCAGCGATTTGTTGACGTTCGTCACGAAATATTAATGTAATGTCCTTCGCTAATCTCTCAATTGACAGCCTCACAATTGGTTCCCAATATATTACAAAAAGCTTTAAATAAATATGGTTCTATTGCTAGATATGGTTTGTATTCCTTCATGTATTTTTTGAATTAGTATTGTTGTTCATACTAAGCAAGTACGAAACCTATAATTTTATATATATATATATTTTTTATCTGTGTTGAATGTCGCTGCAGTAGCTTGTAAGTTGTATTTGTGTGTTTAAATGTTTCCTAGGCTTTGTTACAATATTATGTCGCCAAAGGTAATATCGATCATATCAATCCTAGCCACAACACGGCGGTCATCACGATTCAATCATTGCAACTCTGGTCTATTACTACCAGAGAACCATTGCTCTATTACTGCGACTACCAAGCCTGCATGCTCCTGCTTGTATAATAATAATGGCATTGACACTAGTGATGTAGACATTGAAACTAATGACATTGGCACTAATGACACTAATTATATTTATAAATAGACTCGGCAAAGATGGGCAAGCTTCAGTGCAGTGCGGAGAACAACGTGGAGGGGCAAAGCGGCCGTATCAAGGCCAGCGCTTAGTAATAACATTTCTAATATCTGTGGTACTGATAAACACTCACAACGACCAATGGAGTAATACTGAATAAGCGTGCTTTGATACGGGCGCTCGAGTTGCTTTGCCACACGTTTCACCCCTCTACGCTGCTCTCCGCACTGCACTGACGCTTGCCTTTCTTTGTCGCCTCTACTTATAAATAAAGCTAGGTTTAAAACATACGAAATTTTTTGCCTACTTTTATTGACTTTTAACTGTATCACGTTGATGCCGAAGTACTGACACATTTTTAATCAAAAGTATCAAAAAGTATCATTATAGAATAAAAAATATTCCTACTAATCAATAATAAATATCCCGGTAAAATTTGAACATTATTTGTACGTCAAATGTTGAAGTTACTTTAAATTGTTTGTATATCTAGAAATGACTACTTTTGGCTGTGACAAAAATGAGATTCGTTCGATTTTCTATCGAACTACTACTAATTAACTACTTTGAGCAGCGACTATTTGTCTTGAGAATGAAATTAAATTGTCATTTTGTTTTAAAATTTAAAAAACTATTTGTCTTCAATGAAATTAAATTGTCATTTTGTTTTAAAATTCCTTTTGAAAACTCACTGTTTAGTATATTTTTCATTCTAATTTATTATATTTCTCAATGTGATAGTTTTTCATGTCTTTTTCGTGTTACAGGTTAAATCCATTGGAGTATCTTCCTGTAATCTTCTTTGTTGTAGTAAGTGGTTAAAAAGCTTCTGTGACACTTTATAGTTGTATTCCAGATTGATTTCTACTACAAGATATCGTCCACTTTCTAATCTGGAAACTTCTGCAGTATTTCATACATAATTGCACAAAATGAGTCAATGGAAAAATCTTTATTTTATCTGCTAACACATAAGACTCTTGTGCTGTGCAAATGGTTAGCAGAACATAAAATATTTTTAGTAGCCGGCAGACTATGCAATTCCCCGTGAAAAACTAAATTATATATATACAATTTAGCACGTCAGCAAAATATATTCTTATTTAACAACTGGTACATATATGTAAACTTACCCCATGTTCCCTAAAGATTTTTTTGAAAGCACTCCACATGCTGGAATGATGGTGTTGATACCCGAAAGCTATTTGTTCAGCGGCTTGTCCTTGCAAATGAGTTTTTACCAGAAAAAATGGGCTAGCAATAAATGCACCAACATTTCCAGCTAACCCACCAGCTAAGACGCTTTTGTAAAATACTGTTTCTCCTTTTTCATTTTTCGTGTAGCCCTTTCTACAAACGTAGTCGTAACCACCTAAAAAATTTCAATCAAATCAATTCTGACTAATAATTTTAGAATATTATTTGGCAGTAATCGAAGTAGAAATTTAGAATACTAGAATTTAGATCTGAATGCTAACGATTATTTTAGCCTTTTTTTAAGAAATTGTCGCTTTAAAATTCTTGTATTTACATCTGGAATTTTCTAGATGTATTATATTAGTGAAAATGATATGAGATAGTAAGAAGACTTTTTAAATCATATCTAAGTTAATAGATATTTTTCGAAGCTATTATATAAACAGACCAACATTAACAATTTTATTTTCAAAAAGGAAAATAAATCTGTATCATTTATAAATTCAAATAGCGAACTGTTGTTAGTACAACTCTATAAACATAAATTAAATGAAGCCGTAAAACATTAACAGGAAATCTATAAATAGATATTTGCTCATTTGTTTCGTGAATTTTGAAAGTAACTGAAAACGTGTGTACTTTTTGCGAAGCTTCCTATGAACATTGCAAATTATATGTCCAAAATAGATTTCTACAGTAATCACGTAGAGTTGTCGTGTTGTACACATGTACGGCCAATTCTAGAAATATTTGGCTGTTGACGAACAACTTGACTTAGTTTTTTTGTGTAGGTATGTATATTACAGTTCGCTGACATTTATTGTTGTATTTATAATGTAAATTTAAAGTAGAATTTTTGGAAATTATTCAATGATTCATAATTGTGAAAATATAAAAATAAAATCATACCTAATCTGAACGTATTAAGGAAAAATTGAAACCAAAGGGCTGGTGTTAGACCGGCTTGAAGAGCTGCGATACCATCATGTTTTGCAATAATATATGATGCGTGAAATACGTTCCGATAGTGTACTGGATGATGTCCTCTTGCTTGCAACTCTCCTTGCAGTTGCATACGTATTTTTATCACTTCTAAAGGATTTGAAAATACTCCAGCGAAAACCGCTGCCAATCCAGCTATAGGAAAATCCATCTTCCACTGTTATCAAAGGCAATTCCTGTAAAATCAAATTAACATAAATTATTTTGTAGCTAGTTTTATGTCTTATGTATTCATAATTATTTCGTATTGTGCTAACAATACTGTTGCATAGCTTAATGAATTGAAGTTTATTTTGTCTTTTTAAAAATAATATATCATGTGTCAAACTTCTTAGACGAAAACGTTATAACTTGTCGGGAATAGCTGATAAAATTTTTCGCTTTAATTATAACAAAAATATTCATTCCGCGTAAAAATGATTGGTCTCAGATCAGATTTTATTGAAATTTGGCATCTTCTTCGGCTTTCAAACTGGGTCCATATATGATTTTTCAAACGTTCAAAAAGCCAACTTTCATTTTTTCTACGACTTTTATATTTTTATCATAATTAGTTTTGTGTAACTGATGAAGACAAAAGTAAAATCCTATTTAATATTAACTTAAGATTCTATCTAATATAACACAGCATGACATGTCCGTTGGGATGTGGTGACCCCATCGACATTTTATTTCTAGACAGCCTCGGTATAGGCGGTGCATCTATGCTGAAATGAAGACTACAGATGAGGCGTCTCCTTCTGATTCTAGCTTTTTGGAGAGTAGAAGTTGTAAATTCAACAACTGACAAGAGTAGTTCTAAAAAAAGACAGGAAGAGAATAGGAAGATATATAGCTCAGAGAGCCAGCCAGGTGTAAGCCCGCCTCTACAAAGGTAGGGCATAAGGAAATGGATGATACTGGAGAACACAGTATAATGGAAGTAGATCTGACGGAAACCGGAGGTAAGGAGAAGCACTGGCTGGATGAAGAGTTTAAGGAAAGTGATGTATACAAGTTAGAAGTGGTGGAACAGAAGATACTTTGAAGAAGCAATGATGGTATCAACCAGAGACTCGGATGATCGATGACTAGCAGAGAAGTATTGGGCCTAACCTTATCTCAAAAAGACAGAGCCATTCATGTTTCTTTGATGACGACGGCTATTATGAAGTTGGTTGAAGAGAGTACAAAAATCAAGTTGGAAATCAAATGGAAATAAAAAAATGAGAATGCGGAAACTCATAATGTCGAGACATAAATTAACAACTCGAGTAATGGAATTCAGGCAAATTGACTGGGACGATGTAGAATTAGACCAAGTAAGAAGTGGTGATACCGGACTATGAAAGAACATCAAAGAGATTTTGTTAAAAGTTTGAGGTTTCCAAAATATGTAGCAAGATCTAGACGTGGACTGACTGAGCAATATGTCTTCCTATACCCATCAGGTGATGAATATGAATCCGGCTACGTTTAATTCTAAAGGGGACTGTGCAATATATATGCCTGAAGAAGGAGAAATAAACAAAATGTTCGAAAATCTCTCAATGAAGTATATGGCGGTTCTAGATATGACTAAGGCCAATGAGGGACAAATTGATTATCTAACGAGCACCATGGCAACGAAAATCAGGAACAAAGAAACAGTAAAAAGAACAACGACGATATATACGTGGCCTTTGCAAATAAGTACGGACGGTATTAACAGCATACAGAGAATGTAAATATGTCCCTGTAAACTACATCTCTTAATATAAGCTGAACTAAATTACGAGTATAGGAGGAAAATTGGTGAATATATCTTTAGACAAGATGCAGTGAATATCTTGTTCATTGTAGACCTGTTACCGGAAAAGTCTACTATGACAGCTAAAGATAATGTGTATCTAAATAGAATAGGTATTCAGGTTAAAATCACCAACAAAACAAAAGAGGATATTAAAAACTTCGTACGATTTCATGTAACGTGTAGATTAGACTATTTTAAAGAAAGATATACCCTTTTGCAAGTGTAATAATAATGTGGGTAACTTAGATAAATGCCAGAATATTCATCCATCCAAATAAATTCCACCGACAAGAGAATTGAGAATTCGGGACACAAGCCAACGGAAGCCATCAAGAGGATCGCCAATGAGTACAACAAAAGAACAATAATTAATCGTAGTAGGCATTTAGAATACACTTATTAATGTTTGTTAAATTCATTAGCATAAATTATGATTAACTGTTCATTTTACGTCAATTTTGTCAAAGTACAATATTTCATTGTTGCCAAAAGCATTCATATTTAACAACAAAATGTATATATTAACTAATTAAATAAAGAAACGTAAAATTAATAGTAATTATATACCAAGGGAGAGAAGACATTTTTCTCAGCCGAGTAGCATTATTTCCCGAGACGCGAAGCGTCGGGGAAATAATGGCTAAGAGGCTGAGAAAATCTTCTCTGCCGTGGTTTATATACTATTTTTTCCACTACTAGCATATTTAACCGCTTTCTCAATAATAATGTAATATAATAAGCCGTTCTGATAAATGTTTAATTTAAGATATCCATAGAAAATATGTTAGTCTGTAAAAACAAATGAATGAATAAACATTTAATGTCAAATTGAGATTTTATTCATGTCTTGTCACAATTGGTCACAATACCAAAAAAAAATGTCAGACAGTAGTTGTACTCCTGCAGAAATCCGCAAGGAAGCAAATCAAATAGAGTATGAAAAATACTGGTACACTGGCTTGCAATAAAATCTCGTACACCTTAATGTCAAGCAAGCTAATGTTTGAAGATTATTTTTCAATGTAAGCTGACTTTAGATTTGAGGGATGTGACACTATGCATAGAGGTTGTGGTGACTTATAAAAATAGTGTACTTTTGGAAATGAAACGTCAAATTAGAAATGTCACAAAAGGTGAAATCAATATAGGTAAAACTAGGTGTACGAGATTTTATTGCAAGCCAGTACTTCAGGAATTAACATAACCTGCTATGATTGCGCTATAAATTATTATTTTAATAAATTTTGGAAATGAAACGTCAAATTAGAAATGTCACAAAAGGTGAAATCAATATAGGTAAAACTAGGTGTACGAGATTTTATTGCAAGCCAGTACGTCAGGAATTAACATAACCTGCCATAATTGCGCTATTAATTATTATTTTAATAAGTAGTGTTTACCAAATTACGTATTTCCTACTTTGTTTATTTATGTTAAATGTTAACCTAACCTTTTTCCTTGAATTGCGGATTTCATTCGTGCATCGACATCTATGGTTTTATATTCAAATTAGTTCTATTCTATACATTTTTATTGAATAAATCATAATTTTTTCCACTACTAGCGTTAGAAGACGTCATTATTTGGTATGTTTTCGGGCCGAGAAGATGAATTTCTCTCCTAGTAGTCAATAATAAAAATTATCTCCTACTAGTAAATAATAAAAACAATTGACAGTAATAAAATTATGATTTATTCAATAAAAATGTATAGAATAGAAATAATTTGAATATAAAACCATAGATGTCGTATAGATGCACGAATGAAATCCGCAATTCAAGAAAAAAGGTTAGGTTAACATTTAACATAAATAAACAAAGTAGGAAATACGTAATTTGGTAAACACTACTTATTAAAATAATAATTTATAGCGCAATTATAGCAGGTTATGTTAATTCCTGAAGTACTGGCTTGCAATAAAATCTCGTACACCTAGTTTTACCTATATTGATTTCACCTTTTGTGACATTTCTAATTTGACGTTTCATTTCCAAAAGTACGCTATTTTTATAAGTCACCATAACCTCTATGCATAGTGTCACATCCGTCAAATCTAAAGTCAGCTTACATTGAAAAATAATCTTCAAAAATTGGCTTGCTTGACATTAAGGTGTACGAGATTTTATTGCAAGCCAGTGTACCAGTATTTTTGATACTCTATTTGATTTGCTTCCTTGCGGATTTCTGCAGGAGTACAACTACTGTCTGACATTTTTTTTTGGTATTGTGACAAGACATGAATAAAATCTCAATTTGACATTAAATGTTTATTCATTTGTTTTTACAGACTAACATGTTTTCTATGGATATTTTAAATTAGACATTTATCGGAACGACTTATTATATTACATTATTATTGAGAAAGCGGTTAAATATGCTAGTAGTGGAAAAAATAGTATATAAACCACGGCAGAGAAGATTTTCTCAGCCTCTTAGCCATTATTTCCCTCGACGCTTCGCGTCTCGGGAAATAATGCTACTCGGCTGAGAAAAATGTCTTCTCTCCCTTGGTATATAATTACTATTATTATTGTCAATTGTTTTTATTATTTACTAGTAGGAGATAATTTTTATTATTGACTACTAGGAGAGAAATTCATCTTCTCGGCCCGAAAATATACCAAATAATGACGTTTTCTAACGCTAGTAGTGGAAAAACATAATTATATGCAAATAAAGAAAATTCTGTATGCTGTTCGTTGTTGTAGTATAATTATTAATTAGTAGTTAATATTGTTGTATTATAATCTTAAAATAGTTGTTTGAATTTTATTAATATAAATTGTGTTTTAGTCTAATTTTTACTACGTTTGATATCTCTCGCTATGTTATCATTGCACTGATACTGTAATTTCTATATCAATGTTAACACTATTTCGTGTTTTCTTTAGCCTCTGTTTGTTTACACTAACATATACAGCAATAAAATCTAAATATAGCGGATTTAAGTTTCAAGTTTCTTCTAATAAATCAATAATTGATTTATTTCTCTAATATTAAAGTGCTGTACCTATATGAAGAACAAGCTACAATTATTAAAAATAGAAAGATTAGTGGAAGTTTTTAGAATTTTTATTTTAAATATGTTCAAAGTAATTGCCATTTACAATAATGCACTTTACAATTCCATTGTTTAAAAGCGTTCAACCAGCTGTCTTTAGGGATACTATCAAAAAACACTTAACGGCGATGTCAATCTCTTCTTTTGACTCGAACCTTTTCCCTCTCAAATGTTTTTTGAGCTCAAAAACTAGCCAGCAGTCACACACGGCCAAATCCGGTGAATGAGGAGGATGTCCTATAATTTTGATTTTGTTTCCCGCTAAATACTAAACAGTTGTCCCTGCTGTATAGGACGACGCGTTATCATGATGTAACACGATTCCCTTTCTTGGTACTTTACTGAACACAATAGGCAAACCATTTTCAACATACCAGTTAGCGGTAACTGTCTTCTGATCTAATTTAATTGCGGCCACCAAACCCGTACTTCTAAAAAATACTCCGTACATAACTTTTTTCATTGCTCTTCATGTATCCAGATTCGACTTTCTTGACGAGTGGGAACATCAAAAAAACGGAATGTACGTTTCATCGCCAGTTACAATTTTAGAAATGATCTGATGGCCTCCAGCATTCAACATATCTAAAATTTGTTGGCAAATTCTAACACCTTCTGCTTTTTGTAAATCATTTCAATTGCAAGGATCCAATCTTCAGGTTGGACTCTATCATTGCATAGGTAATGCGGTTGTCCTCTTCCACCATTTTCTTCACCGCAGCAATGATTTTGAGGTTAACAGCAGTTAAAGGAGGGCCAGCACTTTTTATGTGTACCACCGACTTGCAATCTCGTTCAAATTTTTTATACCATCTATAAACAGTAGCTAATGATGGTGCGAGATCCACAAATGCCGATTTTAAACTTTCCTCACACTCATACAACCGAAAAAATAGTGAACTATTTAATAATAATTTGTTTTGCACGGGTAACTAGATTTTTCAATTCTCAATAATTGTAGCGTATCCCTCGTAATATTATCATCTCACAACTTTTCCTGAATAATTCTATTCTATTCCTTGATGAAAATTATAATATTAACGTATGCTCTAGAATACAATCATTACAACGAACTATTTTCAGGAAAATATGCACAAAATAATAAATGATAAACGTGTAAAATATAAATATATCAAAATGAGCAAAAACAACAACATAAGCCTTCTGCAATAGTTTCAAAAATATAATTGAATTTTCTGAAAATATTAACACGCAATATGTTTACTACTAAATTTTGTACGTAATGAGAGGATACACGGAATTCAAAAACTTAAATTTCTCGTAAACATGACAATAAAATTAAACACTTCCAAAGAAAAACAAGTATAGTTTTCTGTCGGTAAAATAATGATGTATACATTTATATTAAGTTAAGCCAAATATTTTAAACACGTTTAAGTATTCATAAATATTTTGTTCAACCTGATTAAAAATTATATAACGTACCGTAAGAAATTAAACACAAAAACGCAGAAGTAAAGAGTTTTCCAATAAGAATGATATGATTTTGTAATGATGTAGTAACCATGGTTTAAAGTTATACCTGTCACTAGTTGCCATTTATGTTCACTAAACTCTAACAATTTATTATGGCTAAATACTCGATCCAAGAACATTTGGTTATTGTCCAAAAATTTTACGAAAATCGTCGTTCTTATGTGAACACTTTTCGCGCACTTCAAAAAAACTTTGGTCTAAATAATCGCCCTTCTGTGCTTGTCATTCGTCGCATCGTTAAGAAATTTGAAAGTAATTTTACTCTTCACGATGTAAAAACACCAGTAAGACGCCGAAATGTCAGAACTGTTCAGACTATTGCTGCTGTAGGAGCTAGTGTTGCAGAAGTTCCAAATTTATCAATTCCTCGTCGTGCTCAAGAGTTAGGACTTAAAAAACAACAACTTGCCGAATTTTGCAAAAAGATTTAAATTTACACACGTGTTTTGACCCAAGAACTTCAGCCACTAGCTGCGAATTTGCTGCTTGCAGTTTAGAAGGACTTGAAAGGGATCGCAATTTTGCGGAAAAAATTATCTTTTTAGATGAAACTCATTTTTGGTTAAGTGGTTACGTAAATAAGCATAGTTGCCATTTTTTGTGTAAAAACAATCCACGACAGATTCACGAGAAGCCTTTGCATCTCCTGAAGGTAACTGTATGGTGTGGTTTATGGTATGGTGGTATCGTTGGACCATTTTTTTCCAAAATGAGGTTGGAGATTCAGTTACAGTGAATGGTGAACGATACCGACAGATGTTGACAAATTTTTTATGGCCAAATTTGGATGCGCTTGATTTAGAAGATATGTGGTTCCAGCAAGACGGCGCTACATGTCACACTGCTCATGAAACTATCGCCATACTGCAAGAAAAGTTTGGAGAAAGGATAATTTCAAGGAATTCAACTGTTCCCTGGCCTCCAAGAAGCTGTGATTTGTCTCCTTTAGATTATTTTTTTTTAATCTAAGGTTTATGCAGACAGGCCACAAACACTTAATGCTTTGAGATTGAACATTGAACGCTGCATTCATGAAATTATGCTCGATTTATTGCACAAAGTCGTTGAAAATTGGATTCGTCGAATTCACTCGTGTACACGAAGCCGAGGTGGACATTTAAACGAAGTGCTATTCAAACCATAAACGTTATCGATTGTACTATAAGATAATATAAAAAGTGTGGTTATATCTGAAGTCATGTCTATTTTATTTCATTTTAAAATCATATCGTTCTTATTGGAAAACCCTGTACTTACAGTCTGCGTTTTATATATTTTTCATAATACCGACCTGACATAATATAAAAATGTTGTTGATGTTAAAGTGCTGGTGAATTAAATTCCTCTCGTCATTTTAGTAATAATTATCTTATTAAAGCTGCACTGCAAGTGGGATGTGGCGAAAAATTCTCCCCACATACGGCACAAGTACATTTTTTTCCACATTTCAATACACGATTTTTTTTATTACAAAAATAAGTGATAAGGAAATTACAATAGCAATTGTCACTTTGTTGCCGAGTTATTGACATATTTCTAATTTAGAAAGAGTAGGAAAAAGCACTAAAAAAAATCAAAATGGATAGAAATCTGGCAGGAAATGATCAGAACAAAAATGTAAATATGGAATAACCCCCCAATATTTCATACTAGATAAAAACACGTTTACTACTACCGCGGAGAAATATCATACCCAGGAAATTCCATTTCTTCAATGCTAACACATTTATTTCTGCTTTTTATAGTAACATAAAGGCAGTTTCTGTCACTAGTGAAAATATGGGTTTTTTAACTTTATAAATGCAAAACAAACGTCGAATTACGTTCGAGAAGTTACCATCTAAAGTTAATTTTAGGGTTCATTGACGTCAGTTATCATGAACATTGTATCGTTCAGATTTTTTTAATTTTATCAAAATTACCTGAATTTTCTGAATGATAAAAATTGTTTACGTCAAAATGGCGCTTTTGGAATCGCGGAAGCTATTCTCGTGCTATACTCTCTCCAATTGCGTTCACAACACAAATGGTTACAGTGGGTTACGATGCCATAACTTCTACGTCGAAATTCAACAAAAGAAAAAATACAAATTTACAAACTCTCTCTTGCCTTAGAAATCAAAAACACAAAAGTAAAGTTGACAGATGACAAGGCAATAGTATTAATGGTTGAAAGCCGACTAGATCCCCAAAATAATAAAATTTTGAGTATCTAAAAAAAGTAAATAAGAAATGAATTTATGGCAAACCACTTTTCTAATATTAATACATTACTATCAGGAAATTTGTTAGTTCAATAATATAATAGCAGACACAGATTGTTTCAATGTTGAAATAAGCCGAAGTTATGTAAATATCTTGTTTTTATATATAGATACTAATTTTTGTTGCAGTGAGTGCAGTAGCAGCGGAGTTCAAAGCTGTGTTGATCGTTCAGACTACCAATTGCAGCTCTTGCTGTATAAATCATGTGTATAAATGTATTTCTATGGCTTTCTTACAACATTACCTTGTCCTAAATAATATTATGCTGTTAATTATGTCCCAACAACAAAGGGAATAAAGATTACAACTAAGCACAATATAATTTGAAAAGTAGATAGAAATATTGCGAAATATGAAATTAGAAGGATTGGTTTGCTTTATGTTTCATTTAGAAGTAAACACCGGTAGCTGTAGAATTCAGATTTTCATAAAGCTTGACAGACGGAAAGATAACTTTTTAAATCTGAATTTGATCAATTGACGGTGTCAACTTTAAAACGTTGATACATTCTCACTGATTCTTACTTTCCCAGAACAGGAACAGTGACATAAACAAAAGTTATATGTATTAAATATTTTGGAAAAACTGTCTAAGCACCAATTCAAAGCAAAATCTAACCGACGAAAAGTATTTTGCTGAAAAATTTCTGAGATCATATTCGAGGAAAAATTTCAAAACGTGTTATGAATTATACGACAATGATATTGATTTTATTTAGTTTAGCTATAAATAAGATTGTGAGGATGATCCAAAAATAAAGGAAAAACGTTGGGAGGCAGTTATGTCAGAATGACAGTTAAAGGTCACACGCACGGCTGGGGTCTGATGATTTCTTATGACAAATATAGTATATAATAAATTGCGTGATCTGTTTAGATGGATTCAAAGGTCCTATCCTAATATATGTATGTAGCTCTTACCAAACAAAGAAATAATGTCCACTTTTATTCTGTTTCAAGAATTTTAGACTTGATTGTGTGATATCTTTTATGGGAAAAGCATTATCGAGGCTTCTTTTGATATTTTTATCAAAATTTTGGTATTATATTATGTTGAGTATTATTATATATAAAGATAATATAATAAAACTAAAAAAATGGTTTGACTCATTGCCAATACTACAATGTCAGATCACACCACTGTAGCTGAACTATTTTTTACCTAAAGTAGTCGTGGGTGCGCTACATCTCTCTCGTTTAAACAAAGGATGTGAAAATTTCCAGAAGAATGCTATATTGCCTTGAAAAAATTCCTTAAATATTTTCTAATATTTCGATCAGCAATTGTCACGTAATTAAGTTAAATAGTATCCTTAATATTCATGAGTTGATTTTATTTTGAAATGAACAAAATATAACAGTTAATAACCTATTGAAAATTGGTTAACACACCTGCATTACAATATTATGGTTAATAAGCTTCTGAATAACCATTTATCATAAACGTATTATCAAATAAAATAATTTGCTAAAAACTTTAAAAAGAAATAACGACACTATTTATATACCTGACATGTATAATTTTAATACATCACATAATAGAACAAATAGAAGTTACTTCTACTATATCTAATATATTTTAAACTTACCTAAACAAATGATGTTGATTACTATTATTTCGATACGTTTGATGCTTAGCACTTAAACTATGAAACAATTTGTTTATAACCATCTTACGTCTTTACTCTTCTGAGTCTTGTGTACAATCTGATATAGCAAACTGAAAAGCGGACCAGCAAATTTCCAATTGGAAATTACTTTTAATTATAGACATGAACCTTGGACAGTGTTCCAGTCTCACGTAAAAATGCTAGTTTTCGAATCATCTGGTTAGTTGGATGGGTGCCAAAGAGCAAAAGGTAAACAAACATGTGCGGGAGGAAGACGAACGAATCTTATTTTCGTCTGGTCTTCCTCTTTACAAGAAGCGTAGAAATAGCGCAACTCGAAAACATGCGTACATACACTTGATCGTTACCAAGGAAAATAACTAGAATACGCCAGTTAACACAAAGCCGTAACCGTTTTCATTGTTTAACGTACTTCCGAAGTAATTTATTTTTACTATTCCACACAGATTAAAATTATTTATCGCATTTTTTTTAAAGCATTGTTTTAGTACAATAATATTCCTTAAAAATATGCAACAAATATAAAATATTTTTGCTGCTGATTTTTTAAACCTTCAATTTTATTACAGTTTGCGCTTTGCCCCAAACCTATAAAATAATCAAAACCATGTGTGGGACATAAAAGTTTATCAATTTTTATTTAAGAAATATGTTTACGCGTTTAATTACAAACATGTTTAGTTCATGTTTTTGAATTATTTTTAACCTATAGATTTTAGTTTTTCGAGAATATTTTTAGAATAGATTTATTCAAATACAAAATTACATTTATAATTTATGGTAAATAAGATGTGACTGCTCGATAACATATATGTACATATAACAAACAGGGATTGAAATATGATAGTTTCTGTCACAGATCAATGAATAATATTCAAACAAATAATTTAAATATACAATATCTCTTTGAAACACTAATGTGTAATATAAAAATTGATGCGATTTGAAAAATTAAATGTCATTTGTTTATATGCAGTGCTTTAGAAGTTATGTCATCCACTAGTAAAGTAAGGTGTTCAGAATGATAATTTGTTCTATTTCGTAAAATTGTAACAAAATTGAGTAACCTTTTTCCCTATCTATCAGATAACCTTCTTCTTCTAAGCATGCATCAATCAGAGGACATTTACTATTACTTTTTTATTTTTTTTTAATTTTGTTATAACCATCATCATAATGGCCTTGTCTGTTGAAAGGATTTGCAATAAAAATTGCGGGCTTTTGTTGATGATCTCCAAAATAATGATGATGTGGATACCGCATTACGTACCCTCGGTCAGCTATTGCTGCATTCCGTTATTATATCGACGGCCTCACCATTCGAATGCTCAAAGGCAACATCAACCGAAGAGAAAATAGTGTTGCATTAATGCAACACTAATATTCCATTTAATTTTTTGAAGGAAATAGTAAAAATAAGCTACTTTTGTAGAAAGCGACTTCTAATTTATTAAATACTCAAAAGATTAAACTTTAAACGTTGACAAATAGACGGTCTTCCCCCTCCCTTATTATGACAGATACGAAAAAATGTCACTAAAGGGAATTATTATTATATTAAAGTTATAACTCATTCTTCAATTTCCTGAGATAATAGAAATTTTAGATTTGGATATAGCAGTTACACCCTCTAGCGGTAAAATTTGGAAACACAAGGACACATACTTTCCGAGATACAACCACTTACCTCTCTTTATGGCTCACCCTGTACATTATCTGTTTTGAATTAAGGAATATGATTCAAGATGAGACCGATGATTGATAATCCATAGGTCAGATCGAGAATCATTTTACAGTGCAAGAAATGAGTAGGACAGGACCGCAAATTTACACTACTTGACTCAAGTCAGTACACCAAATTAAGTAAAGATTTCGTTGATAAAATCGAATGACAAATTAGAAAATTTGTAAAGCAATTATTTATGCTGAAAAATAACAAGAGTTGAACATCATGTCTATACAGCTGTGCAAGAACCTAAAATATAAATATCAGATACTTGATCATATTCATCCATGTATCATACATTGGGAAATACGGCCACAGTTGTTTTTGCTGGAAAACTTGAAGATTTTAGGCAATCTGTAATGGTGCGCAGGTATTTGTTCTTATCATGTAACCAGCCTCGCAAACTCGATACACACGATACCCTGGTGTATACAAAATTTAACATGAATTTAACATTTCTTGAAATATATCAAAAAATTGTATGTGAAGCGATAGCAAATTAATATGTAATGTTACCAAAATTGTAGAATTTATTATAAAAATGTTGAACTTGAAATAGTAATTTCGTTTCAAATATGTACGAGTCGAGGCATAAAATCAAATAATAGTGAGCGATATTCATGAATGATACAGGATATATTTCATCGTTGTCAACTTTTTGCCAGAATACACAATGTAATTACCAAGCGTCTATTTTGGGTTACCAACCGTCTATTTTGAATTATCTGCATCAGTTACAGAGTAAAGTGTGTTATTTGAAGTAGTCCTTCTATGGATTTTTTTGTGTCCAATATAGATTTTCGCGGTCATTGAATTCAGTTTTCTCAATTCTTAACCCGAACTTCGTTTTCGCTTTATGTTTTAAACTGTATTTAAAAGACGTTTTAATACAATTTCAGAAATATAGACTTGGCGAAAATACAATTAAAAACTTCTGAACGGTACAAAAATGTTTTGACAAATTAAATTAATAATAATTAGAAATTGAAATACTTGCAAAAGTAAAGGTACTCTAGTGTCTAAGTAAATCATATCGTTATTACGTGCAAGTAGTTTATATACGTACATTTGGTTTCATTTAATAGTAGGGCAGCAAACATTCCATAGTGTAAGTAATACAGTCAACGCTTGATAATTCGGACTCCGATATCTTGGACTTCAGATAACTCAGACAAAATTAGTCAAGATTTTATTTATTAACTGTTATTGCGCTAAGCTGAGTCCTGTTTAATGCATGTAAATCAGCAGTTAAGCGTTGTGACGGTCGTTCCATCGTCCGTTTGTTCCGCCTTTGTCCAGCTACATGGTTCCAATTTAGTTGATATTATTTTATAATCCACTCATTAATTGCACCACGTACTGCACTGTTTGTAATACCTAGACCTGGCTCCGGTCCAGTAAATTTCATTTGGAAACCCTCCCTCGCTAGCTGGTCTGCAGTTTCATTGCCCGATATACTCTTGTGTCCCGGCACCCACAACAAGGTGACGTTGTTGTTTCTGGCCAGAACAGTTAGGTTTTGCAGACATTCCCATACTAGTTTGGAAGCTATATAGTAAGATGCTAGAGCCTTTAAGGTCCCCTGACTGTCAGAGAGAATGCAGATTGCCTCCTGTCGCGGTTGGCGACGCAGACTCTCCAACGCACAGGTTTGTATAGCATATATTTCAGTTTGAAATACGTTGGTGTATCGCTCAAGTGGTTAGCTGGGCTTGTAACCCTGGTTCTCCTCATAAACACCAACGCTGGCATTAGTACCCGCTCTTGACCCACCTGTGTACCCGTTTTGGCTGTACGATTTTCTCCCTTCACCATTTTTCCACCCATCCCAATTCAAGAAAACTTTGAATGGTTTATCGTAGGAACTCCTAGTGACTGCTATATCGGTTCACATATCAAAGATTGGGTTTCTTACTGCTGTTTGTATTCTAGTGTTCTCCAATCCATAGTGGGTTCTCCATTTGTTAGTATTTCTCCCATTCTTGCATCTCTCATGATAAAAATATCGAGGAGAGGCAGGCTTACCATGGTCTCCATAGCAGCCATTGTGACTTACTGTTGTCCATACAACCATACAAAAACAACTTTTGAAGTAACAATATTGATCACTTGACTCAAGACGCAAACGCGTTCCCCTGGAACTTGCTCTTGGTTAAGTAGTCATAGATGTAATTTAGTGTTCTAAAAATAGCCCGATCGGTCGAGTCGAAGTAATGAACTCAAACAGTGTGGACAATAACATTTTGCGCTTCATTAAAAAGGCATTCAAATGTTTTATATACTGGTATTAATTTAGCTGTTTTTAGAATTTTCGGGAAAGCGCCTTCTCTGAAGGAGTCGCTAACTAAAGGCGATAGAGACAAAAAATGACAGAACAAGGAACCCCATCAATATCACAAAAAAGGCACCACTAAAATACCATTAAATTTGTAATACAAATCATTGTTAAAAACTATCAGAAACTAATTGGTAGTGCTCTCTGAGAAGATTAGCCAAACTATCAAAATTTTCAATTAATTCATTGTTACTGATGTCTATCAAATTGTGTTCTTTAGCACTGAAAACTCGACTTGAACAATAGTTTAACATGAATCAACACCACAATTTAAAAAAATATCATAAATATTTAACATGCCTAGTAGTGCTGCTACCAAAATAAACAATGATACTGACAAAGTAGGTATTCTGAAATCCCAGCACTGAAACAGATAAATATCAGAAGATTATTTATTATAAAATACAAACGCTTATTGTTCCTAAATTTATTAACGTATGGGAAATTACAATTCAGACTAAAAGACTTAGAATATACATTAAAATTGATATTAGTTTTTATTAGGAACTAATTTACAACTTTGTTAGCTAAGTTTTGCATAAAACAGTCTGAGTTCGTCCCAGAAAATCAAATTCAGAACTGTATGAGGTCCAAGTCTGACATATTGTGGTCCAATGCCCTTATAAAATCCTAAAAATCCCTCGCTCTTCCATATTTTTACTACGCAATCTACCCAACTGCGATATAGTATACCTTTGCCGTGAGCGTCAACTCCTGTAATAAAATCACTTGATTATAAGTATCATACAGAATAAATTAAAAGCATTATATTAAAGCAATACAAAATTTAAGTTTTTATGGTATTAAGTTTGGTAATTAAAGAGACTTTTAAAGCAGCAGGTATTTTTAGATAATAACGACATACCCTGATTATATAGTCTAGTTGCTACTAAATCAAATGGCGTCATCATCAATGTTACATTTATACCACCAATCATACTAGCAACGAACAACTGCAGTACGACACTCTGCTCGAAGTATCCGTTCTTCTTTAACCATTGCTTAGCATACTCGAAGGATGTGAGTTGTGCTGCTGATCCAACGGATGCTCTTGGTATTTGAGATACCGATCCTCGAAACAAACCTTTAATCTAGAGAGAACAAATAAAATAATATAAAAAAATAAATTTACATTAAAGTTGTTGATATTAAGCTTGTGATCACATCTGATAGTACATAAAAGGTCAGAAAGAGTCAGTTAGTAAGTAATTCTGTATAAGCAGCGAACTTGCGGATAATTTAGTTTATTCCTATGTTAGTTAAATTCATACATTTCGAATCTGTGTGTGTATAAACAAAGTAACCCAAAATAGTTATTTACAAGGCAAGTGTTAAAAGTGCGATTTAATTTCACGAGTTAAAACGAACGACTGACCGGTAAGTGAATTAAACAGAACCATAAAACAGAGCTAGGAACGACAACATCAAAAGCACAATTTGACTTGTTTGGGAACAAAACTAACGGTTTCAGTTCCAATCTTCCTGATTTTCACAAACTTAATTATATAAATTATTATTATTATTCTAGAGATTCCAATCGCCCAAAAAACGTTATAAGCATGTCGAACGTTAAGGGTTACCGTTCTCAGACAATTTACTTCGAACGGTAAACAACCCTTACCGTTCTCCATACTTAATATAGTATTGTAGTCGCCATTGCGAGCCGGCTGTCAGTAAATAAAATTACAACTGATTGCTTTAACTGAAAAAATTCATACATTCTTTAATAAATTAAACGTAATCAGTGTTAATTGTAAATAGAATATTCTACCAAAAACCATTTTTTACTAAATTTATTCGAGAACATGAAATTTGTTACAAACTTAAAGTGTCATTATCAACCATATAAAATGCCTAATATAAGGTTGGACAGAAAGAATGGATGTTTTTAAAACGTCTCAAAATTGATACTTTTTGTTCAAAAACAAGTTATTAACAGATTTGAGTTCGTAATAGCATAACAGCTGACATAATTATGTGCGAAAAACATCTTGCATTTGGTGTCCGTTATCACTAATACATTTCTAGAGGCGTTTTATAAATTTTGCAAAACAAATTTGCTAACATCACTCTTTAATTCTTATTCTTCTTTATCTTCTATGCAAAAACTTTCTTTCAATTATTTTAATCTGCGAGATTTGTGTTGAGGCGACTCCGCAAATTCTAACTGAATGTTACTAAACTTCGAAATTAAACGATCGGGAAAGAGGGGGCTAATAACAGCTATGGATGCTCTGGCTGTATAAGCTATCGCTCCACCCTCCTGAAACCATACATCTTGGATAAGAACACGATTTATTTTCTGCCTTCACCCTCTGTAAAATGGTCCCAAGAGCAGGAACAGCCTGACCTCTTTGTACTTTGGAATGACAATGAAACTCACGCTGAACTGCCGTCGTAAACTTTTCTTTACGAATAAAACTGCCATATGCAAAATTACGGTGCTCGATCGTCAACAATGCTGTGGCCGCAGGTCATAGTTTTTCACACAGAATGCTAAGATCTCAGGAATCTAGTGTCATCTATCTCCCCACGTAGTGCTGAGTAACAACTTTTTAAAAAATGTCCGTTCTTTCCGTCTTGGTTTGTATAATTAAAAAACAATCCTGCAAACGAAGTATATGCTCGGTCCAAAAAACGAAATCTAATTGATGGTTCCTCTAATAGAACTTCAGCTAAACCTCTTGCATTTTTACTGGACGCCCTACTGAGTGAGCGCCGGCAGTGCTAACTTTAATTGCATGTGTGGTCAGCAATACTGTACAGACTTCTTGTGTATAATCTTGATCAAATAATATTGTCATTTTAGTTCAAACGCCCTAAGTTTGCTTTTGATAGTAAACGTTTTGATTTCTACTAGTACTTTTTCAAACTTCATTTGTTCAGGTTTCGTACAAGCAGTAATTTAAAATTACAAATTGTCGGAATCGTTTATGTTGCAAAGTATGGACAAATTTCTACAGATCGTGTTTTGCAATAGAATTCAAATTCTAATATTAACAAATACATAAAATTTTTGGTATAGTAATTTAACAATTCAACAAACGAGGGTATTACAATTGAGTATACGAGTATAGTTTACTGTACGAATGTGTATCTATTGCAACGATTGTCTAAGAAAGAAGATTATTGGACTACGCATAATTTTCGAGAAAAAAGAACTGAAAGATGATAATAAAAACATTAATACGTACTCACACCATGTTCCTTGTAGATATTCGCAAAGCCTTTCATCATCCCTTCATGATTGTGTTGGTGTCCGAAAGCGATTTCTTTAGCCGACTGAGCTTGAATATGTGTTTTAACTAAATAAAATGGACTGCCAAGTAACGATCCACCGACTCCAGTAGCAGCACTTGCGAGAATTGATTTATGAAATATTAAATGTCCGTCTGCACTCCTTATTAATCCTAAAGAATCTATGATATCGTAGGCACCTAAAACAAAAGGAGTTACATTGATGTTTTTATTTTCTAAATAGCAAACTAAATGTAACCTAGTCTAAAACCATTAAGCAACAATTGAAACCATAATCCTGGTACTAATCCTGCTTGAAGTGCCAATATTCCGTCATGTTTTGCGATCGTATATCCACCATGGAGGAAGTTCTTGTATTGCACCACGTACTTGCTGCGAGCCCTTAGTTCTCCCTGCAACTGCATTCTTGTTTTAATGACTTCTAAAGGATTCGTAAACAAAGTTGCACCCATAGCTGCTACACCACCAAGAAGGAACTCCATGTTCGTTTTTTCGCCAAAATTAAAATATTTTAAATCTTCATAAATTTATCTAGAAAATATTCAGAAACATTTACTGTAATAAAAGAAATATGTGTGTGTAGTGTTTTGAAACATTTTTGTCAATGATGATTTTAAAATTTATTTATATTTATCTCGTTTCGTTTAACAGAACAATGGATATAATAAACGTATTACACTTTGTAAATATATACATAGGTATTATACCATGAATGTGTGTTTAAAACTCACAGTTATGGTGTTGTTATTAGTTATTATTTTTCTGTATTTTGTAATATAAGGCAGCGAAAATACAAAGCATAACTTCTGTGCGCAAAATATGAACACTTATGAGTACATCCTAATTTTTACATGAAAGTAAAGCGCTTACAAATACAACTAAATACGATTTGTTATAACAACTACGAGCTTATCAATATTTACTTACGTATATGTTTATATAAGTCACATAAAATTATGTAATATGTAAAAGGGGGTAATATGTCAACTGTTAAAAATGATCAAATGATTAAATGAAACATAATAGTAGATAACATGAAACATGTTAATTAATGATCTAATTATATCTTTCATAAAAAAATAAGATACGATAAGAATCAACACCAGTATACCATGTGTACTTTAAAAAATATAGAGCAAATAATAAAAACAAGGATAAGAATATCTACCAAATTAATTAATTTTAATTTTTACTACCGCATGAATTTAATGCCATTGATTGATTGCACTGTGCACAATTTTAACAGCGCGCGAAAACGTTTCTTTATAAAAACATAAGTGAATTTATTATTTCTAATAATTTTAGCTAACACGTATACAAGATGTTTTGTATCAAAACATAACCCACCTCTCTACCAACTTGTTAAATTGGAGGTAAGTATAAATCTGTATTTGACGACTGATTAACTAATGTAACATTTTTTAAATATATTTCTTTAGTTATTTTAATTTACTTTTTTTAATATAAAAAGTTTTACAGTTGGATTCTCCCATAGGATACGATTATAATTGATTAAATCATTAGATAAAAAATAAATATATTAGTAAGTTATTTTCAGTCTATAATTTTAAATGGTTCAGTTCATTTTTTACTTACCATCAATTAATATCCTGAATAGATCCAAACAATGTGCCAAATTTGGTTCCGCGAGGACTGTATCGACTAAGGAATGCAACTTAATATATACAGGGCTAAGTTTGTTAAACCACCATATGTTATGTTTCATCATAAAATTGCAATTAGGTATAGATATACATGTATGGAAAAGAAATTCTCGGCCGAAAACTAATGAGAAAATATCGAAGAGTAGTTTGTTCTAGGTATGACAAAAACTATATTAGACAAACTTCTCAATGAATCAGAGACAGCTTGACTTATATTAAACGATCATATGCCTTACTTAACCGTGCACACAGCTAACACCGCATTTTCTGCTACAATGCCACAGAATCTATCGATTGGAAACAATTACAAAAGAAGATTTTTATTAAAAGTGGTATATATTAATAAAAATAATAACACTCGATAACTTTAAAACTAACACGAATAAACTTAATATCATTTACTCGAATCTTTTACAACACCAACAATTAAACCACCAACGTATTTGATTAAGTTTTACATTATACTATCCCGCTTATATTGTTTCACTTCATTCAATTTCAATTTACCTTCTGGCTATTAAGCCTGGGAATTTACAAATGTTCTACATGTGGTATTATTAGTATTTAATTATGTATTTCTATGTTTGGAAATATACAGTGCGGTTCTAAAGTATCCCCTCCCGCTCTTTTTGCAAAATTTTGTCAACTAAAAAAATTACAACAAAGCTAATATTTTACTATTTTTCATAAAATTAGATGCTCTAAATGAGTTCGTCAAATTGTGTGGCACAAAAACATCCTATTTCTGCAAACATGTACTACTTTTAAACGTAACACGTGAAGAGAATGAATTTCGATTTCATAATCTTTGCGCTTAAAAAGGACAGCGAAGACATATTTAAATAATGCAAGTGTCAAACATGAATTCAAGAAGTCATTACATCCCAAATTAATGGAACGTCATTCAGAAGTAACAAAGAAAATTGACATTTATTATTGCTGACTATGGTACTTATATAAATAAAATTCTATTTTATGTCATTTATAAGGTAGTATAGGCTTAACTTGGCAAAGACTTTTAAATTTATGTTGAGTAGATAACTGCAAACACAAAATGTATAACGAAATAATACCTTTGAAAGGATACTTTAGAACCGTATTGTATAAAATTGTAATAGTTTAAACAATTTAATCTATTCTAGTATTATTATTTGTTGTTTTGTAAAATGTATAGAACAAACTGATAAAGCAAACGCTCTACATATATTTTGCAAAAATTATAAAATATCTTGCAATATCTACATTGCGTTACCTTATACAAGATGGCCATTTGAAGACGAAACGGCATTGATTGTGGGCATTTAATGTCATATAAAAATAAAATGCTCAGACACGTCAATTTTGTTTTTGAGGAGGACATCTATTAGGCGTAAAAGCAAACCCTCATCTGCAATCCCTTGGGTAGAGTGAATCCAAAAATCTTAAATGGAAAGGGCGGTTGAGTTGTACCTCGATTGAAAGGTCTTTCGATTCTCTTTACAATGATACCTAGTTTATGGCATTACATTTAATTATGATGCTCAAAAATGTTATTTCTTGAAATTTCAAAGCAATTTTATGGTAATCACCTAATATGTTCTATATTGCGGCCTTTCTGCTTTTCATATTTGACATTTTACAATTACTTTTTATTTGGCAAATTGAAGATTAGTATTTGCAGAAAGCAGCTATATAATCTATGTAGATGCAATTATAGAAGCTTGGACATGAGACGTAAGAGATCACAACAAAAGACAATATAAAGTGAAAAGTAATTTTATAATTAGAAAAACACTTTATTTATATTATCATAATAATGTTGTAAAATTTTGTGATTAGATTGACATTTCAAAAGTTAAGCGGTACGCTTATGAAACTTTCAAGTTGCCAATATTCCAAACTGAAAATGTTGCATGACGTCACGTACAATCATTTATGTACACTCTCTATTTAAGTCCGCACACAGTTGTGTTAAATTTACAATTTCCTTCGTGTGTAAATTTAATCAAATAAACCTTGGAAGTTTTTTGTATAGTCGACAATTATTATTGTCAACTATGTACAAATTTACAAAGTTTATTTGATTAGTTTTACACACAAGGAAGTTTGTAAATGTAACATATATTGGTGTACAATTTGAATGTCTTGTTTATTTCAGAAAGGAAGTATGCCAATTCCTAATGATTTTGACGTGTTAAGTGCGAAAATAATAATGAAAGCTTTAAATTAACTCAAATTTACCCCATTTATATTAATTTTATCATTCAAATATAACTAAAAAGGTGCATATGATGTAATACAGACTACTTGCACCATAAGAACTGAAAAGATATTCTTTTAATTATAAAAAACATAATAATAAAAACCAATAACGCAATCTAAACTGAACGTTTGCATAATTCTACAAATGTTCCACGCCTGCTAACATTAATGGCCACAATTTTTGAAAATGTAAAAAAAAAATATTTTTGTACTCGCTTATCAAAACCAGTCATTTCACGATTCGATTTGCGTGCGTAAAAAGTCACTTTAAACACGAGTGCGTAAAAGTAAAGTTGGTACTTCCTGGAACTTGATTAATTTAGTGACATTTTAAAATCATAAATCCCTAACCTTAGTAATATGGTCAGTAACGGGTCGCCTCCGGCTCGCGCTTTAAACTGGTCACTCATTCGCGAAATATGATTTCACGCACTTGGTTCGTAAATAACTATTTTGAAGCCATGTTGCACTCCATCTTTTCATAAGGCGATAGTATATCGTTCACCAGCGTTTTGTAATCCTCAGCTTTGTAGTTTTTGAAAAATTAATTGCTACCATTCTGAAAGAATTCCAATCATCTTTCTCTCAACACTGCATAGCATGCAATGGATGCATCTATCCTTGAAGAGCCGGGAGATCTATAGACCCACGAATATTCCCTCTTCAATTTTTACTTCAGTTGAATACAGAAACTTTCCTCTAACAAAATGATAACGAAACGTTGTGTCGTGACCAGCACGAGCCCTATATTTAGGCTACATTTTCTGTCAGCCAGGTTCTAGTAATGTTCAACGTGGACATTATAAATTTTCGTGTGAGAATCTGTCTTTGCCGTCCCATTCGCAACTGAAACAACAGTATTTTGTATAATCTAGCTGAAATCCGACAATTTTCAAATCGCCACGAGACTACCATTTATGTTCTTCATATTTGATTATTACTAGAAGGTGCTTCATGTTTTCAGATCATTCTTTAATCTGTCTTATATGTCCAATAGAAACATTGCCATTATGTAATAAAACTGCTTTCAGACTCGTGTTCGAAGGGTCTTCGTTTATTTGATTTATAGTTGATATTAATAGCTGTCACACTCCTATTTACATCGTTACAGAAGACAAGAGTACCATGTATTCCATGTTGATAAAAAAAAAACAGAACACTCTCACTAAAATGTTGTTTTCCAGAAGATTTCATTGCTGTAACCTGGTTCATAATAGCTTACCTAGTTTTTATTTTGGCAATTTGAGGTGAAGGTCATTTGTCACTGGAATTAAATCTGGGCTCTGGACCATAATAAACTTCAATTGTATTTGTAATATACTGAACAGCACAAGAATCTTTTTCACATATCTACAATTTTAGTTTCTGGAGCTTCTTGGTGTAGACTTATGTTGTACAAGAATAATTTGCAAATTGAGTTTCTTCTTTTTGCCACAATATGTAATCATGCCTAAGTTTATCTTAAGCAATAAAAACATGGAGTTTGTATGGTGTGTTTTTGTTTATACAAGAATGCTTGGAATTGTTTCATTCCTATTTAAATTAACTATACGTATTTCTGAATTACCTACATTTTTTACTAATTAGTAATCTACTTTAAAAGCAACGTTATTACTTTTACATTTCCGATAAGAAATAACTACGTGTTATAGACGTTTACACAAATTGCATTTTATAGTTCTATCGCAAAAACAAGGCACGCATAAAGTTTAATAGCGCAGACTTAGCCATTTCACTTTTTTCATTACAGTACAACCTCAATAATCCGAACTAATTCAGCACGACACTGTTCGGATTAGGCTTTTGTTCGGATTAAAGAAAACTATTGAAAAAAACAACAAATAAGCTCAAAAGTAATATTTATTCTACAAAATAACATTAAAATTTATAACTTTCGGTTACCATTCTGCCGATCAAAGAAGCCGGTGTCGATTAATCTTGCGCTACGCTCGGTCTTTCCCCGAAAGATGAATAATCGCTCTCCAAATGTAGAGTGTTTCTAGACATTTTCCTAACGATAACAAAGACATTCTAGCACAAACGATTGCATCTCTTGTGACTTGTAGTTAAAAATACATTCATTGATGAAATAAATGGCAAGAATTTTCTTAAGCAAATAGCTGTTTATTCTACCTAATCGTATAACAACCGACGTTTCGATGAGTCGCTCATCTTTTTCAAAGGCTACAATAACAGTTGATTTTTTATAATTGGAGAATTCTATATGTATAAAGTTATCACTTACTTTAACACGGTAAAATATGGTAAAACATTGTTGATTAAATTCTAAATTCAACCATTAAACCAATTAGGTTGAAGAAGCTAACATATATGTTAGATGTTAAATATCGAATAGGAGAAAAATTTGTTGCTTGAAAATTTAAAAAATTGAAATGTTAAAATATTAAAATAACATGTTTCCTATTTGGAAACTGCAGTGGGAATGAATATCAAAGTGTATTGTGGAAGAGCACGCCCGTGAATAGTTGTTATTTATATGGAAAGAAAAAAACAATTTCTTGTGTATGAAGTAATGTATTAAAAATCTATATGTTGGTTGTATATAGTGACGTGAATTTGAAATTACTTAAAAACCAAAAAAAAATACATTCATTGTTTTGCTCTCCCCAATTTTTTAGTATCAGCTATTAGTCAAAAGAAACACTTCGATGTTCGGAGTAGCGAATTTGAAAAGGTTTTTGTTCGGATTATAGAAACGAAATAGTTGTTCGGATTAGTGATGGTTCTGATTACCGAGGGTTCTGATTATCGAGGTTGAACTGTACTTTGTGTTTTCTTGTCATGACAATTTTCTTTCACTCTATTTTCTTAGTTTGGATCAGTACTAAATATTTGCGCATACTCTATATTATATTTTGCTATTCCTTTTCTAGGAATTAAGTCCGACGTAAGCCTTCAACTTGCGTAGAGTTAAGAAAAAATAACGACAAAATACATGAACGATAGGAGACGGATTTCGATTCTCCGGAGGGCACTTTTCCGGAGAATTGAAAATCCGGATCGGCTTACCATTCGCTGTTGGGAGCAAAGTGAGTATAAAAGACGGTATGATGCTGTCACAAAACCATTAGAACACAATTAGAAACACACAAAAACTACATCGTAATAGGATATCCATAAGATATGCAGATATGGACGACTTTTATAATACCTATCCTTTAATGAACATCCATACGATATCCGAATATAGATATTCTTAGAGTATTCATAAACGTTTATGCAATGGACGTCCATTTCCACACAAACACTGTGGATATAATCCTTTGACGAAAATGTATGGAATATATGAATTTGAATGGTATATGTGGGTATATTGGACACCCAAATATCAGATCTATACGCATGTTGCATAACACTTTGAATAACAAATCCGAAGAACACGTTATGTTGATTGAAGATTTTGATGTTATTGACAATTTAATTAATTCCACTTAATGTAACACCGAAAGTGACGATTTAATAACCCAATATTTTAATCACTTGGTCCTTTAATGGATCTGAAACGGACACCCTATGAATGTCCAATTTTGGTAGGTGGATCCGGTGGATATCCACTGGACATCCTTTGTGCATATGACAAATATCCGATGGACGTCCGCATATCCAACAAGGGATGTACATCGGATGTTCTATGGACGTTCACGTGCTGGTTGGGATAGAGTAGTGGCATAAGAACTGCCTCTTAGCAAGTAAAATTTATACGCAACACTATCTACTTCTCTGCAATCTAGAGAAGAGACCTTGAAAAAACCACCAGAAAGATCGATGCAACAGAAAACGTTACCTATTCAAAAAAAGGTTGCACGCAATCCACACAGGTAGACCTACAGATAAATCTCGGATATAAGTAGCATTCATTATATTAATAGATTTTTTAATAAATTAGTTTATTTAAAACAATAATTTTTTAGATAAATAAATGTATTTTCGTAAGCTACAGTTTACAATAACATTTTGTCTATGCATTTTAATAAACACATTTTATGTAAGAAACGTCAGCCCTTCATTGTCAAAAACCCCAGGATAATAATGAAAACATTGATCTGATTCTTCCGTTCATAGAATATTTCTGCCCAATATTTATGCACATAGCTATATGATCAGCGATCTGTACCTATGATATATGTATGTTTGTCCGGGACTGTATATATGCTACAACGATCGACTGACATTAACCAATGGCGTCAATAGTGGAGAGCAGCGGGTGATGCAGAGAGCAGGCGGTTAGCAGTGTCGATGTAGGATTCCATTCGACCGCCGGCCGCTGTCTGTACTCCCATAAGAGTGAGCCGTATGTGCAAACCGATATCAAATTTAGTCGTTGCTTAGTTTCTCTGTAGGTATGTCCTGCCTTGGCTCCGGTAATAAATGCTCTTACATACATTGTGGAAAGACACGCAGAAGCGTTAAAGGTTTGAAATTATTTCGGTTTCCTAAGGATGAACGCAGGAGAACAGTATGGTTAGAAAACTGTGGTAAACTACTTTTATTACAATTAACACTATAATTACTAATGTTATAACCATGAATTGTTTAAAAACGTTTTGGAACAAATTTTTTTCATATTTAGAAACTATTATATTTTCAGGTAATCCAGAAATAGCGAATCTCAGTGCGGAAACGCTCATTAAAAGACATGTTTGTTCAGATCACTTCGAAGAGAGATTTGTCCTGTCTTCAGGAAAATTACGAAATGATGCTGTGCCGTATAGATATGTCCAGATAGTAGAAATTAAAGCTCCACCACCTTCACCACCACCCGCACAAGAATTTGAAAGCATATATATTCCGAAATACTGCCCTGAATCCAATCAAATAAAAGTTGAGGAACCAGCAACATCAGAAGAATATGATTCGGTATCTATTACAAAAGACACGTGCTTATTACATACCAAAGTACAAATTTCAACTTCGCAAAAAATTCCAAACTCGCAGAAATTTGTACACGAATCTTCAATAGCAAAGAAGTTGAAAAGAATGGCAGAACATATTCGATGGCAGTCGAAATTATTATCCAGTAAAAGATCTCAAATATCAAAGTTAAAAAAATCGAGAATAAGATATTCTACATTGGAAGTATTCAGGAGAGCTGAATATATTTCTCCCCAATCGAGAGCTATTACCCTAATGCAACGACATACAGGTAAAAAGTATTGGACAAGAGAAGAAAAAGATTTAGCAGTATCTCTGTTTAATAACTCACCTTCAGCCTACAAATTTATGAAACAACAGAAAATTATATTACCAGGCGTGTCGACAGTTAAAAAGTGGTCAGCAAAATTGAGGATACCTACCGCATCTGAGAGCTTTCACGATCTAGAAATTAAAGAACTTGAAAGCAGTGCTGATAGTATCGAAATCAAACAGGAATCTCTAACTACAGCAGATTAAATTACAAGAATAAAACGTGTGTCTACATAATTATCGAGTTTTTTCCGTAACCTGCAAATTCTTTATAAATATATATTACTTATTAGTGTCTTAATGCATGTACCATTTAATATTTAGCAGTATATAGTAATAAATCCTTTATGTACTAAACTAGTTTCTACTTTCCTTTCACATTTGCTACAATCTCGAATCGCTAATTAGAACGCACAATTGAAGCAATCAATTTTCATGAATGATTTTTTACTCTATGGAAGTCTGCCGACTGAGTTTATTCACCTCTACGCGGAGGAAACTATTTTGAAAACCAAATCTCGCCAGAAAATTCTGAAACTACCTTGGGACTTAACTTGAGTCTATCATTATTGCGATAAATAAGTAGCTCTATAATCTCTTAAAAGGACTTAAAATTAAGATCAACGTGTCTACTGCTATTGGGTAGGATATCTTTTGCGAAATCAATACTGCTTCCTTTGGGTAAACGCCAATTCGTTTATACCACAGATATGCTCCGTCACTGATTCGTTGTCATTAAAATTCCTTCGTTCACTCCTAGTTACTTTCCAGAAGACCGGGAACAAACATGCGAAATTTTAAATCGCACCTTCTCATGCACAACCTCGTTTTAAATCCAAGCTCGTCAAACTTTTTTCGGGGATATATTCGTTGCATTGCGTACGCTACACAATATAACAACGCGCCAATCAACTGCGACACTGCGACAACACATAACACGAGCTTGTAGCAATCGTTCAGATCAAAATGTCATAGCAGTTCACGAGAATGCGACCAACGGTCCAAAAATCTCAGTTCGTAAACATTCACAACACATTTCGAGAGCCACTCTTCTTCGTACTCTCACTAAAGATTAAGATCTCCATTCTTATAAAATCCAAATGACGCAACAACTTTTATCGGCACGTCTTTACAGCGAAGAGAGTTCACCAACTGGATCATTAAACAACAAGACGTAAGTGCCAATTTTATGGACAAAATCATCTGTAGTGATCCATATTCACATTGATAGCTTCGTTAATAGGCAAAATTGCTGCATTGCTGTGTACAAAGTTCATTCAGTGAGAAAGACCCACAGTTTGATCTGAATTAGTGATGGGTTGCTACGAAGCAAACTGCTATTTTGAAACTGCTAACTATTGTTAGCAGTTTGTAGCAGCTAACGAATATTAAAAGAAACTGCTACTTTTTGTAGCAGTTTTCCGATGTAAATATTTCTGACGTAGCAGCTCTACAGACATCATATGTTGTATCCCGTTGTAATAACGAAGCAATACAAAACTGCTATAGGAGAAACTGCTACAAAAAGTAGCAGTTTTTTTAAACTGCTAACGAAAAGTAGCAGTAGCAATTTGTAGCTGCTAATGAAAAATAGCAGTTTTACACATCACTAATCTGAATTGATAATGATTTGTTCCTGTTTTTGAAGATATATGGATTGAGTAGAATGATACAATTTGTCATACCAACCGTGAAAGATTATGGCCTTAAACGAGTCTTTTCCTATTTGTGTCATCTCCTGTTTTGGTGACCAGAATTGGTCGCCCGTATTGTGCGATTTAACGCATATGGACTGTATCCTATGGGGTTCTTCTAAAGTCTCAGGCATATGCCAACAAACTCATGACCACCATATCATTAAAGTCCGAAAATGAACGCTGTCCCAAGGGAATCTCGTCAATTTTATGCAAAACCGTTATTGACAATTTCACCAGCGCATTTACGAACAAACCCTGAGGGTCACTTACCAAATCTTTTGTTCCATACATAACTATAAAATGTATACATTAGAAATTAATAAATATTTCAATAGTTTGCAAAATTTAGGAAAATATTCTACATGTCAATAAGAATATCGTTCAACATATAATGTAAATATTTTTATAATCTATACCTACGCATAATACATTCCAAACATTTGATTAAGTTTTATTTCACAATGCATTAATTTTAAATGCGAATTATTTTATTACATGCAAAAGTATTACATGCCTATTGGAAACATTTTATGTTTAGTAGATTTAAGCTTACATAATATAAATCAATGAACGCGCCAATTAAAAAGATAAAATGTCTTAAGAATTATTTACGTTATTTTAGAACTGTTCTAATTTCAAATTCTTACTGACTGTTAGTGTGATACAAAGTTACATGAGTATTAATTGAATATAATTAATTAACTTCCACTATATCCGCCCTCTCTCTATTATACTGGGCGTTTAGAAACCAAAATTAAACTCTTTCAAATGACCAAAAGTCGTTTATTTCAAATGAAACATCCTGTATATGTTTGTGCCAACTATTGCAGATTTATTATTCCTCTCGATAGTAGCATTTCGTCAATTTAAAATTGATACCTTTTGAATTGTAAGTAACTTTGTACCGAAATCTTGACATTTGACAAACAAAGTGTGGATCAGATCGCTGTTACAGTTTGTTTATATTTTACAAATTTGCAAATTAGTAATATAACACCACAACAATAATAAGTTAGAACAAAGTAGAAGTCAACTTCTCTGAGGCTGTAAATATTGTACATCATAGGCGTAACATAAAAGAATGAGAAAGGGAACAATTTAGAGATTCACTCTTCTTATCATATTGTCGAACAGACTGTGTAGTATTTCTGGTTTAATGTCATTAACATGCTCCGAAATTTATGTTATAATTCCTCCAATGTATGTAAGACGTTACCAAGGGACGCTACTGATCATTACCGTTATATGTTGTAGAAGCACCAACTCTTCAGTATAAAAAATCGTGAGAAAATCAAACGCTTTTTAATCATTTATGAACAACTTGTTAAATTATATATCTGATTGTTGCCATCATAGTATTACCTACTTCCTCTAACATTTTCTAATTTCCATATTTTTGTGGCGGTATCATCGATGCCACTATTATTGGTACAAACTTTGCGAGAGTCACCTATGCAGAATAAAAAATATGGGCTTGCTGGCTAATCACTTAGGACATGAAGAAAAGTAAAAAAATATCTGGTTGCAACATGATGGTCGAGACTCCAAGCTACAACCAGGGAACCAAATGCATATGGCAATAAACGGATACAAAGAGTGAAACCTGTCGTATGAGCAACAATAGATATGCTGATTTAAATCCATCAGTAGATTTTATTATATTTATTATTTAATACACCATGACAAACTATCTACCAAGAATAGACACAAACCAGAGCGAGTCAAGCTATTGACGAAATTGACCCTCAGACACTTCTATGTGTAAAGTTATCATTAAAAAAGCTTAAAAATGTGCATTAGCAGAGAACGTGAATACATCGAACAACTTTTATTGTAATTCTAGATTTTTATATCTTAATTGTTGTTTTATTTGTAATATTTTTCTTAAGATTAAAATTCTTTTCTTTTTTGATTAAAACGACTTGTTATTAATAGAGGATTACATAATCTAGATTTAATATATACGGTGTGCAGATGGCAAGTAGCACACCGCAAGACACTACACAACGCAAATCGGTACAGCAGATACCGATCTGGAGACCTGGAAGGTCGAAACCACGTGGTCCGCTTCTAATGATTGATTTATTTTCATTCGTCCGCAGGGTAAATTCCAACAATATACCATGCATTTTTAGGGCTAGTTTTGTTTGACTTTCATCAAATTTTATGTTTTACATTTTGCAACAGGTAGCATAGAAATATACAGGGCGTTTCATTTGAAATAAATGAATTTGAGTCGTTTGAAGGTGTTCAACTGCGATTTCAATATTTAAACACCCGGTGTAATAGAGGATGTTTAGTATGAAATATAAAAGCTTGTAGTATTGTTATAATAATATCGAAAATTCGATTCAAAGCAATTATTATGAAAGGCTACATTCATTTTCTTAAATACTCTGTGTAAATTCATTTTTGTCGTTTTGGAACAGAATGTCTCAAAAATTGTTCGGTTTTAACTTGGAGTATATTAAACTCACAGATGATTTTTTTATTCTAGATAATTTTTACTAAGAGCGTTTTTCGATAAAATAAATAGAAAAGCCACAATCAACCGATCCCTTGAAGATGCCACACTCTGTATATGTTTTAGTACAGATTCTCTCCCTTCCCTACCAGACACATAATAGTGGGAATGTATACATATGTGCAAGTTATTTCTATATCAGCCTTGAAAAGCTTTTTAATAGTTCTCACAATCAGTAACATCGAATAATTTGTATGAAAAGCCTTAATACGGAAGTATTGTGGGTTATCTAAACACAGAGTTTTGGAATCTGTAGATTATTCACCATTCTTTTGTGTTAAGGGTTGCCTGCATTAAAGCTCTCACTAAAAATTGCTAAGGACGAGACTGATTTAGTGGAATAGCTGAACAGGACATATTTATACCATATACAGGGTGTAAGTAAATAAGTGCGACAAACTTCAGGGGGTGATTCTGCATGCAAAAATAATGACAGTTTGCTATATAAACATCCGTCCGCAAATGCTTAGTTTCAGAGCTATAGGGTGTTAAAGTTTTTCTTAAAAACTGACGATTTATTATAACATTTTCGACGAGAGTGGAATAATCTAATGACTTAAGAAAACCCCAAATGCGGTTGATGACCTTAGGAATCGAATTATAGCCGGCTGTGAGACAATAAGAAATACACCAGGAATTTTTGGGCGAATACAACAATCAATGAGGCGAAGAGTTGAAAGTTGTGTCATGTCTGAGGGAAGTTATTTTCAACATTTGTTGTAGTTTTGCGCTTACTTAACATTTTTTTTGTGTTATTTTCTGTTATTGTTCTAGTTTAACGTTATTGTATTAAAGAGTTTAGTAGTTCAGTAGCCTACTAGATAATGTATTAAAGAAATGAAAAATACACGTTAAGATGTTTTATTTTTTTTGCATAAAAACGGCGCCTCACACGAAAAAAAAGGCAAGAGAGGTTTTTTATCACAAATTGAATGGCAAATTCAAAAATGATTTTCAATTTGAAATATCTCAGTGGCGTACCATTTTTTTCTTTAAAAAATTAAGATCATTACCCGTATGCACGCCAATGATGAATATAAAATTTTTGGTTGGATGTCAAGAAATGCGTAATAACCATCTCTTAAAACCCACCAAATTTCATTTGCCTATCTCGACCGGTTTCAGAGCAATAAATAAATCGTCAGTTTTTAAGAAAAACTTTAACACCCTATAGCTCTGAAACTAAGCATTTGCGGACGGACGTTTATATAGCAAACTGTCATTATTTCTGCATGCAGAATCACCCCCTGAAGTTTGTCGCACTTATTTACTAACACCCTGTATGTATATAGCGGGAGATATTTCTAGCGTTATCGGGTTTGCGATCCGCCAGCTAGCCATACGTATGATATTAACCTTGAATTGCAAATTAGTATGTAGTCGTGTCGTGTATATATAATATTCCACGGTCAGTGAGCTAGCTTAATCGTCCCATCTGGATTTTTTTCTTGTTTCAAATTTAATGCACAATTGCATGCGTACGCTACTGCATGTGGTAAATACTGTGGGTTGCTTATAAAATTGCATTATATTTTCTGGCAAATAACTTTTGGAACATTAAAATTATAATAATTACATACGTTGTATTTGAAATAAAAGCCAACACATTCAAAAATTAAATAAAGGTTGGACGACAAAATCATTGTCATTGATACAGCTACAATATTTTACTCTTATGGCAGGGCTAGTATTCTACTAAATTACGCTTAACCTTATTACTTATCAGCAACCATACAGAAAAATTAGTCAACTGGTGCATATGTAGGTATATAAAGAATAATAATATCAAGAATTAACTACATGTAAGTGCTAATAGACATTCAAAGCGGTAATAAAACATACTTTTATATTTGATTTGTATGCAATAGAAAATAATGTGTATATTATATATTTATGAGATGATATGTAGAACGAAAAAATATATGTATGCATAGAAAAATAAAATAAATTCCATTAAAATAGCAAAAGACGTCAGTATCTGTCTATTTATATTTTTACAAGTAAATAGTTTTAGTTTATTTGACATGCATGCATTTCCATTTCAAAAGCTTTATATTTGATTCGCTAGATGATCTATCTACGCGTATGCGCAAAGCAACTACAATTATTGTTGCACTATACTGTTTACATTAATTAAACTTACCTGTACAACAATTTAACAGAATCAGATCATACTGAACGTTTTCGTAGTTATTTTGTTACGATGTATTTAAAGTTATTATTTTTAAATGAATGAATGAGTAAAGGTCAACAAATGAGCAAAATAATTTCGTTGTCCTGCTACAACGTGCGTCACTCAAAAGAAGGCAGCTGTTTAAATTGATGGTACGCCGTAGTACGGCCATATATCTTGTACAAGCAAACCTACTGCTTCCTACTGCTCAGTCGTGATTAATTCGAAGATACAAATCATTTCATCACCGCAACAGCCAATGTGTATACTGATACATTTTATAATAGAGAAATACACTTGAATATGGAATCTGTATTTACGACCGGCTTCAGGGTACTAATTATTTATTTATATCTTAATATCTATTAATTACATCTTAACGTTAATTTTCGAAGAATGCGTTATATTTACGGGCAATTTTCCAACTATTTATATTTTTGAATTTGTGGATATATGCGCAATTTGACTTGATATACAGTCAGTTACTAATTAACCCTCCACTGCTCGCGCTCCTTTTTGTTACGTAAACGGTCGCGTGGGATACATATGTATCCCAAAGCAAATTACTAAATATCTTTTTAAGAACTCAGTATTTTATTTTGAATTTTATAAATAATGTTTTTATAACGCATATATGCAAAACAACATTTTATTTTCTACGAAATTTACAAAACTGATGTTGTAAAACAGAGATGAAATAATTACTAAAAATACTTAAGATAGGTATACATTTTTTAGTTCAGATTATCGCTGTTCTCTCCACACTTTTTGCAAGTTACTGGCGTTGTCTTCTGATGTTCCTTGCATACCCATTTGTTACATTGATGGCAATAATCCCGTGTGCGTTTATCTTTTTTTCTGGGGCATATGTAGCATCTACCATTACCACTCTTAGCTATTTTTACTTGAGGTTCGTTGTGTTCCGTGGTTGACGTGGATGGTTCCGCATTTCCCAAAAGGAGGCGACATTTTTCATACAGTCTCCTAGGCATATTTTGATTATACAATCTTTTCTGTATTTGGGGTTTTATGAAATCTAAAGACAGATTGTGAAGAAATTCTCTTCTAATAACTTTGCTATCTGGATGATTGGATTGGTAAACTACTAATGCATTTATCCCAGCTAGATTCATTATGTCAAAAAACATTGTCAACGGCCATCTCCTACTGTTTCGTGCAACATTATATCCGGCACACATTTGATCTACTACATCAACTCCGTATTTTGTATGGTTGTAATCTACCACCATCACCGGTTTTCCGCTATCACTGTCAATTTTGTCATCATCATGCGTAGTCGATAAAACCAGAACGTTCTTTTTCTTTTTAGGTACAAATGATACTAGAGTACAATCTTTACCGAACGCAAATTGACTGGAGCTTTCGGGTCTTTCAGAAGTTTGAACGAGTTCTGGAGGAATTTCTCTTTTATTTTTTTTAATTGTTCCCAGCATTGTTAGTTTGTATTCCGTTTTTAGTTCAATTGCTAAAGGAAAGCTGGAAAACCAATTGTCCATCGTTATGTTTCGGTTACTTCCTTTTACTAGTGCCACTAATCGTTCCACTACATCAGCAGGTTTATTAGATACCTGATAAGGCCCGTCTGGTTGTTTTCCGGCGTATATTTCGAGGTTCAAGGTGTACATGTTACTACAATCCACTAAAGCAAATACCTTAATTCCATATTTTGCCGACTTTGAAGGAATATATTGTCTGAAAGGACACCGACCTCTCAATGACAGCAGTTGTTCATCAACTGTCAGATTGGGTCCAGGAACAATCGATTTCTGGCAATTGTCTAGAAATAATTGAAAAACATTCCTTATTGCAGCCAACTTATCGTTCTGTCTCCTTTCCTCGCGGCTGTTGATGTCGTCAAACCTAAGGCAACGCATAAGGAAGCGAAATCGGTTATACGACATTGTACAGTACATAATGTCAATTCCTGTACCATCGGAATTCCAGAAATCTTGGATATTCAGCCTTCCCGATTTATAAGACCCTAATAGGTACAGTATGCCAAATACAGACCTAATTTCGCAAGTATCCGTAGATTTGGCATCTCGATCTCATTGATAATTAGCTTTTATATGATTTATGTATATGTTGGTTGAGATTGTAATCACTTCAACTATATTTTCATTGAGAAAGCACTCTACGCACTCCAACACACTCTTTGCGCTCGCTGCTTTATTTAGAAGTCCTGGCCTAAATCCACATAAATTGTGAGCCTTAGTTCTTGTTGTAGGAGGACAATGTTTTCTCCATTGCGTTGAACCATCTTTTCCTAAGTAAAAAGGGACGCTACCTTCGTCTGTATCTCTGTTCCGGGCAACTTCGTCTTCGCATTCTTCCGTTTCTTGTTCTGACTCAGAGTCATGAACACTCTCTTCTAAATAATCACCATCGTCTTCAGTGGGGTCGGCTTCACCTAATATACCTTCCTCCTCTTCATTTTCTAACTCGTCCAACCATTTCAACCACTGATTAGGATCTTTACTACCCATACTAAACTATAATACAATATGTAAGAAAGTAACAAAGAAAAGTAAAAAGCAACTCACCGAAACAACGCAAGGTGTATGTAACGTAAGCGGTCGTGAAGAATGCAACTGTCAAAGATGGGCGAAAATATAAGAAACGAAGAAAGATATAAACGTCTGTCCTTCGTCACAATCACTCAGAGACTACTTACGAAGATTACGTGGAGCCATAAAAATATAACAGCTGTAATAAGTGCGCAAGCGCACTTTAATGAGCAGTGGGATACGTATGTATCCCACGCGAGCACTGAAGGGTTAAAACCGTTGATTGCTAAAAGACAATTTTTTAATTGGGACTTTATTCACTCAACTCACTGTATAATATACTACAAATTTATTTGAATAAAAACAAAATAAAAAAATCCATGTCGTTTTACGAAACAAGATTTTATATTTCGTTAATTTATTTAATTTAATTATAACACTTTATGTACAAATAGTTTTTATGTACAAGTTACACAAATACAATTAATACAATGTAAATATACCTAAATAAAAAAGCAATTTTTGTCAAATAAAAATGCTAATAGTTAAAAGAAACCTCCTTCGAAACGTACAGACTGGAAAAATTAATAACGTCTTAATTATTATGTAAAGCGTCTTTACATAGGTATACGATCAAGTATCCAAAAGAAGTACAAATAACTAAAGTACAACAAAAGTAAATCATAAAAATTCCAGAGTGAAAAATGGAAGAAAAAAAGAATACGAAGCCGCAGTGGCTGACTATCGTTGTGGCGGGACGATAGGAACCGAGGTTCAATTCTCTGGAGGGATGGTGACATTTTTCAGAGAGTTGAAATCTGGATCGACTTACCATTCGTTGTTGGGAACAAAGTGATTAACAGCGCGGCATTATAAAAGGCGATATGATGCTGTCACAATGTCATTTGAACACAATTTACACACACAAAACTGCACCGCAAGAGTTGCATGATAGCACAAGTATACAGCTACGGAATCACTGCAACTAAGCACCCACCACACATTTAAAAAAACATTCTACAGTGAAAATAAACAACATGGCAAACGATTCCTTTTACAATGTAAGACATATCCCAGAACCCTTATATCAAATTTTATTTAAAATTAAAGGAAATAACTTGAAAAATTAAAAATGTAAAATTAAGTGAGGAAATATACCCTTAAAATTTCAGAAAAAAATGACTAGAACTCTGTATTATGGAGATAAACTTCAACATTAAATACCTGAAAAATAAATTATCATTCTTAGAAAGATACAGACAAAGTACACATTACAAAAAATATTTAAAAGATAAAAAGTACATATATGCACAAATTTTGACTCTCAACTCAAATACAAATTTCATATCTATATTAATAATATCATAACATTCGTGTTAGTGACATATCAACAATTGAAGCCAATTTAAAATTTAAAAACGAGGACGAGTAAGATGAAATTAGTTAATATCATTGCAAACTTTAACACCAAGAGCAAGTGCGTTCGAACTACAATACGTTGTATGCAAAGGATTCTCTATGCAAAAAACTAAGATTCTACAAATGATGAACAATTGAATTAATATCATGTACATTAGATTCAATATTTATTAAATAATAATTGTTTTTAGCTGATGAAAAACCATTTTTAAGTGCTTTAAGGATGTATTATATAAGCTGCATTAGTCGAAATATTTTAAAGATTCTTGGATTAAAAGTAGTGATGTATTTCTCACTACTTTACAAGAAATATTAATTACTTGTAATTGTACCGACTGCAATAGTTTATTGTTATCTATATTTTCTAGAATTAAAAGTGATTGCAGTAATTTCAATGCGTTTTAAATGCGGCAGAAAATATATATTTTCGGTGAAAATTTTAAGATAATGTTTGAAATAATAGTTTTTTTTGTTGTCTCCATAGACTAAAAGAATTTGCTCGACTTATTTTTTAATGGTTTTATAAAGTATGATCAAAGATGAGAATTTCGCTTTCTTTTTTAGTTTCAGTTCCCTTTGGGACATACTGGTGATCTTTTTGATTTTTAATAAGAACCACCAAACATGATCTTGTTTGGTTCAGTATTGCCAGGTGATATTTCCGTATTTCGCTAAATTTTTGTAGAATATCTGTCTAGAAAATACTAGTTCCAGTAAGTTTTTTATCTTTATTACTTTCTAAGAAAGACTCCAAGCTTTATAGAACAAATTAGGCAAAAATATGTACCTATATTGGAAAATTATTGAAAAATATGTTGTTTTTAGATGTGATAAATAAGTTAAAAAAATGTTGTCAAAAATTTTCTAGACTGATTCAATTTTCGTTTTTCTCTATCTTTGAAAATTCCCCGATTCAAGAAAGTTTTCCGTAGTGCTGGCAACATTGATTTGATTGTCATCGTTAGTATAGTTATGTACAGATCAGATAGAAAATGATGACCAATGATCCAATTTTCAAAATTCAAAGTGTAGTTGCCACCAAATTTCGAAGTTGAATCTAATGGAAATCACACAAAACACGCTTTCAACAACACTATTCATGTTAAAAACTGATGCAAAACGATGAAGATTTAAAGTTGTGGTCCAGTTTACAGACCCTGTTTGTAACACTGATTAAGCAGTATTTAACATCTCCAAGAAATTGACTAATTTGAAACTTTATAGCATTATGAAAAATACGTTGTAAAAGTTCAAGTTAAGACGCAAAAAGATTGAAATCGCTATAGCACTGTGTGTGTGTGTGTGTGTGTGATGTACTATAGCAGTATCTCGTAAAAAGGATTTCGCCTGTTGATTATATTCGATTAGCCAATCAGAAACGATCACGCGGTCTTCACGTTCTAATCACGCATCTTTGTATATTCATTTGTTGATGGTATGAAGCATAAGCCGTTCGCATTTCATACAACAACCGCGACAATCTTGACAAAATCGTTTATGAAATTTTTGATTCTTAAAGTGTAAGATGTATCAACACACTTAGTTTTTCATATTGTGCCGCAAAGTTTTGATTAGGGACAAATCGGTACTATTTCGTACTACCCATTTCATAAATGATATATTTTTTGTTTGTTGTATTTTTTGATAAAATACAATTTTCTTATCCTTCTGGCTGACATACTGCCTCAGATCATATAACCGCCGCAGAAAAGTGTAAACTCACGTTCAAAACAACTGTCGTGCAACTTTCCTAATTTTTTATATTGTAAAATGGTTCTCGATCTGTCATGTAGATTGTCAATTATCGCTGTCATATTGAAAGATAATAGACCGGCAAGTAGATTGAAAAATTCATCCGTGAATTATGTTCTTCTCTAACAACTGTAATGCGTATTCTATACATCCTTGTCATATTTTTCTGTAGAGATAATGCAGAGGGCACTGCATGCTAAGCGCTGAGAGTTGTCAATTGTGTAATGTCAAGAGTTGTCAATTGCGTAATGTCAAGCATTGTGCATAAAATAGTATCAATATTGTTTTCCTTTTTATAGATACACTTTTTATTATGTGTTTTATATTTACTGAAACATGTAAATAACTATTGAAGTGCACGTCTATAGTATTTTGCACAGCAGCTACTGCTATGAAAGTAACTTTATAACAGCAACAATTACATGATTCCTACGTGAAATCCCCTTACTATAAAAGTATGATTTCTACCATAAGGAATTCCATGGCAGTTGCATAAAGGTAAGTGCACATTGAGCTGCGTCGAACGAACCACTTACGCCACATATTCCGTCGTGGCCAATAATGGCAGCCATATTTTCGGCACCGCGACTTGTGGGGTTCTGATCATTCGCATGATGATTTTAAGCAGTGTAAAATATATTTTATTTCAATTCGTGCGGTGCTTGCGATTCCTTCGACGTGCTCAATGTGCGCTTACCTTCATAGTTGCTGCATAAGTTACTTTGAGTAGTAGATATAGTAGTTAGTAGTTATTGCTATGTGGAGCAAACATTTAAACGCATCATTTTAAATTTGCCGTGATAGAGAGACTCATACGCGTCCCCACTTCTTAGCGAATGTTCGTACCCCTTGCCCCTTCACACCGTTATTTATCCTATCTCTCAAAAAGACCGCTAGATTGATATGTGCATTACAATTTCCAAAATTTAGAGGCTAGTTCACGATGTGTAGTCGAAAATTCGTTAAACGTCAAAATAATTGGACAGATTTTTTCACCGCGACATTTCTTTTGCGCCAATGGAAATTGACCATCATAAACAGAAACAAACTTTTAAATTCAACCTCCTTGCTTTCTTGTATTGCGTGTAATTGCTAAAATGTCCAATTAAGATTTTCTAGCCCATTTTAATTTGTTCTTTTACTATAACGTTATAAATAAATTTTTTGTACTCGCTTATCAAAACCTGTCATTTCACGATTCGATTTGCGTGCGTAAAAAGTCACTTTAAACACGAGTGCGTAAAAGTAAAGTTGATACTTCCTGGAACTTGATAAATTTAGTGACATTTTAAAATCATAAATCCCTAACCTTAATAATATGGTCATAAACGATAACGTATTTAACAATATATATTATTATTATAGTTCTCGTACAAAAAATATTGTACAAACTTCGTGCGTGAAACATTTCGCGAATTCGTGTCCATAAAACTGGTCACTCATTCGCGAAATATGATTTCACGCACTTGGTTCGTAAATAACTATTATTTGGGGAAGAATTACATGATCAGTTTCAAAAACATTTATACCTAAAAATTGTTATTGATTTTTAACATTAGAATCAAAAAACCTTGTAATACTCGTTATTCTTCTTAATCGTATTGTTTAAATTTTGCAATTTACTGATTTGATTTTTCTGAAGTGGGAACGCTGGCAACGAGCAGAATTTTTCGTAGTAAATCTTACATCTATTTTTCAAGACACAATTCTAGCTGGAAAATGCGTAAAATTCTGTCTGATAGTTACTAGCAATTGTGCCGAAATAAAAATGGGTTGGCAATTTAAAAATACTGGTACTTTGGCAATATTTTTTCTAAAAATTTTAAAAACGAAATGAGAAGTTTGTGTCTTCTACTGTACATTATTAAATATGTACTGTTAATTAATTTGTCACTTACAGAATAGAGCAGCATTTACTTTTCGATGGTGTCGAAAAAAACTACGATTTTGCTACGTGGGACAACTGAAATAAAGAGGAGCCCGTATACGAACTCTATAGGAATTTTTGATAATATCTATTTTTTATACTTATGACATTGCAGGATTGTATTGACGACTTCCATATCTATTTTCTGTAATTATAAAAGAACTCGAATTCAATGCGGCATTTCTTATTGTTTTAAATGGATCTGTCATATAATGTCATATACATAATATTTGACAAATGCTGACCTAACGCGATGACAGGTGAAATATGAACACATGTTAAATTCGAAACTGAAATAAATTTTAGTTTGAAAGCTTTTGCGAGCGTGTAGTACAAATTCAATGATAAGGTTGTGATCTGCCAACTATGAACGTTGCAAAATTTTTTAAGAAGTATAAATTTTCCACTGAAGTGTGTAAACGTATTGGAAATGATATGAATATACTTACTAAGTAATTATTGTTACAGTCCAATGAGTCAGAAATATTGCAGAAGATGGGTTACACCGTTGAGAAATCTATTGGTGAAGGTACATATAGTAAAGTATGTTTGGCTACCATGTCATCAAGATTTGGTAATGAAAAGGTTGCTTGTAAAATCATCAATAAAAAATGTGCTGGACAAGACTTTATAAAGAGATTCTTGCCCCGGGAATTAAAGTATATCTTTTTCTAAAATGATTGCATAATTATTTTGGAAGTAGTTTATAAAGTTCCATATTCTAGAATCATTCGCTATACAGTTCATCCCAATATCATTACCGTACATGACATCATTGAAATCAATAATACTATCTATATATTTATGGATTACTGTAGAAACGGTGATCTCTTAGAGTATATTAAAAACCATGGACCATTATGTGAAGATAAAGCAAAAAGATACTTTAGGTAAAACACTATGTTCTATATAAATTGCGTAGAGATGTGAAGAAGAACTTTTTCTGTTTTAGACAACTAGCAAGTGCTGTTCAGTATTTGCACGCCTTAGAAATAGCGCATAGAGATTTAAAATGTGAGAACATCCTTTTAACAATTAACAATAGTATAAAATTGGGTGACTTTGGTTTCGCGAGACATTGCATAGACGACTTAGGTGAATGTATTTTATCAAACACATTTTGTGGTTCCGCAGCTTATGCGGCTCCAGAGATATTACAGGTAATGTATTATTTTATTGTCACGATGCGATAAATCTTTTCTACTGGACTATATCCGTTCTGAAGATGAATCGTCGTTTTTAATACTTAGCCGAGTTCTACGATTCTAAATCAAACTTTCTAAATTTTAGCTTGAAACAGTGTCTATATTTCGATTTACAGGATCTGCAATTATCAATCAAATAAGTGTGCTAAAATTTTTTGTAATATTTTAGGGAATATCTTACAATCCAAAAATGTACGACATGTGGTCTTTGGGATGCATTTTGTATATAATGCTTACAGCATCGATGCCCTTCGATGATACTAATATTAAAAGAATGCTAAAATCTCAGTTGAACAGGTCACTGTGTATCGCCGCATTTAAATACTGGAGAAAAACTGTCACCATCTCAAGAGTTTGTTAGCGTAAGATTATATTACATTTTATACGATTCCTTTATGTATGGTTCGATTTTGTAGTTATTTACTCGAACCAAACGTAATGCAACGAGCGACTATTGATGAAGTTGTAAATTGTTCATGGTTAAAGGAATCTTCAAAGAATAACAAAGATAATGTATAATCGTTACCAGAGTCGATATACTTTAATGTAAATAGCAATAAAATCTAAGTACCTACAGACCTTGATATGACTTATTTTACGTTATTTATTATTTACACACCATGACATCATTTTCCTAAGAACGTTTTAATAAAATGAATGAGGAATTCTTGCCATGTGGAAATGGGACGATTTAGGGGATTTCAGTCTGCTTATATTTTTAGTAAATGAAAATAATTGCATGAGATAACCTAAAGTATAGGAAGTCAGCTGGCAGAAAAAATCGGACGACCGTTGGGTATGAGGGCCTTGCGAATACGACCCTCAAGAGATTGCCGAATAATACTTTGCCTGGTATCTGGAAACACGCGAGTGTCGCCATGTTCCACAAACGAGGTTAAGATGCATTACTCCCTACTAATTACAAATCTTAAGGTCTTCTGTAAAACTTTCCGAAAATCGCCGAAATCTTAGCCACATTACAAGGCACCATCATCTCGGAAAGTAACTACTTCCTGACAATATTTAAGCTTTGGAGAAGGTTTGTCGTCAGACTAGCGGTTACTTCGGATCTCATAGAAGATTCGGGACACTTCAAAGCTGCGGCATTCTACTGAAGCAGTTTTTCTTGATTTTACATCGACTGATTCGGTAAGGCACGACGGCCTTTATATTATGGCCAATTAAACTCGATGTTCCTCAGGGCTCCCTATGTTAGGACCCGAACTCTTTCTGTTGTAAACCAACTAATATCCCTCGTTCGCTCTGATCGGATAATGTGTTAAGCGTGAGATATGTGAACTGCATTTGCGAATGATCCTGCACGCAGCCCTTGACAATAAATGCTTCAAAATGCGAGATTATTGGGTTTTCAAAGAAACACAATATTCTCTCATCCATTATTTTGATCGGTGGTGAGAAGCTCGTTTTTAAAGCTGAGTCACTGCTCTAGACTAACTTACAACTCCACAGCCCCTCATGTTAAGATGACACGCGTTCACTAGAGAGACAAAAAGACTAAAAAGGGTTTATCTAGTCTTAGGAAAAACGAGGACTTTAGACAAATATGCTTGCCAATAACTATTTCAAAGTGTGTCATACATATATGTTGGCACGGAAATTCGAGCGTCCGTATCAAAGCACACTTGTTCAAAATTAGTTGAGTGGTCGTTGTCAGTGCCCAAGCAACAATTTGTGACTGAAGTTACAATTCGACGAAAGTTAAGTTTGTAACGTTCTTATACGGTAATATTGTAGTGAATATGGTAACTTAGATCATAGAAAAACTAGATTGTTACTATAATATTAGTATCAAATGAGTGTCATTCGTAAACGGTGTAATTTTAGTTATTTTTCAACCAACGAGTATCTTATTTCCCTTTTTGTATAGCAAATGGGTTAATTTTGTAACTACGGTTGTAATTCAATCGCGTAAATAATGCTGAATAAAGCTTCTTATAAGTTAAATATCATAATTGCTCATTTGGTCACATTTAGTCAGGGGGTGTAAGATCGAATATCCCAACTGGAACTGTCATGGCGACGGAATTCTTGGTATCCGCAAGAGGTCGCTATCAATCCGTCACAAATCCAGACGCCATGTCTTTTGTCATTATTTAACCAAAGTATTGTGTCGTGTTGTGTTGTTTACACCATATGGTCTATAGTTTTCGATTCCTGTATTTTGTTATATCGTAATATCGATCAACTTGTGTGTATTTAGTAATGATTTAGTATTAGTGTTGTGTTAGTGTATAATAAACAATTATAAAGACTTTAAAATAAGCTTTGTTTGGATAGGTAAGTTATAAAATATTCAAATTATACAAGTCTTATAATATGTATGTCAGGATTTATTTAGATGAATGTAGCAATTTTTATAAACAAGCTAGATTATTAAGAAAATATAAAAAATAAATTTGTATTGAATTTGTTTTTATTGCCTTATTGGTGGATACTGCAGTACACATACCTAAAAAAAAGTAAAGTTTGATGTATGGCCGTGAAAAACTCAAACTATTTCGGACTTCAAAGAGATAATTTTGATTGGAAAAAGTAGTTGTAGTTCTTTCACTAATTTTTGATATTCTCCCGATAATTACTTAATACAAAAATCAGCAAACTAATTTTTTATGAAATTGAATATTGTGTGAGTAATCATTAGCAGATTATCAAGAACCAGTGAAAGAACTAATCGTACGTACATACTTATAATACAAAATTAAAATTTTACCCTTGACTGATTTGAATTTTACCGCCTTGAGTTCTTGATCCTCGCGAGATGGAGCTATTTACAAGGAACCACCTAGTTTTTAGGGAATTTACAATCTATACTGTTTATCTATGCATTTAGTACTTGGATATGCCAGGCGAGGCCAGGTAAATAAGGAATATTTCGTCGCGAATTCTATTGGCCAATGAGATCACTTGGTACGTTACTTCGCCGTTGCAGCTGTTGGATGGCGGCAGTTGTGTCGATTTTGACAGCATCAGGAAGATAAGAATCATAACCAGTCATGCCAATGTAAATTCTAAAAATAGAGAAATTATTTAGACATTGGCAGCACTGATCATTTCCCATTTTTACATTCTATATCTACAATGCGACTATAAATGATTGTAAATTTTCGACTTAACTTGGCAACACTTCTGCAATTTTATGTTAACACACCTGATTTTTAAATTTAAATTTGTCATATTTGTCAAAGTAAAAGTCATACTAATAAAACCACTCAGTTTCATTTTAACAATGGTATTTATTATTGAGCGAAACACATTTATTGTAATGAGGCTTATTTTCGAAACGGCTTACAAAATGATGACGGTAATTGGATATATTCGTTGTAATCATCTTTTGAGCAATTTGTTGCAATGTATGGTATAGTTGATTACCGTAGCTTTACTATACACACTACAAGAATTGTTGAAAGGTTTTTGAACACCGGTAATGTGGCTAAAGGTAAATCTACTGGCTGTCCCACTGTTGCTATACCTGATGTTTTGAATGTTAATGAACGTGTTGCAGAAAATCCTCATATTTCAGTACGTCGTTTATCTCAACAAATAAGTAAAGTCCCATTATCAATTATTATTATTTCCTTTTAACCTTTCTTACGTCCTTTCCAGAACTCTCCTATGAATTCACTCGTAAGATCCTAAAAAAGCATTTACATTTACATCCGTATAAATTTATAATTGTTCAGCAACTTCATCCTCCTGATTTCGTATTACTTAACACAGTTTTGTTATTGGTATAATAACAATCTGAGGCTTGGTTTCATCTGTCTGTTTATGTTAATTCCCAGAACTTCAGAACTTGGTCGGCAGAGAATCCGCAGAACTTAATCCAAGTGCCATTGCATCCAGTTAAAATCGGTGTTTGGGTGGCAATGTCACGACAAAGAATTATTGGTCCGATATTCTTTCAAGAAACGATTAATGCTCAACGCTACCAAACTATTATTTTGGAATCATTTATAAATCAATTGGATGACATAGAGTTAACGAGTGTTTATTTTCAGCAAGATTCAGTTACAGCACACACTGCACAAATAACAATTAATTATCTACACCAATTCTTCTCAGACCGCTTGATTAGTGTAAGTTTGTGGTCAAGTAGATCTCCCAACTGGACGCCGCTAGATTTCTTTTTGTTCCCTTATTTGAAAAACACAATATACCAGAATCAAATACAGAATTTACAACAGTTACGGACCGCTATTGAGGAGGCAATAACAAATATAGGACCTGAAATCTTAACTAATGTGTTTAGCAATTTATCACGACGAATACAGTGTTGTTTAGCAGTGGAAGGTCGACACTTTGAGCATATTCTTTGAATAATTTTTGTTTAGTCATTTAAAATATGCGTTCAAAAAACTTGTTTCATCCATCGTTTTCTATAAATCTTCCTTCTGGTATCAGCAAACAAACATGCATAACGCATCCATATGATACAAATGACATAACCTACAAAGTTGTACCTATATACGAATAACCAGGCAAGCCAATTTTTCAGTGTTGCCAAAGTAAATATTTGTTACAAACATTTATAGTCACTTGGTATTAAGGGGACGTTTCCGCGCCTAAATTTTCATCATATCGTTCAAACTGTATTTTATGTCGCAACTGAAACATAGATGGCTCGGAGAGTACTATATTTCTATACACATCACAAATTTCCGTTTCAATTTAATGACCTTGATTTAATTCCGTACTAGTTTATTTGCTTTGTATTTGGATTTACCTGAATAATCAGACTCTCGGTTTATCTTTGTCAGTTGCATTGGATTAGGAAAGGGTAGAGCGAGCAATGAATACATTGGGGTAAAAATTACATATTCGTTTTCTCGAAAGTTTCCTTACTCCACAACTACATCTGATGTAGTTGAGTAGTTGTGCATCAGTATCAATGTGGTACCAATCCGTATTGTACCTAATTGTGTTTCTACTGTGCGCTAGTTGGTTTTTCTAGTCCTGCGAGAATTCGCAAGAGATTTATTTGTTAGCATTTTTATCATTTTTTACTATTATTGTTATTAGTGTAAATAAAAATACCGTATATACAGTAATAATTCCAGGTTTGTGTATATAGCGGTGTTATATACTTATATAAATATTTTATGCTGCGATAGCTTATCAATTTACTAAAGGTTTTGCTAGCATAAGAATTACGTACATGCATAGAGCAGTGTAGAGTAATTTTTTCAGGATTTGCAGAATGGATAGAAGAGCAAGAAATACATCATTTCGCCAATGTATTCTTTATAAAAACCCTAGACTTTTGAAAATGCAGGAACGACGGGCAAAAAGTAAAATATGATATTTAGTCCTATATACAAATTTTTTAAAATTTCGGTCTAATATATTTAACTTTTTCTAGATCTTATAGCTAATAATGGATTAATTCAAATTAAAAAAGTACCTACCTGTACCAGTTTACATATCAATAAAACGTTTGTAGAACAAACAATTCAATTTATTATTATATCAATAATGAAATAGTTCCTAAATTAGAAACTTTTTATCAGACTTTTATATTTCCAGAAATAATTAATAAAAAAGCAAGTTGTGTTATTTCTTACCCATAACTAGCCTTTTATGTAAAAATTAAGGTATTTTTATTTAACATCTTAGGTTTTTAAGTATCCTTATTAACTTCCCAACAAACAAAATTCAAATTTCGCGCAATTATTTTTAGTAACTTCAACGCTGAAACATGAAATGACCTATAAAATTGTCTCAGATTAATAGTTCTTTTTATACGATTATGTTGTAGTTACTAAAAATAATTGCGCGAAATTTGAATTTTGTTTGCTGGGTTATTACTTTCTGTAGTAATCTGTTGCATACTGGTGAAACATATTAAAAATATAATTTAATAACAAAAATACTTTTTTGTTTCCTCTAATTTGTTAAACTGTTTAAATTGCAAGTATAGTATAAAACGATAATTTGGTAAAAATAATTTCAATTTGACATAAAACAAAATTTTTTTCAAAAAAAAATACGTAAATATGCCTTAGATTAATAGTAAACCTCAATATTTAGAAAATAATTAATAATTTCTCATAAGGTTTTAAATTTTGTTATGGCAATTGAAATTTTATTAGCTTTGTTCGATTTGGTCTCCTGCTTTATATAGTAAAAGGCACTATCATGCGCCATAAAAATACCCTATTCCATTTGCATTGTCGTAAGAGCGAGTTTCGAATATCACTGCATGCGTCGTGTTGTAAACGTCTGAGCTTTTACTAAAAAAATACCATACATTTTTTAATTACACTATATTTCCAGCTACTGTGTCTTTTTTATGGAACTACATGTATATATCTAGGTTATGATTAAGAGATATCATTAAAAAAGCCTTACTTCGTCAAGTAATTTTTACTAATTTTTTTATTACAGGTCTTCCAATTTTCTTTTGTTAATCAGCAACTGCCTAATGCAGTTATAGTTTTATAGAAATTACAATAATTTCGATATTCTTGCACGTTTAGAAATCTACGGTACTCTAAGAATGAGGAAAATTTAAACTTCCCGCACAACTGTGTAACGTCACCTTAAAGTGTGGTTTTGTTTCTAACTGTTGTTTATGCTATGGTCAGTGATTTCCCAATGTGATAATCATTTCTAGAATCTGGAAACGTATTAATTCTGCGGGCAGTTAAATCTTTTATACCTTTATAAATGTCTAGTGTTTTATACCTCGGTTTATTCTAGATAGTCTTTATGTTGTATGTACTTCAAAGAGATGAAAACTGAAATATACATAGATCTATGTCTACATATAGGTTTAAAAATGTTTCTTTTACTTTAGCGATAGTGTAATTTTATTAAGTGCGTTTGATTAGCTCAAGTTAAATATACAGGTATGTATAGCAGAACAGTAGAACAACAAAAGCTTGAACTAGTACGAAAGTGGAAACGTACGAATTTTCAAATGATTATTTTAGAAATGCGTACACGACCCAACACGGTTACAATCACGTGTAAATAGAAACGTGTGAATATAGTTGATACTACGTAACAATAACAACGTTTAGGGAAAGTATCAGCAACGTTATAATAACGTAGGCAAATACCGTGTCTGCAACGTAGTGTGTACTGTTTTGGGAAGTGTCAAATAGTGATGGGTTGCTACGAAGCAAACTGCTATTTTGAAACTGCTAACTATCGTTAGCAGTTTGTAGCAGCTAACGAATATTAAAAGAAACTGCTACTTTTTGTAGCAGTTTTCCGATGTAAATATTTCTGACGTAGCAACTCTATAGACATCATATGTTCTACCCCGTTGTAGCTATAGGAGAAACTGCTACAAAAAGTAGCAGTTTTTTTACACTGCTAACGAAAAGTAGCAGTAGCAGTTTGTAGCTGCTAATGAAAAATGGCAGTTTTACACATCACTAGTGTCAAATACGGATATATGTATGTGACCGGTTACAAAAATCCTGTAGCAAATACAGTTGTTGGCACGTGAGTGAGAGGTGTACGACTTTTACACCAAATTGTAACCAAACTCGTTGCACAACCTAAGTTCTATTACGGTGTTACAACCGTATTTACACCAAAATTTGCTACTTGGGTGCTTATCAGTACACACATACTTAGAACATATAGCAGTGAGGTATGTTTCAAAAAAGGCGTATTTCTAAGAAACTAAAAAACGTATGCCTGATTTAGAATATGAAGCAGATAGAACTAAAATGTGTACGGTAAGACAACTATTTGACGTATACCAGCTGGTGAAATTATGAACGCCACCTAAAAAGTATAAAACATTGTTCTGCAATCAGTGGCAAACGATACAGCGAATAATTAGCATTTGATATAGCTGTTTGTTTTATTCTATGTACTCTACCGTTCACTTTACTAGACCAAAAACCATTTGTTTTTTTCTGGAGCAAGGATATGGATTATACCTACACATAATACAACTACTTATAAGATAAACCCACGCGCATGAACTAATGCTATCTCATTCAGACTCGACTACGTTACATGGTGACAAATTTCTCTACAACGGGCGAGATGTATATGCGTTACATTTAATAGTATTAGTACGTGCATTATGTAAATTATACAATAATTTAATTAAACTTTGTCATTTGTAAATTTTGTAAATGCAGAGTTGATAGAATTTCCATCCTCACTAAAATTTGACATATCTTAGCTTTTTACTGTAATTTATTTAAAACTGTGATGTAATAGTATATTATGCAATGAGCATTTAATGATAGCTATTAAGACACGAGCATGAAAATTACAATACGAGACGAAGCCGAGTATTGTAACGAATACGATGAGTGTCTTAATAGCCATTAAATGCGAGTTGCATACACTATTTTTTCCACGACCCCATAATATCATAAGTATTTCTTTAATTTTTATTATATTTAAATAGATACAAAGAACTGTTAAGTTTAATTAATTTTTATATCTGTCAGATACGTTGTCTCGGACATATTAAATATTGGAATGTCGCATTCCTATTGGATATAAACTTGTATCGTAATGAAAGATCTGTATTCCTATTGGATATAAGTAAACTTGTATCATAATGAAAATCTGTATCATAATGGACATCATTAAAGTACAGGTTCAGCATATCCCTTCGGTATCGCGTATTGTCGGTTTTTTTGCGAGTATCTACTTTTGCAGCCGAGTACCTACTTCAATTTTCAACTCATTATTGATCCTAAATCCTACATTATATGTCTTATGTTTTGTAATATCAATATTATAATAGATAATATTTATACCTAGTAAATATTAGTAAACAACAATCTTATAAGTAGTAGTATCATGGATTATACATTACCAAGTCGGACATCGATAAGAAACGTTATGCCATCTGCTCATAACTACGTTGAAGAATTGAAAGATAAAAAATTGTAGTTATGTGTTATTGATAAAGATTCAGATTTTGACATACTAAGACAAATTTGTGAAGGTGCATCGAAAGATCCATAAAGTTGTCACAAGGATTACATTGAATTTGCAAATATATCACTCAATGTGGAACGGTCATTTACATCATTAAAAAATATTTATTCCGCACGCCGTACTCAAGTGTAGAAACATATTTAATGATTCAAATATTTAATAGATGCCAGCCAGTTTGTGATTTCATGGAAGTTTCTTAAAACAGTCAGTGTTTCAGCACGTTATATATTTTTATCATTATTTTATGTGTAAACATTCGTGAGTCCGCGCCGCCTATGTTCACTCATGAAAGTCACGAACATAAATGATGCCAGTACGAAAACGTTACTAAACGCTCGCCTTGATACGGCTACGCGGCCCCTCCAGGTTGTTCTCGGCACTGCACTGAAACTTGCCCTTCTTTACCGACTCTAATGATAACCAATCCATTAAGTTAGAATACTTTCAAGATCATGCTATGTATAGTCGTGAAAGCAGTTGTTGGGACAAATCTAATATAGTCACGATTCCTTGTTGACACATTGGCAGAATATTATCGTTTTTTAAAATTCTGCAAATATTGTCTATAGTATTCCTTTTGCCTGAAAATATCTTGCTGATATAACATTAAAGCGGTTAATTCTAAGAAACAGTATTCTTATTACAGCTTATTAGTTTTCAATTAATTGAATTACTTATTAACGTTTGCCTGAGGTTTTTAATTTAACATAATACAGCTTAATATCAAATAATAAAGAACGCAAAATAGCAGTAGTCAAAATATATTCTACATGTAGGTTGTTGGATGTAAGATATGGCATTGATTGAACAACGCAAACTGGCTGTCATTTAGAACATTATGTTCATTTTTGCCACACAAATAATATTAATATTTGCAAGGGAAAAGTATTTGTAACTTAAGCAACAACATACAAGAAATCAATGTAGTTTTACTTAGTAACTTTATTATTCGAGCTTCCTATCGAATATATTCTACGTATAAATAAAAAATACATTCTGCTGACTAATTATACTTCAAAGTGGTACAGAATTAATTAAAAAAATCACGTTTATATTTTATATAACTGGTCAACTGATTAATATTTTTATACTGTTTATAAATGCAAAGAACTGCTGAAGACGGTTTTCCTATAAATATAATTATATAATTTCAACTATTCATGCATAAATAAACTTACATGTTTTAATATTTACTTAAATATTCTTCTTATAATTACGATTTCGTGGAACACCTACATACGTGTATTAAACGCACACTTCTAAGTACAACTCATAACTGGTCTCATATATACAAAATAAAAAATTAAATCTATAAAAATACATTTTTCTTTTATAGAGGTCTTAACCGGTATCATGTAGAACATAGTGGTACGATAATTATATGCTTTTACTGAATTAAATGCATTTTATTTTAACTCAATTGAGTAAAATATATAAAATTCCTCAAGAAGGACAAGTTTTGAGTTATCAAGTTTACTAATTAGAAAGTATTTTAAATTACAACTAATGTTAACACTGCAAGATAAAATTTGGCTTTGATTGTTGTTCAAATTTTCTACACACTAGTGAACCACAAGATAAAAAAAGTAATCACAATTGTAGTTATAAAACAATGTTTGATAAATTATGAGTGATTCTAAGTCCGTACTTATTGAATTCGAAATATATATATATGGCCTTGATGGCCTCCATGGTGTAGTATATACCCATTTACTTGAACTAAGCCTCAGACTCATCAAGAACGTTATCCTCTTCCAAAATTGGCACTATAAGATTGTCCTTCGACATCAAATTGTATTTTGTCACAAAATGCGTAAATCTACGACATAGATGTGTTTCGTTTTCGAAGACATCAAATATGATTCTGTGATGATAATAAGCATGAGAAAATATTCGATATACTCGTCTACAAACTGATCCCAACTTTGCCACAGATGATTCTTTGATGCTAACTCTAAAAGAAAATATCTGAATATTTTCTTTTCTATATAAACAAAACAGAAATGAAACAGTTAGTACTATAGAGGCAGCATATAGGTACTTTCAATATTATTGTTGTGGATTATATACTAAGCAAATTAGAACATTATATGCTGCCTCATGTATCCTTACATGTAAAATACAGACCTGCTAGGAAAATATTTATTGCTATTTAATAAACATGCAGCCCCATCTAATGTATGCCTTGTATAGTCAATAGCTGGACATTCTTTTGGCGTTTTATGAGCTGCACATAAAAATATCCATTGTTCAGTGGCTGTCATCTGCGTACAAGTTTCTGGATGACATTCATTCTGTAATCTAACAGCTAATCCGTTTAGTTCCATGCAAAATTGTCTTAAATGCTCGTACTTCCATACACCTTCATCTTGAGCGTCTGGCATTTTCAAAATTAAATCTATATTTGCTGGGTCCCGTTTTATTAACTGTTGAATATATTGTTGAACCGCTAATGTGCTGTCCATTTCTTCAAAGGCCTCGTCTGGCCATCTACAGAAATCCTGGAGGAAATATTGAGCTATCATTAGAATTCATTTGTTTACGTAGAAGCATATTACCTTTGCTTTAGTTCCAGGTCGATTTCGTCGTAAAATTACAGATCCATCAGCCATCTTCATTTTTGACATTAAGATTATCCCCAACTTTTAGAATATAAATCCGTACCCCAAAATTAAAGAATTTTTAGATTAACTATTCGTTAAAATACTTTCTATCCTTTTTCAATATTATGAAGATCATGAAATTGCGCAGGCGCTACAAAAATTGTCATTTTGGAGTGCGTTCTAAAATACTAATTATTTAATTATGATTGTTGATTCAAAATACTAATATTTCTGAGCTTGATAGTCCATAAGGAAATCCCTTGTAACCACAGGTTATAATAACATAATAATATAGTCGGAAAATAACATTTTAAAGTTTTTTGGTCAAATGATTTAAATAATATACAGGGACTTTCGTAAGATCTGGGCCGAACGTTTGCTATATACCGGGTGTCAACGAGATCATGTATCAGTCCGTCATTTATTTGTTAAAATAAAACTTTGAAATTCGGACCGTATATATGAGTCATGGTCAAACCGGAAGTGACGTTAATTTTGAATACAACATGTATTATTTCTCTTCATATTCTGTTTCTTCTGAAAATGTGCCATCTATACTTCATTCAACTTAAGAGTGCAGTAGTTGGCGCCACAATCGGCGTTGGTTTTACACTAGAGAATTTAAATATACCGCTCAATTCAAAATCGACGATGTAGGTTAACCTTCAAATGCGGTAAAATACAAATATATTACAACGTATGTATATTTTAACTAATAATGTCTACATAACATTATGAATCAATACATTTCTATTTTATTATGTTTTGTTAAACTTTTTTACAGCCTCACAGGCAATTAATGATAAGATTGATTTTTAAAACGTAAAATTTATATGTTCGTAAAATATATTATTCAGACTATGTATAGAAATTGTATATAAGATGTATGACTATGTTATATTTATTAATATTTAAGTATAGAAACACAATAATTGTATAGGCAATGTATTTTTCAAGTTTATTGTACATAAGAAGAAATATTTTTAAATATTTATATGATATAATACGCAAAAATCCAAATCATACATCGTATTTTCTTCTGCGATAGAATGTTTGATGCAATTAGTCCAGACTTCAGCAGTGACATGATTAACTCCATCCTATAATAAAGTTTTTACTTTCGCTAACTTAAAAGTTCTATTATTAGCAACATGATGCTTCACTTGAGCTCATATTTATTCGATGGGATTCAAATTACAATGATATGGGGGCAATCGTAATCTTGTGCAAACACTTTCTGCTACTATTTTGTCAATAATGTATGTAATAGGATTGTCAGTAATATATTTTTTTTTAGTAAGTTCCAGTAATTTAACTTTTAATAAAGAATTATTAACAACAATTCCTTTTAAATTACGCCATTCAACTAATGCTTCCTTTTTCCAAGGTGTCTCTGTAAAACAATATCTTGTCGCTCCATTAGCACACTTTCTCGGTTGCGTTTCACCCACATAAGTCCTAATTTTTTGAGATTTTTCCATAATGTTGTTTGCTTAAAGTCTGGCAAATTCTCATCCACATTAACAACCTACAAACATTAATTAGATCGTGCTAACGTTAATTCAAATATATTTACGCTCAATATTTTTGTACACGTAGGTAACTCATTTTTCAAGAAAAAGGAATGCACTTGTCTTTGGGTTTCTGACCGCTGGCCTTCCGCTTGGCCGAGAAGACATTTGCTAGAGTTTCTCGTTCTGACAACCCCTGGTAAGAGAACTGGCTCACCTCGACCCCGACAGACACCCTCCTCAAGTGAGGGTTGCTCAGATTTCAACTACCACCAAAATGACCTAAGCCAACACATTGGCCGGAACTCTTTAGACTGATTTATTCTAGTCCGCTCTCTGTTTGTGTGAAGTCCCATATACATTTTTTTCCACTACTAGCGTTAGAAGACGTCATTATTTGGTATGTTTTCGGGCCGAGAAGATGAATTTCTCTCCTAGTAGTCAATAATAAAAATTATCTCCTACTAGTAAATAATAAAAACAATTGACAATAATAAAATTATGATTTATTCAATAAAAATGTATAGAATAGAAATAATTTGAATATAAAACCATAGATGTCGTATAGATGCACGAATGAAATCCGCAATTCAAGAAAAAAGGTTAGGTTAACATTTAACATAAATAAACAAAGTAGGAAATACGTAATTTGGTAAACACTACTTATTAAAATAATAATTATAGCGCAATTATGGCAGGTTATGTTAATTCCTGACGTACTGGCTTGCAATAAAATCTCGTACACCTAGTTTTACCTATATTGATTTCACCTTTTGTGACATTTCTAATTTTACGTTTCATTTTCCAAAAGTACACTATTTTTATAAGTCACCACAACCTCTATGCATAGTGTCACATCCGTCAAATCTAAAGTCAGCTTACATTGAAAAATAATCTTCAAAAATTAACTTGCTTGACATTAAGGTGTACGAGATTTTATTCCAAGCCAGTGTACCAGTATTTTTCATACTCTATTTGATTTGCTTCCTTGCGGATTTCTGCAGGAGTACAACTACTGTCTGACATTTTTTTGGTATTGTGACAAGACATGAATAAAATCTCAATTTGACATTAAATGTTTATTCATTTGTTTTTACAGACTAACATGTTTTCTATGGATATCTTAAATTAAACATTTATCGGAACGGCTTATTATATTACATTATTATTGAGAAAGCGGTTAAATATGCTAGTAGTGGAAAAAATAGTATATAAACCACGGCAGAGAAGATTTTTCTCAGCCTCTTAGCCATTATTTCCCTCGACGCTTCGCGTCTCGGGAAATAATGCTACTCGGCTGAGAAAAATGTCTTCTCTCCCTTGGTATATAATTACTATTTTCACCTAGAAATCGGGGAAGAAAGAAGCACGATTACAGCGCTCTCCCAAAACGCGGCGTTTACGTGAACTACAACGGGTGACGTATGAAGCCTTGTTTATGTTATCGAAATCAATGGCTTGTGCCTTGTATTCGGACGATTTCTTTTTGAGAGTCGTATAGGTATACTGATGGCATACTGTACGAATCCGACCCATCGCTACTACGGACTACGGCTCTTAAATTTTCAGGAACTCTGTAGAATGGTTGTCGCAACTATTACCAGCTATTACTCATTCCTCTCTTTTAATATAAGCCTAGAATTTTGGTTTACTATCTAATATTTATAAATAAATAACTGTTGACGAAAATAATGTATTTTATGAGTGCATTTGGTTGCTATTGGTTAATATTTAAATTTTGACTGATTTTCACCAATAGGAATTTACATCTGGATTCATCACATCTTTTGATTAAATAAAAAGAACTCGACACTCGACCATTGTGAATTGTGCTACAGATTGTTGGATTGTGCTAATGCATAAAAATCAATACTGCGTTAGGAACAGTTTGCAAAGCTTTAGCAATCCTAACGTACTTCTATATAATTCATTTATTTACATTAATACAATAATAGATATAAGGTACGTTTTAAATGTGATATATATACATAGGGGATTAGATTTTACTATTTTGAGGTTATATTTTGTATAGGTGCGACGATGTATAATGGAATTGGTTTACCTACACCGAGAGGCTCCGGTACGAACGGTCATGTTCAAAGGAATTGGGCACTTATTAAGCCAAAGGAGAAAAACAAAAGTTATCGTAGTGAAGCAGAATTAGCTACGCTTGATACAGCATCCAGTAAGCAGCCGAATAAGGATATCCTCGATCACAAAAGGAAGAGGAAAATTGAACTAAAATGTGCAGAGTTTGCTGAGATTTTAGAAGAGCAAGGGTAAGTTTTGATGATTGCTATCTTAAGAAAGTGGCTACATTATACATATGTAAGAATATATGTATATTGATCTACTGACGTTTTATTGTAGATACAGCGAAGAAGCAATCAAAAATAAAGTGAATAACTATAGGAATATGCTAATGTCTCATGATGGCAAGTTGGACGAAGCAGTTGATCAGTGGGGAAGATCTTCGTAAGTACTTTTTATATAAGATTTTGCCATGGATACGTACTAACTGTATCACATGAGTTCAATACATTATAGCGGAATATATAGGTTAGTTCTGTAGAATTTGTTGTCTTATTGGAAAGTAAATATCTATAAAAGAGTTAAATGCACTTTTACATATGATGGATTTATTTTACAAATAAACACATTTTTTTTAATTTGATAATGTAATGTGTATAGTTTTTGAGCTATGTATTTATAAACAATTTTAAGCATGGTATGAGGGTTTCCGTGTTCTGACGCGTCATAGTAAAGTAAATATATTCAAAACAAAAGCAAAAATAAATAAAATAAAAGTACAAATTATGTAAAATGTGTAAAAAAATTTACTCAAACTCGACGTTTCGCCACTAATGTAAGTTTCTTCTTCAGGAGAAGGGTGAGGGGCATCAGAAAGTCGCGGTAACTCGACGTGTAAGCCACGCTAGAGACGACACGTGTAGAGAGTAAGAGAGAGGTAACAGGTCAGAAAACGTTCGTCTCTAGCGTGGTTTACACATCGAGTTACCGTGACTTTCTGATCGCCGAGTTTTTGCTCCTGAAGAAGTCACCGATGTTGATTTCGGATTCAACCTTGCAGGAAATTAATGTAGCCCTCAACAACGTAAATAAACTTCTGATACGTGAATCTAAGCCAAAAAATAGTATGTTTTAAACTTATTAATAGAGTCGGTAAAGAGGAGCAAGTTTCCATGCAGTGCGGATAACACGGAGCGCCCACGCACCCGTATCAAGGCGAGCGTTTAGTAACGTTTACGTACTCGCATCATTTATGTTCGTGACTTTCATGACTGAACATAGGCGATGCGGACGCATGAATATTTATACATAAAATAATAGTAACAAATATATTATGTAACGTGCTGAAACTCTGACGGTTTTAAGAAGCTTCCATGAAATCACAAACTGGGTGGCACATCGGCTACCTATACAAATCTTGAATTTATGCATAGGTAGCCGATGTACCGCAAACTTCTGTGCTCCGAAAAGTGACACGCAGCAGCCGCCGCTGATTTGAATCATTAAATATGTTTCCACACTTGTTTCAGTTCAATGAGTACGGCGTGCGGAATAAACATTTTTTGATGATGAAAACGACCGTTCCACATCGAGCGATATATTTGCAAATTTAAAGTAATTCTTGTGCTAACTTTATGGATTTTTCGATGAACCTTCACAAATTTGTCTTAGTATGAGAAAAACTTTGTCAATAACAATTTCAAATAACACATACCCACAATTTTTTTTCATTCAATTCTGCTTTAATTCTTCTTTCAACATAGTCACGAGCAGATGGCATAACATTTTTTATCGATGTCCGACTTGGTAATGTATAATCCGAATACTTGCTTCAGAAGGAAACAAATGCTACTTGGTCTAGTAAAGTGAACGGTAGATTGCATAGAATAAAACAAACAGCTATATCAAATGCTAATTGTTCGCTGTATCGTTTGCCACGGATTGCAGAACAGCCTTTTATACTTTTTTAGGTGGTTTAGGTGGCGTTCACAATGCCACCTGCTGGTACACGTCAAACAGTTGTCGCACCTTACACATTTAGTTCTATCTCCTCCATATTCTAAATCCGGCATAGTTGCTACTACGTGTTCTACTTTCTTCGAATTACGCCGTTTCTGAAACGTACCTAACTCCGACATTTTCTAAGTATGTGTATACTGATAAGCACTCACAACGACCGGTGAAATAATTCTGAACAAGTGTGCTTTGATACGGACGCTCGAGTTTCGGTGCCACCCTTATTTATTTATTCCTTATTTATTTACCCTTATATTGAAGTCAAAGTTCAGCAGAGCAAAAATATTCAAAATGAATCAATTATGAATCAAAATATTATAAAATGTTTATATTAATCAAAATCATGGATATGAACACGTCAAATTAATATTTAGATTAGCATTCATCTCGAAAGTAATTTAGACGAACTTATGAAATTTAGAACATTCTGAATATAAAACTGAATGTTGATTATATAAGGTTGTTTATACGCAGTATTTAGAATATGTCATATCGCTCACGCATTATAATTTTAACAGAGCATAAAAATATTAATCAAGCAATTAAAATGTAAATATGTTTTCTTTAGAAATGCAGTTTAAATCGCTATTTTATCAAAATCGTATTCTATAAATTCAAGATTAATGTAGTACGAGATAATGTTATCTGATTCGGTTGATACTTCAACAACTACACTTTAAATATAGAAATAAGGACCACTGTAATATGCATTTGATACGTTTTTACAATTAGAATAAAAATTATGTCACTAGATAGTAAAATAAATAACGTAATTTACGATATATAAAAGCTAATTGTTTATTGTTATTAATGAATATTGTCTGCTTACGAACGCATACAACAGTAAATAACCGGCGTGAACTTGGCAACGCGCTATCCCAGCAACGCTTCCTATACCAGTGGCAACCAAACTGTTGGCGCAACGTTTGCGAAAAAAATTCGTGCGGCCTAAATTACGCGTTTTCACAACCATTTGATTAAGCACAAATGTTCCCTATATGATAGGCTTTCTAAACCATCTAGTCAATCCAATGTCACCCCCGTCGTAGCGGAGTGGGAAGGGGAGAAATAGCTTAATATGGTATGTACGCGTAAGAAAAAAATTCGCGTTGACGAAACGAAGTGTTGTCACATGAATTTGATTATGCAGAAATGTTCCCTATATGATAGGCTTCCTAAACTATCCAGTCAATCCAATGTCACCCCCGTCGTAGCGGAGTAGGAAGGGGAGAAATAGCATAATACGGTATGTACGCGTAAGAAAAAAATTCGCGTTGACGAAACTAAGTGTTGTCACATGAATTTGATTAAGCAGAAATGTTCCCTATATGATAGGCTTTCTAAACTATCTACTCAATCCAATGTCACCCCCGTCGTAACGGAGTAGGAAGGGGAGAAATAGCATAATACGGTATGTACGCGTAAGAAAAAATTCGCGTTGACGAAACTAAGTGATGTCACATGAATTTGATTAAGCAGAAATGTTCCCTATATGATAGGCTTTCTAAACTATCTACTCAATCCAATGTCACCCTCGTCGTAACGGAGTAGGAAGGGGAGAAATAGCATAATACGGTATGTACGCGTAAGAAAAAATTCGCGTTGACGAAACTAAGTGTTGTCACATGAATTTGATTAAGCAGAAATGTTCCCTATATGATAGGCTTTCTAAACTATCTACTCAATCCAATGTCACCCCCGTCGTAACGGAGTAGGAAGGGGAGAAATAGCATAATACGGTATGTACGCGTAAGAAAAAATTCGCGTTGACGAAACTAAGTGATGTCACATGAATTTGATTAAGCAGAAATGTTCCCTATATGATAGGCTTTCTAAACTATCTACTCAATCCAATGTCACCCTCGTCGTAACGGAGTAGGAAGGGGAGAAATAGCATAATACGGTATGTACGCGTAAGAAAAAAATTCGCGTTGACGAAACGAAGTGATGTCACATGAATTTGATTAAGCAGAAATGTTCCCTATATGATAGGCTTTCTAAACTATCTACTCAATCCAATGTCACCCTCGTCGTAACGGAGTAGGAAGGGGAGAAATAGCATAATACGGTATGTACGCGTAAGAAAAAATTCGCGTTGACGAAACTAAGTGTTGTCACATGAATTTGATTAAGCAGAAATGTTCCCTATATGATAGGCTTTCTAAACTATCTACTCAATCCAATGTCACCCCCGTCGTAACGGAGTAGGAAGGGGAGAAATAGCATAATACGGTATGTACGCGTAAGAAAAAATTCGCGTTGACGAAACTAAGTGATGTCACATGAATTTGATTAAGCAGAAATGTTCCCTATATGATAGGCTTTCTAAACTATCTACTCAATCCAATGTCACCCTCGTCGTAACGGAGTAGGAAGGGGAGAAATAGCATAATACGGTATGTACGCGTAAGAAAAAAATTCGCGTTGACGAAACTAAGTGTTGTCACATGAATTTGATTAAGCAGAAATGTTCCCTATATGATAGGCTTTCTAAACTATCTACTCAATCCAATGTCACCCCCGTCGTAACGGAGTAGGAAGGGGAGAAATAGCATAATACGGTATGTACGCGTAAGAAAAAAAAATTCGCGTTGACGAAACTAAGTGTTGTCACAAGAATTTGATTAAGCAGAAATGTTCCCTATATGATAGGCTTTCTAAACTATCTACTCAATCCAATGTCACCCTCGTCGTAACGGAGTAGGAAGGGGAGAAATAGCATAATACGGTATGTACGCGTAAGAAAAAAATTCGCGTTGACGAAACTAAGTGTTGTCACATGAATTTGATTAAGCAGAAATGTTCCCTATATGATAGGCTTTCTAAACTATCTACTCAATCCAATGTCACCCCCGTCGTAACGGAGTAGGAAGGGGAGAAATAGCTTAATATGGTATGTATGCGTAAGAAAAAAATTCGCGTTGACGAAACTAAGTGTTGTCACAAGAATTTGATTAAGCAGAAATGTTCCCTATATGATACGCTTTCTAAGCTATCTACTCAATCCAATGTCACCCCCGTCGTAGCGGAGTAGAAAGGGGAGAAATAGCATAATACGGTATGTACGCGTAAGAAAAAAATTTGCGTTGACGAAACTAAGTGTTGTCACATGAATTTGATTATGCAGAAATGTTCCCTATATGATAGGCTTTCGAAACTATCTACTCATTCCAATGTCACCCCCGTCGTAACGGAGTAGGAAGGGGAGAAAAAGCATAATACTGTATGTACGCGTAAGAAAAAAAATCGCGTTACCGAAACGAAGTGTTGTCACATGAATTTGATTAAGCAGAAATGTTCCCTATATGATAGGCTTTCTAAACTATCTACTCAATCCAATGTCACCCTCGTCGTAACGGAGTAGGAAGGGGAGAAAAAGCATAATACTGTACGTACGCGTAAGAAAAAAAATCGCGTTACCGAAACGAAGTGTTGTCACATGAATTTGATTAAGCAGAAATGTTCCCTATATGATAGGCTTCCTAAACTATCTAGTTAATCCAATGTCACCCCCGTCGTAGCGGAGTAGGAAAGGGAGAAATAGCATTATACGGTATGTACGCGTAAGAAAAAAAATCGCGTTACCGAAACGAAGTGTTGTCACATGAATTTGATTAAGCAGAAATGTTCCCTATATGATAGGCTTTCTAAACTATCTACTCAATCCAATGTCACCCCCGTCGTAACGGAGTAGGAAGGGGAGAAATAGCATAATACGGTATGTACGCGTAAGAAAAAAATTCGCGTTGACGAAACTAAGTGTTGTCACATGAATTTGATTAAGCAGAAATGTTCCCTATATGATAGGCTTTCTAAAGTTTCTAGTCAATCCAATGTCAATCTAATATGTACCTGTGAGCGAAATATTCAGGCTGTCCAAATGTGATATTGTCAAATCAATTTTTTTTATTGGAAATATTCTCTAGTTAGTTTTCTGTCAAACTCGCATCGTTGATGCAATATCTAGCACGTTTGGAGGGGTAGCGAGAAATTACTTAAAGTTAGCATGGACATGCCACTGCTACCTAGTATAACCTGAAACATATTCCGCATGTTTTTTCCGGCATGGGGCAACATCTATCATGCAGACGTCTCCTGCACATACGGCACTGCGGGTCGTCGTTGTGAACAGGTGATCCGCATTTGAGACAAATATGTGAGGTGTCATTTGAATGCTTAAGGTAGAGTAACTTCACTTCTTTCCTGAGCAGTGTCATATCTTTAATATCTGTGAAAGGACTTTGTTTTATATACTGCTGGAAGAAATATATCATGAAGAGTCCGCAGTTGTAGGAATCTTTTTGTTTAATATATTTCAGAGGTTCATAGGACCATCGCGCGCACACTTTTTCGGTATCGCATTGTACGTATGAATTGTATTGGGCAATAAACCGCTCCAGTGCATAAAGTAATTCACTGTAAGTTTTCTTTGTTATAGAGGGCTTTAGCGGATCAATGTAGACAAATTTACTATTTTTTAGGTCTGCTATCGCTAAACACCAATGAGTTCGGTTATTGACGTGCAACGGAAAAACTAGCGTTTTATTGTTTATTCGCGATAGATCTGAAAAATATTCCTTTTCTAACTGGTCTGTCATATAAAAGCAGGCATATGCCTGATCCGGTGTAAAGATTATGTAGTTTTCTTCGTTCACATTGTACTCTCTCAATGTCAACAGAAGGCCAAAAAAGACGGCTACATCCGTCAACCAGTGGCTATCGGACAGTGAATCGAAGTCCCTAAAACGAATTTCTTTATAGTATGTGTCCGTGTTGTATAGTCCGATTGTATAGTCACCATAGTCCGACATTTCTATATAGTGGTCTATTGAATTCACTAATTTGTTCGGAAATATTTCCAAGGCAGCATCACTGGTCGATTGAAGAGAAGCTGCTTCTTCGGATACTTTACAAGCCGTTAATGAATTTAGTAATCTTTTCAAGTGACTGCCGGCAAAGCTTGTCTGTTTAACTGGGAGTTTCTTCTGCCAAGTTTCCTCTGTTAAGTCAATTGTATTCTGACTGTCAGCCTCCTCGGTATCTCTAGTGTTTAAAATATTTCGGGACAAGTTAGTCTTTGGTATGCCTAAAGTGATTTCTTTATGGATAGCCAGCACCCTTGCTCTTATTTTCCTCACCACACGACTACATTTCTGCTTGGGTTGGCTATTCAGAATATCATTTTTTACGGTGGAATGCCAGTTTTCCACATTCGCATTGCTTACTCTAACTATTTCCTGAGGTAAAAGTAAACCGGACCACAAGGGTAGGTATGGTATGTACTTTTTTATTATCGTATTTAGAAAACTTTTATTGTGATAGAGATTTTTTTCACTACTTACTGCAGTATTATTTAGCTGGGATATTATATCTTCCATTTTGTTTTTGTATTTTATATAAAAAGGGCTATTAGCGTAAACCGAACCCTCAAAGTTGTCGTCAGTTAGTAGATCTTCGTCAATCATAGTTTCGGCGCTTTCTTCTAATTCTTCATGATCTTCGAACGCAGTTACTACTAGCTCTTTCAGCGCATCTTCCACTTGTCTACTATTGTTTTCTGAATATAATATTATCACCAAGCAATCAAACCAAACGTCAAACTGCTCAATTTTTCTAAAATTGAAGCTGACAGCCATAATTTCTTTTAAGAACTTTTGAATTTTTTTATTGGGCTCGCATTTCCGTACATCTGCACATATAATTTTAAAGTAATGGCTAACACATATGTTTACCAGAGTCATATTGCCGAGCATGTTGGATGTGGCTATACCAGAAGAATGTACAACGCTGTAGGTATTATTTAAATAGCAGGTTATGTCTGTTTTGTTCCAAAAGGCTAGAACAGCGTTTATTAATGCGTAGCTCCAGTCTGTAATAACTCTACTGAAAATAGGCCACTTGTTCTTTGTTTTAATGGCGAAATATTTAAATTTTGCCAACCACGTGCCAATGGTTACGGAGTCGTGGTCACAAGTGTGCATTTCTAGAATGGGTAAGATACGTCCTTCAATGTTTACTACAGCCGCATAATACAAAATTCGTTTCCGCATGTTTTGAGGATTTCGGGCAACGTTGCCTGTGGCGTCAAGGTGGAGAATTGGTAGCGTGCTTTTATTGCGAATAATTTCGCTAACGAGTTCCACTTGCTTTTTGCTAAATATATATATAGTAAATGGTTGGCCGACCATCTTTATGTAGCCACAATTTTGCCTCTGCATTAACAACATATCGATTATATCGTCCTTATGTCTATCTAAAGCAGCCAATTTCTCTGATCGAGCCTTTCTTATTACATTGTCACTTTTGATATCTTGCAGATTCCCTGCTATAATTGAAGGGGAAGAAGCCTTTTGAATCCTATTATATTTTGCTTTTATAGGTCTTACATATTCCAGTTCCCTCTTCGCTATTTTTCTTTCTTCGCCTTTGAGCTGCCTGGTTAGCTTTGTGGAGTGAAAATAATCTCTCGAGGTACTAACCACTGTGACCAAATGTTCGCATGACTTTGAGATATTATCTATTGTTATTATAAATTTCTTGCACATTGGATGGCTGCAGTAGGCATATATTTTATACTGATCTTTCGCCTTTATATGTCTTTTGTTCTTAAAATTTATTACGCAAACATTATTGACGATATTCAACTTTTTGCTTAGCAAGTATGTCCATTTTCCGGGAATAAGTCCACCGTAGTTATGTACTGATCTAAATTCGTTTACACCTATCATGAACAAGCCTTCCGTAAATTTGCAATCCCTGTAATTCGACGGCTGAACCTGTGTTACTTCTAAATTAAGTGCACCCATAGGTAATATATCTCTGCTATTCATATTTTTAGGAGCTACAATAATCGAATCTTGAAATAAGTCGCTCTCCTCCGAAACATTTTTTTCTATGTCACTTTTATCTAAATTCTGGATGAAAGAGATTTGCGGAGAACCCGATTGTTCGCAGACATTTGCTTCTACTGCACTTTTGTTGGAATTATCTGCGAAAGATTTTTCAGCCGCTCCGTAAAAGCTTGTTTGTTCTGAATCATTTATTTCTACACGACTTTTTCCAAAGTTATCTATGACAAGTTTTTTGGCTATTTTCAGAACGTTCGGTTGTTTTGCATTTGACGGAAAATTGAAACCATCCGTCGTAACAGCTTCTGCGGCATTTGTTGTAGGATTCGGCTTTTCACTTCTTATTAAAATGTTTGATTTAATAATTATTTTCTTGCCGCAATATGACTGTGCAGTTTGGTGGTCGGTATTCGTTTTGCCTTTCAGGGTAAGTACATTGGAGCTGCCAGAAAAAGATTTACATCCATTAAGTTTTCTCTCGAGTCTCTTTTTTATTTTATATCTATTGTTTTTACTGTTTTTAATACGTAATCGATGACAGTATTCTGACAAGATACTGGTCTCTCTGTATACTGACACTTCTCTTATGGACCTAGCGTCAAGTGAAACAGTACCCTCTTCTATAGTAGTACATTTTGTCGAAGGTAATACCCTACTTTCCCGCATAAGCGATTGAAATTTGGTTCTGTTTCTGCGTAAAGTTTGTAAAATTAAATGACATTTGTTCTTTTCATGCGAGTTTAAAAAATGGTTTGCTGCATTAATAATCACAGGATCCGTGACAGAACACTTCAGGATATTTACACCATCTGTTGGTGTTGTATTTCTAAAGTACTGAACAAGCACATCAATAGGTATAACGGCCTCCTTCCCCATATTCAATAACGAATTTTCGGATTGATATTATTACTAAGAAAGCTATCGATAGATATGACAAAAACAATCCTAGCAGAAACAAAATTCTAAATCTAAGTGCAATAAATGTCTTATAATTAAAACGAAAAAAAAAACAAATAGTACAAACGAAACGGTTATGAAATAAAATGGATATACATATTCTCGCCTGAGGGATAAAAGAAACTAAATAAAATACTCCTATACGTATCTTTTTACAGAGTTGCCACAAACGAAAAACGATAAACCAACTATAAAAACAGATGTTTAAGCGATAAACTGTAAGAGATATGTAGGTACTAAACAAAAGAATAATATTAAATAAACTATCTGTACGAAAGATTCAAATAAGATTACCTATTTACAAATTCTAAAATGCAGATTTAATCTAAAACGCAATGGAAATAGGCAAATGAATATTCTATCACGATATATGCATTAGCCAACACAACAAAGCCCGTTATTGACGACGAGCTGTAAGTAAGGTATGTATAAGTAGATATCTATATTAAAAATCCAAATAGAATCCACTTCTGCTTTACTATTATATATTCATATAGTGCAACAATATTGTATTATCATTGATAAACTATACTGTATAATATAATAGTTCATTTTCGATAACGGGCTTTAGATCTTACAATTAAATAATTTTCATCGCGAAACTTTATGAAGAGTGGGACCAGGCCGAGGATCGTAACAGTAGACCTCGGTTTTTGCATCTCGCCCGCCGTACACAGCCGGCGAGTGTAGCTGCCGCGCTAGACTTAGGCAGGCTCTAACATTAAGTTTACCATATTCAGTTTTACGCAATGATATGTAGTTCATAATTAGTGTTCCTTTGCTATATTGATGGCTACTATTACCATTGTTTTTTCTTACGCGTACATACCCATATTAAGCTATTTCTCCCCTTCCCACTCCGCTAAGACGGGGGTGACATTGGATTGACTAGATAGTTTAGAAAGCCTATCATATAGGGAACATTTCTGCTTAATCAAATTCATGTGACAACACTTAGTTTCGTCAATGCGAATTTTTTTCTTACGCGTACATACCGTATTATGCTATTTCTCCCCATCCTACTCCGCTACGACGGGGGTGACATTGGATTGACTAGATAGTTTAGGAAGCCTATCATATAGGGAACATTTCTGCATAATCAAATTCATGTGACAACACTTAGTTTCGTCAACGCGAATTTTTTCTTACGCGTACATACCGTATTATGCTATTTCTCCCCTTCCTACTCCGTTACGACGGGGGTGACATTGGATTGAGTAGATAGTTTAGAAAGCCTATCATATAGGGAACATTTCTGCTTAATCAAATTCATGTGACAACACTTAGTTTCGTCAACGCGAATTTTTTTCTTACGCGTACATACCGTATTATGCTATTTCTCCCCTTCCTACTCCGTTACGACGAGGGTGACATTGGATTGAGTAGATAGTTTAGAAAGCCTATCATATAGGGAACATTTCTGCTTAATCAAATTCATGTGACATCACTTAGTTTCGTCAACGCGAATTTTTTTCTTACGCGTACATACCGTATTATGCTATTTCTCCCCTTCCTACTCCGTTACGACGGGGGTGACATTGGATTGAGTAGATAGTTTAGAAAGCCTATCATATAGGGAACATTTCTGCTTAATCAAATTCATGTGACATCACTTAGTTTCGTCAACGCGAATTTTTTTCTTACGCGTACATACCGTATTATGCTATTTCTCCCCTTCCTACTCCGTTACGACGGGGGTGACATTGGATTGAGTAGATAGTTTAGAAAGCCTATCATATAGGGAACATTTCTGCTTAATCAAATTCATGTGACAACACTTAGTTTCGTCAACGCGAATTTTTTTTCTTACGCGTACATACCGTATTATGCTATTTCTCCCCTTCCTACTCCGCTACGACGGGGGTGACATTGGATTGACTGGATAGTTTAGGAAGCCTATCATATAGGGAACATTTCTGCTTAATCAAATTCATGTGACAACACTTAGTTTCGGCAACACGATTTTTTTTCTTACGCGTACATACCATATTAAGCTATTTCTCCCCTTCCCACTCCGCTACGACGGGGGTGACATTGGATTGACTAGATGGTTTAGAAAGCCTATCATATAGGGAACATTTGTGCTTAATCAAATGGTTGTGAAAACGCGTAATTTAGGCTGCACGAATTTTTTTCGCCAACCTTGCGCCAACAGTTTGGTTGCCACTGGTATAGGAAGCGTTGCTGGGATAGTGCGTTGCCAAGTTCACGCCGGTCAGTAAATACAGGGTGTAAGTGGTTTGAGTGCCGTAATTATAATGCAGTGTAGACTGAATGAAACTGAACAGAATAGCTTGATAAATTTTTAGCCTGTCACCTACGGTTTCTAAGATAAGTAAATACTTAGTTACTAGTTGTTGGCAACGCAGCGCTTAAAAAAGTTAAATGTCCGTAGACGGAGGACTTGCCGTGATTACAACAATTAACAGCATGTCGTGATATTATCGTGTAGTATAGCGCTCCATCGTGCTAACACCAACACAGTACTAATGTTTCAAAGTATTTTGTCAAATAATTCACAAAAATATTGTTTGATGTAACTTAGAGCGTTTGTATTCATATTGAAACGACATAAACGACAGGAATCATACGACTTATGGCCGTTTGCACCGTCCCTAGTTAAATCAAGTTAAATTATAATTAAAATTAAATCTTAGTTAAATCGGAATTTTAGTTGCACGCAGGTCTTAACAAAAGATTAAAATGTAAATCAATAGTTAAAATTAATCTCTACGTAAAGTACGGTTTAAGTATTGGCGCATGTGCAACACGCTCTTCAATATTATACACGAATAGGTTAAGAGGTCAGAAAGTGACAAAGTGACCGTTTGTATATAAAATTATGGCGAATTATGACCGAAATTTCACAACTGTTTGCTTTATACAGGGTTCTCACAATTTTGCAAAATCGAAGAAATCTCGCATTTTTAAATGGAACACCCTGTATATTTTTAGCTCATCGAAAAGTTCTTTTACTACGCTTTCTATTGATATCTCATTTGATGCACTTAGAATAGATCATTTCCTAATTATTTCTTTTTAAAGTTGAATTAATGAGAAATGCTTGTATTTTTAATAGCTAATTTGCATTTTTAATAATAGTTTGCATTTTTAATAATAATTTCTACCTGAAACAACAATAAAAATGTAAAAGTCGCAGCACATATATATGTACATTTAGGTTTTACATTATTAGTGTCTTCCTCATTAGTAATTTCAAAGTTTTTTATGAAACCTTCTTGAGTATCCTCGTATATTCTATTACTCTCTTTCTGAAACATATTCAATATATAAATAGTGTACAACACATTTTCTTGTAGAATTACTTCTGCATCACCATCATATTTATTTATCAAACCAAATACGGTTTTTTTATTTATGATGTCAAGTGTTAAGCCATATACTGGATTACTACTTTGGTTGGAGGATGATGATCCACCACCCGTTGCCTGCATGTTTGCCTTTGCATTTACTGCTATTTTTCTCATTTCTTTTTTGTTGTTATTATAAAAACGTTTCAGAACATCAGCACTTCTGAATACTAGCGAATGAGAATTAAACTCTTTTTCAATTGCCTGCCACACTTCCTCTTTTTTTTTCCATGATAAACTTGTTTGTTTGGATTCAATAATATTTTTATATTTTTTGATCAAACTTAGACATTGGGCCTAATGAATAAAAATGTAGCAATTGCTTTTCCTTATAAAATCGAAGTAATTACTTGAAAGCCAATGAATAAAAACTGGAGGAATTGCTTTTGCGTCCAGCAATTGCTTAAAAGTGCAGGAAATGCTTCGAGTTAAAGCTTTTTCTTAAAAAATTGAAGCAATTGCTATCGTTTGCTTAAAATGTGATGAATAAATTAAGGAATTGCTTTTTCTAGTGTAGCAATTGCTTTCAACTTTTCAAGGTAGATCGACCCCTGCATCATTTGCTTGGTAGCAGTCAACTTTTGTTTTCCGCGGCATACACGTGAGCTGCTCTTAATTATTAAATTTGTGTCTTCAACTAATGCTGAATATATGAACGTCCGTAAAAGAAAAATCTACAGTGTACGTAAAAATTGCAGATGTGATGATTTCAGAAAGTTATATCGATTTGACTGTGAAAATGTTGAGCGGTTGGGAAATTATTTTTTGATTGATACTGGTGAAAGGCGAGGGAATGCACTATCACCTAAGTAAAATGAAAGTCTTTCTGCGAAAATTGTCGGATCCGCGCTTTCAAAATTCTGTAGGTGAAGAACTTGGTGTACACCAAACTACTGTCTGTAAGACATACACATCTGTAATGGATGCAGTTTTGGAAAAGGCCAATATTTTTATTAAATTTCCTAGAAGTGTTGAGGCTGTTGTGGAAGCTAAACGGTTGTGATCAGAGAGATACCGGTTTCCAGATGCCATCGGCGTGATGGACTGAACACACGTCAGGATTCCAAAGTTTAAAGAATTCGGTGATGAATATATAAACCGAAAAGAGTACTCTAGCATCAACGTGCAGGCAACTTGAGACGCACAAGACATTTTTACAAGTGTAGATTGTGAATGGTCAGGCTCTGTGCACGATAGCAGAATTTTCAAAAATTCTGATATATACCACATTCTTAAAAACAGCACAGAAGAATGCGTATCATTAGGAGACGATGACTACTCTATATCGCCTTGGGTTATGACTCCCTGGAAAACTCCTGCAATCCAAGAACAGCAAAACTATAATAACGTTTTCTGTCGGGAACGTGTCATAATTGAACGATGTTTTGGGCAGTTAAAAGCAAGATTTCCTGTCCTTCAGTATAAAATTAGTACCTAATAAATTAGAAAAAATTCCATCTACGATAATTGCCTGCGTTGTGATGCATAATATCACTTGAATAAGCAATTGCCACAGAAGTGCAAGAAAAGCAGCAATTGCTTAAAAATTTTATTCATATCCAGATCTGGCAATTGCTTTTACTGATAGCATTTGCTAGTCAAGCAATTGCTTTTGCTAAAAAGTAATTGCTTCAAGTAATTGCTTGGTTTTTATTCATTAGGCCCATTGGATTTTTTCCTCGCTAGAAAAATTCGCGGCTCTTGCGCTTTTGTCATTCATGTCTACATAATAAAATTTATTATATTTTTCCATGTTACACTAATGACTGTATATATTCGATTTTTACATACAGATAACTTGTACATCAATAATGTTACAATTTCTTTCACACGAATTTTCCAGGGGAAAATCCTGATAAATTTCCAGGAATGCCAACATAAAACTATTTCTATTAAAATGACTATGTATTCAGTTCTACCAACGGTCTGGCGTAGTTAACCACAACTTCAATTATTGCCTGTGCAACGTTTCGTATGTTTAACTTTAAATAAACTTTAATTCAAGATTACTTAATCCAAAATTTAGTCATAACCAGTGAAAACGGCTGTTAATTGTATGCGGCAGTTTATTCTTTAAAAGTGCAACGTCTCAATTTTCTTATCGACGCCGCAGCCCTCAGCTGCTGTGAAACACATCTGTTTGTATAAAGTTATCGTAGGTCATGTTTTAGCGTTGCCAAAGCTATAGACGCTTTATACGTACTTCGATTTCTATGTTTTTTTAACCTTACCTTAGATTGTAGAACAAACTTCTATAACAATTTTTTCTTTGTATTTACGTGATGGGTCCATTGTAAAATTCACTTTACACTACACACTTTAAAATACTTATAACTGCGTAAGATAGCGCGATTTAAAAGTTGAAACTTTGCTTTTGTTTTTCTGGAAAACTATTTATTTTAACGCCCACTTCATAATAAACTTTTTTAATCCTATTTATTTGCTCTATATGCTGGGAAAATAATGGCAGTCAAACTCCTTACACCCTGTATACATATGCACCTAGTGCGCCAGCTGCAGATAGCATTAATAAATTCATAACTTTGAAGATACATACCTAAGGTTAGTTTTTATTTTGATATATTGTGGCAAACTATTGGAAAAAATATATTTATGATATTAGTATGACTTTCCTTTGATTCATTGGTGGTTATTTGAGGAGTTCAAAACAATTCTGATTTGATTGAGTTGATTCTTGATAAAATGCCCCATAAAATGGTAATATTCCAATAATTAAACATAGTGAGCTGATTTTTACAATAATATACCTATGCTTGTCAATAATAAATATATACATTACAAATTCCAGAAGTTAACAATTCGTCAAATACAAGCTGCTTGAAATGTTCGAAATGTAGAAGCGCTATATTTTTTCTCATTTGGTTGTAGTTGTCTGAAACGAGATCTTCCAGTTGGAAACTTCATAAAACGTTTTGCACTTGACATTAAACTATTCATATTTTGCACGTTATGTTAAACTTTTCCGGAAAAAATATTCAAACCAGGTGCTACACGAATATTTAACTAAATAATATGGTCAAGTATTTTCATGATTGCCGATAATCTTTATAACTGTATTCTAGTTGACTTGACAACTTAGGCTTTAACTTTTCACGTTTCTCTCTCTCTCTCTCTCTCTCTCTCGCATTAACTTTTCAACTATAGTCACAGAAAAACTTGGGTTGTATAAATTGAAATTTATATTAACAATCTCTTAAAGTTAAATAAAGTCAACGTATCTATAGTTGAGTTAACAAAAAGATACTTTTAAAAAAATCTTGGATAATTCAGCAAAACCAAATAATCATTTTTCGACAACCGTTAATTATTTTTAAATGTCCAAAATGACCGCACGGGAGGCGTAATAAAAAATGTTCCTTAAAGTTCAATGTAAAATATACGTTACAATCGTCAATAACAAAATATTTTAACTTTACATAATTGTAATTTAACATTTCATAATAGGGTCTCTAATGAGGAGCTAGGCCTCTTTGCAGTCATGTTGGAAGTTTAAGAATATTTTTTGCTGAAATTCCGTTTATCGTTTCCTGTACCTATATAACAATTTATAAAATAATTGTTTACCACAGTATTTTTTGACTTGTAAATATTTACTCGAAAACGAGTGAAATGTTTGCTATTGATAAGTGTGTAATTTGGATCATAATCAAACCAAACTCTTTTAGAAGTTTAATATTTTCAAAATCAAAGTTATGTCTTGTATCTTTAGAGCATTTAGATAAGGCAGTTTCAGCAGTTACATTATGTGAAATAGTGGTCGTTTGTTTAAGTATTGCTTAGCTTAAATTGGATTAGTGGTGGGTTGTGTGAGTACCCTTAATGTTTTAGTTCCAAATGATCTCTAGACTTCTGAAGAACTAGATTTTTTGGGGGCTATAGTTTTAATGTCAGCCGGTTCTACGTGCTCCTGTTCGAGGTAGTAGTGTCTTTGTCGGGCTAGCGCCTCGCAGTTGTACATAATGTTCCATCGTTTTACTATAACATAATCGGCATTTATTACAGACCATCTTTGTCTTGCCGAGGTGTCTTCTATTGGGCTCCAGTAGTGATTTCGCCTTGTTGACTTAAACTATTGCTTAGTTTGAACAGTATATTTTATAGCGCGATCAACTAAACTGTTACAGTCGTTTTTATAATTTACCGAGGTATTTAAAAAATAGTTCAAATGTTTAATATTACTAGTGTCTTTAGTGTGCCACTTTCTTCTATTAATTTTTGTTTTTTTTGTCTATTGGGTGCTTAGTTGCAGTGATTTCTTAGGTTGTACCGCTTGTTGCACTATTATGCAACTCTCGTGGTGTAGTTTTTGTGTGTATAATTATGTGCAAAGGGCGTTGTGATAGCATTATACCGCCTTTTATAATGCCGCGGTGTTAATCAGTTTACTTCCAACAGCGAAAAGTAGGTCGACCGGAATCCAATTCTCCGAGGAAAATGTCACCGTCCTTCCAGAACGATAGTCAGCCGCCTAGCCATTGCGGCTATCGACTCGTTTTGTCAGTGTCATTAAAATATCGTAATGTTAATAAAATCGATGGAATTTTGGCTTTCTTTTTCAAATATAAACATTAGTCTATCGTGTTACGAATTAAATATGTAGAACATGTTCGATTTTATCAACAAATTTTGCTCTAGGTCCTCCATTACTAAAGTTGCCATTACAGTAACCCATTACTTTTCTGAAAATTTGTTTGTATACTTTGTTATTATACTAAAAATAGATACAGACTTTCGTTTTCTGTGGGGATCGATGCTTGACACTTTAAGAACCACTCCATTGATGGTTTGTATTCTAAGTGATTATACAGCAAAATTGTTTTATTTTCTGTATCAACTGACTCAATAACTTCTTTTTTCTTCATAAATTTGAAAGGGTATTGAACACGCGGCGCTTTTCTGTAACTCTTCTACAACTGTAAGTATTAAATTGTGGATATTCACAGTAAATTCAAGAGTGGTTTAAACATACAGGCTGGGGCACCACATTTGCCTCCGTTGATATACAAAAAACGGCAACACGTATTTAAAATCTTTTTGCCGGAGCATGTGGAGGTCCATTAGGAGTACGTTCAAAAATAAAATATACAGGATGTCCAAAAGAAAGTTACACATCAAAGTTATGAAAATTTAAATGGAACACCATGTATATTATTGCATATTTCGATGACGCAAGCTAAATAAAGGCAAGTTACTCTTGTATTCCCTATACCTAGGTTCAACATTTTCTGAGGTATTTAACAATTTTTGAGAAATGTAGATCTATATTAGAATGAGTACCTGGCGTACGCATTTCAGTTACGTGTTTCAATTTGTATTATTTCATTAGCATAACCAATGCTAAAATAAAGACCTAAACCTAATGCTAAAATAAAGATGTTTTCTAAAAATTATACAGGCTGGTTAAAATCTTACCTTTAATTGTGGGTATCATTAGTGCTCAATAACTTGATTATTTTAAATGGAACACCCTACATCTAACATCGTCATTCGATTTTAATTTTATTTCTCTTTTAAATGTTATTAAGGCTCCCTATACCTATCTCTTACAGTTTCTTTGTAAAAGTCAATTTAGTGTTTTAATTGGCGATTATGTACTAAAAATTTGGTTAAATCAAGGTAGCTTTGACATGATGACAATAATTTCAGATATTAATTTTGTCTAATTTATTATTGAAAAGTAGACAGTAGTGCATTGGATGTTGCTTCATATTTATTGGAAACAAAACAAAAATTAACCAATACATGATTAACAGCGCGGCATTTTAGCCACGCTGTATAATTTTTAGAAAACATTTTTATTTTAGCATTAGATGTAATGGTTGTGCTAATGAAATAATACAACTTGAAACACGTAACTTAAATACGTACGCCAGGTACTCATTCTAAATATAGATCTACATTTTCAAAATTTGTTAAATATCTCAGAAAATGTTGAACCTAGGTATAGGGAATACAACAGTAACTTGCCTTTATTTAGCCTGCGTCATCGAAATATGCAATAATATACATGGTGTTCCATTTAAATTTTGATAACTTTGATGTGCAACTTTCTTTTGGGACATCCTGTATATTTCAAAATAATTTTGGAACGTACTCCTAATGGACCTACACATGCTCCAGCAAAATGATTTTAAATATGTGTTACTGTTTTTTGTATATCAACCGAGGCGAATGTGGTGGATCCTGTATATGTTTGTGAACTATATTTTAAATCAGTTTTCTGGTGAGTACCTTGTTAGAACTTTTCCTTTCTGTGTCTAATAATTACTTATCCTTTTATTACTATCCAATTGATTTAATAAGAATAAAAATGTTACCTAATTTAATCTACTTAATTCTTTAACAATAGTCTGCAAAATTTACTTTGAGCCTTAATAGAAGGTATTGAAGAATATCGTAACGTAACGTAATGAGTACCTAATAATAACAAGAAAGTCGGTTTAGTTTCGAAGTAATAGTTTGAAGAAGTTAGGGGTGACTTAAAAACCAAAAAACTTTATGCAGCAAAAAAATTACATTAAACTATATAATATGTAAAATCTTATTTTGGAGGGTAGAAAGGATAGGCTTGCGCCGACCCCAAACGGGTATAAAGTAATTGCGCTGGTTTCCCGATATCGATTACGGTTGCTTCCACCAAAGTTTACCTCTCCCACGTCTCCACTCACTGGTATATTCTATACAGATCTTTCCGTTAAAGGGAGAGTGCGCGTTTTGCACCATTGTCATTCAGTACTTTTGAGTTTGCTATCGAAGTAAAACGTTAAAACATCGGTCTCTGCACCGCTGCTAAATTAAACGAGATGTAGAAATTAAAACTAATATATTATACCTCAAAATCCAATGTCTTCCATTTAATTATATTTTACGAAAAATCTGAACTAATGTCTTCCATTAAAAGCGTGATTAGTTTAATATCGAATATAACATTTTCGTACGTGCAATATTTTTATATATAACATTTACGGTAGTTTTAACAAGATGTATTTGCTGAAAATCATTCTCGAACCATCAACATAATAAAATCGAAGAATAATAAAATGTATTGCGTGAATAATAGATCTAAATTTGCGGTAGACGAACGAATAATTTTTGAAAGATTATGGAGGGATGCATTGTACCAGGCATTAGGACCTAAAGCACCTTTAAGGGTGTCGTCAAGAAGACAGTGTTGCTGCCGTTGTCGTTGTACATCTCAAGGAACATCTCTTGGTCCTAATTCTACAATTCGTCAAGTTATTCCTCCGAAAAAAGCAATGAGATCAATAATTAGGTATTTATATGACATTATGTTAAATATATATTTTCTTGTATTGTCATATCCTAATGTAACACTTGAAAATCAATGCGATGTCTTAAAACATTTAAAACGGAACGAAACTCTATTCCATCCTCTAAATCTTCTGTGAATTTTATGTTTTTTTTTTTATTAAGACCTGACGATTATCGACATAAAATAATGTAAAAAAAGCGATTTCTTATTACGATTACGCGGTTACCTCTTATTGCCGACAACCTACTTTAATCCGATTAGGTGACGAAATCCTGCTTCCATCTGTCCTAATTCCCAGGTATTTTATCGTTCGGGTTTTCAGTGAGGTTTAGTCGCATTACTTCTTCGCTATACAGGTTGGGCAAATGTTCCTGAATGGCTTAATTACAAGAGAACCAAAGATGATAGTGGATCGGACACTATATATATGTAGGTATGACTAAAATTACAATATTTTTTAAGCCTTCAATAAATGAGTGATGTCATCACCTGTCAAAATATTGTAATAGTTGTAATTTTTTTAAATGAAACATGTGAATTATTGCTTATTCTAAATTCTCAATTAATTATTATTAATATTTTTTTTATTATAGCAGCAATATAAAATTTACGAACCAAGTGCGTGTTATTTCGCGAATTAGTTTAAAGCGCGAGCCGGAGGCGAGCGCTTTGCAAGTTTGTACAATATTTTTTTACGAGAACTATAATAATAATACATATTTTTAATGTAACGTTATCGTTTTGACCATATTATTAAGGTTAGGGATTTATGATTTTAAAATGTCACTAAATTAATCAAGTTCCAGTAAGTACCAACTTTATTACGCACTCGTTTAAAGTGACTTTTTACGCAGCAAATCGAATCGTGAAATGACAGGTTTTGATACAAAAAATATTCTAAGTTAGTTGAGGATTTAGAATAAGCAACAATACATACATATGTATATAGGGTGTTTCATTAAAAAAAATGACATGTATTACGACTTTGTGACAGCTGATAACATCACTCACTTATTCATGGACTAAAAATATTGTATTTAATCATAGTATCATAATTTTAATCATAGAGATTGTCGACAACTAGGATCCACTATCACATTTTGTTCTCTTGTAATTAAGCTGTTCTGGAATACTTATCCAGCCCCGTATATTGGTAAAAATATAAAATATCGTTTCATGTAAATTTAAGCATGTTGTAAAAAGATTGTATCATCGGATTTATTCAAAATTTTATTTTCATTATTTACCAAAATAATATATAAATATTTTCATCAACTGTTGGTAAAATCATGCGCATGGCTTAAATATTTTAGTGGGACGATCATGCACTGCGCACTTCTTTTCGTTGTGACCTGTAATATTTATTGTAATTTATTGTATTGAATTCTTATCTGCAGAAGAATTTTAATGTCTTCTTGAGGCTATGGTTTTAACATTAGCTAAGTGTGCTTGTTCGAGATGTATGTAATACCTCTGTCCGGCCATCATTACACAGCCACATATGTGTTTTGCTGTTTGCCGTTTCCATGTATTCCGAACAGAATCGGCATTTATTATTTTCCATTTTGCTGATATTTTTCAGATAGAACCGTGCCAGCAAAAAAAAGTCGTGATGGTTTTGAGATGTCTTTTATTCAGCAGGATTTCGCCTTACTAGCTGAAAAAGTAGTAATTTTTTTAGATTTTCTTAGTTTTGGACTGTTGATTCAGTGCGAGGTTTTCTGTTCGGTCTTCCATTGTCGAAGATGGAGTCTGACGTGGATTTTAGACAGAATGGCGCAAATCCTCTGCGGTTTCTCTTTGCAAGACCATCAGTAGTCTCATTACCATCACTTCCCCAGTGCGCCGCTACGCAGATCAGTGGAACTGTATTCCTTTGGGATTTAACTTTCAGGGTGAGCAGACTGTCATACATTAGCCGCCCTGGTGTCTTTTTGCAGACATTCTTGAGCATTCCCACGTATGGCTTGCTGGGTCTTCCAATGTGAAAATACCTCCTCGACATTAAAAAAAATACACGGGCATATTTTGTCCGTCTAGATAACTGCTATTTAAGCTAGCTTTTATGACTTCATTCATAATTTTTTTTTGAAATACTTGTTTCTTTTAAAGTACTGTTATACTGGTGGACGCTATTTTTACACATTTGTCATAGAAAACGATACAATTTGTTGTTGGCATATAATTAAGGCTTTACCGGAATGTTCGTTTTATGCATGTAAATTTAATTCTTGGATTTTTTTCCACATTTTTGAATTTGAAGCAGTTCTCGCGTGCTTGATTGATTAGTTGCATTTATCTCTAGCACTGAAGGTGATTGCTTTCGCAAATTTATGTTTGGTTTTCGAAAAATTGCAAAAAAAAACTGAAAATTGTATTTTTCACGTTACGACCGTAGCAATAAATTTTAATAATTGGCACTTATACCAATTTGTAGAGTATATTTATTGTGAGCGCGGAAGGTCCGTCATGTTACAATGAAGGTCCAAATTAAGCAGTAAATTAATATCAAAATAATTAAAAGTAGGCAACTTTTTCACCGCGTCTCAGATTGTAAGCGCAGGGGCATTTACCACCCTAGCAGCCGGAGGTCGAAAGCAGATAATAAAGCTATTACCATTTTCGTGAAAATAAGGTATCTGGTCTATTATTTACACTCTCAATGTACTGGATACAGATGATACAGAACCACTTTTATTTTTGAAATAATTCCGAGTTGGTTGGTTGAGGTAAGAATAATAGTATATCTTACGCAAAAGAAATTATTGACTGAAAATTATCAGGTAATGTTTTCTTCGGTATTTATAATAACAACATAAAGGATTCTATTTTGGTTCTTAGATTAGAAAGTTGTCCAGAATACACAAATATTAACATTTTATGACGTCGCGGCAAACCACCCAGCTGCGTTGGGGTATCGGCCGGTGAGAATAACCCGTTATCGCAATTATTATCAGAACTTATGTTATCGTAGAATTTATTTGTCAAAATAAACTTCTTAATTGACCGCGAATTCCCTAGAATTTTGTGAATTCAAATTTACGAACGAAAAATAGCAGCAAAGTAGATTTTACGTTGTCTCTGGTGCCGATGATTGACAAGTGTCGGGGCGAACAGCTAAAAAAAAACTAGGCAACCCATTATACTTTACATCGGAAAAAATATTCCGCTCCGGTAGACCCATTGAGCTAGTATACTAAGGAGACGCTATGAAGCATATTTCCTGTATGTTCAAAACGGCGCACTGTGGGGCCTTACCAGGTCCGCTTACGACCCTGCACATTGCTTTTATGTCAAACACTGACCTATGAAATGTTATTTTCGACAAATTCTTCTTGTTAACGCTGTTTCTACTCTTGCAACTAGGTAGAGCACAAGAAACCATTATGTCTTGTAGTAGTTTGCAATATAATATAACTGTAAGAACTGAAATAATCAAATAATACAACCATGCATGACTATACACTAGAATCTACGTATTTGACGTAAAATGGTGTACCAATATGGCCGACCTGCGCCGTTTTAGCCACGTGATAGCGTCTCCCTACTTATTCTATCTCAATGGATAGACCCTTAATAGTACATTATTATTTACGAGAGGTAATGTTGTAACAAAGCTATGGAAACATACCGTAGTGGTAGTTTTAATAAGCAATAAAGTTTAGAAAGTTACCGCAGCTGTACCCACCACACAAAAAAAGATAATTCAAGTCTCTCATTTTCCGTTTTAACTTCAGATATAAAAATTATTGAACCATTTATGAAAATTATTTATTGTAACCCACCTCCGATTTTCGCTCATATACGCAATAAGTTTTGGATTCTACTTAAAAGCTGTAGGTTTATTTGCAACAATTGACAGCGTTTGTTGGAATAGCTCAATAGTAGCTTTATATCTAGATAATTTTTTGCAAACGATTAATGTAAGCACTTAGCTTTTTTGTACGCGGTCTAAGTCCAGATACACAAGATTTAGACACGATTCGAGAGTTTTTGTTTGTCCATTACCAAGTGTTAATGAGTCGGAGACATTTATTTGTTTTTTTTTTATAACGACAAAGTGCTTTTTCTTATTTGCCTTTTGCTCTGATTGAATTAAAGACGATGCTTTCCGTATTCCACATCTGTTGAAAGATTGAAACTGAAAAACGGAATAAATTTCATTTTCGAAAATTGTAAAATTTTAAATTATTCTGGTATATAATTATTGGTTATATGGTTATGAAAGAAAACCATAAAACACACAAACTATTTTTTTAAACAAAAAATTAAAATTGAACTTAAAATTAATTTTAATTTATTTTGAGAAGTTTTATTTTTAATTTTTAAATTATACTAAATTTTCTTTTTGGTTTCTGGAAGTTAGTTTGTTAACTTACCAGATACTAAGCACACTAAAAAACATTCAAGATGTACTAAGGTTGGGACCAAAATTTTGTGTTCATTATTTAAATAAAATGGAATACCATTAATTCATATTATTGCTAACAGAGAACCAAGTATCAGTTCTTTAAATGAAAATTATACGAATGAGATACGATCCAAATTGTGTAATATTATAAGAAATTTAAAAAATCTTCAAAAACTACCTACTTATGCAATTTTAGAAAAAATAATGATGTAATTAAAATTTGGGAAAATTTGAGTTTGTTGTTTCTATTTGACGCGCCCCGTAACTCCATAAAAAAGAAGAAAGAATCTATTATAAAATGTACTAAACTTCAAATAAGAAAAAATTGATTCCCAGTAAATTAAGACCAGCAAACAAAATTCAAATTTCGCGCAATTATTTTTAGTAACTTCAATGCTGAAACATGAAATGACCTATAAATTTGTTTCAGATTAATAGTTCTTTTTATACGATTATGTTGTAGTTACTAAAAATAATTGCGCGAAATTTGAATTTTGTTTGCTGGGGATGTATATAAAAAAAAGGTCTAGGTTAAAAAAACAATTACAAAGGTAATAAAATAAAATACATTACGTTACCATACATAAATAAATTATCAGAAAATTCAATAAAATGCGATCATATAACATTAATATTGCACATAAAAATCAAAACGTCATGGTTATTTTTCAAATTGAAGTAATAATTAGCTTATTGATGTTGTTTTTCGACCGTATTTTTGTTAAACAATAAATGTATACGGGTTATTCGGTCCTTTTAATAAATAAAAATCTTTATTATTAAAATATTGAACAAAGATTTTTATTATTAAAAGGACCGAATAACCCGTATAAATTTATTGCTTATTCAATTAATTAATAATTATATGTTCTGTTTTGAAAATAAAACTTTCAACATTTATAATCGTGTATGTCAGTATCTTACAAAATATATAAATAAAAAAATATGTTTCAAAATAAATTATTTGTTTGTGCGTAAATTTTGCTTTTTTTATAGATTATAAACGCAGTTTGCGCAAGTTTAGCATAGCAAAGGCGGTAATAATAAAACTACGCTTATATAAATTTTAATTTAAAATAAAAATTGTTAGTGAACTGATATGACTTAATTTAATTCTTTATATTTCTTTTATATTTTTTAAGGTTTTTGATGAAGGTACTACTTTTATTTTTGAATTTAGAAAAAAAGCCACGTAACTAAGAAAAAAGAACTTCAGTTATATATTCAATTGGCTATTAATATTATTTCTGCATTAAAATGTTTGAAAGTTTCTTACGCAAGGGTTATCTCGCATACAACAGCTAAAATATGTCTTTTCACACAAATAACTATAATGCACTTTCTTTTAATGTAACGGGAGATTACTTTTGTAATAAATATTTCGTAATTAGTTGACAATTGATTGCTCTTACCGGAGCAATTGTTGAGCATTGTTATGAATATTTTATCTTGTCTGAGGTCGCCGTGTAAAATACGCAATAATTGCATTCTTAACGAGAGTACAATACTGTCGCAATAAATTTGTATCTTTTTAAATAAATATATTTATATTGTTTTCTTTGGTTTCAGTGTTACCGAAACCCATCAAGTTGCTGAAGCTCAACAAGAGAAAAATGCTAGATTACGCGAGGCATTCGGAATATCCGAATATTTTATTGATGGTAGTAGTTTCGATCCAGATCGCCAAGCAAAGGAACAACTTGCTAAACAGGAAAAGGAAAAAGAAGAAGCTCTAAAACTCGAAAAAGAAAGGGAGATGGAGAAACAACAGGCAACTAGGTACGAACTCGTACATACACCCAGCCCAGAACCATTAAGTAATGACAAAAATGAAAAGAAGAAAAAGAGGAAATTAAGGTAATATTTCTATGTTATTGACATTTTCATACATTTGCTATAAGTAATCGATTTAAATTTCTTTATTTTACTGCCGTTTGTATATGTTTCTAATATAGTTTATAATTATTCGTAGTTCATCGAGCGAAGAAGTAAAGAAGAAGAAGAAAGGAAAAAAGCGAAAACGGGAAAGGTAAGATTATAGGGTGCTCCTTTATTGTTGACTTCGATTTAGTCGCGTAAATGGTTATAAATCGATTCTTAGTGGGTTGTGATATACTACTAATTGATATTTATAATGAACTATTTTCCAATTATTATATACAGTGAAAACCTTAGTAGTAATATATGCGAAAGGCTAAGATGTAATTTATAGTGTCTGATGTAATATCAGGAGAGTTTACAAATTGTATCGTTATTGTAACTTCAAAAGAAAATAAATGAAAAGACAAAAAAAGAATGATGATTTGACGGGCTTCGTTAAGATAATACGGCTTTAAAGATAGATAATTTCTTATGTAGAGTGTTAATAACTTGTGAACAAGAGTAACCCACATTTCTATTAATTATTTTCACGAATCGCCTAAACATGTTACCTCTTTTTACAGTTTTCATGGAAGCCAACAGTTTGCATTTCATTTAATTAATAAAAATATAATATACAACGAGAGAAATTTGTCTAACCATCAAGTTAATCATGTATCTCAGGATATCGCATCGTCATTTAATATGGAATTTTTAGTGCGTCTGTTTGATGCAGGTGTTTATGCTAGAATATTGTATCAGTGTAATTAAATGTATTTTTAGCTGTTAAAATGTGATACAATTAGAATCTCGGAAGTATATAAGTAACCAACATGAAAAAAAAATTATTTTGTTTATGGAAGACGATTTACTAAAGAATTACAAGGAAAAAGTATTAAATTTACAATGGAGAAAGAATATCCTTTCTTTCTAGATATATAATTAAAAAATCAATACTTTATTGGATACGTTGTAAGAGGTTATCTATATGATATTGGCGGACTTGTGATATGTAGCGTGTCAGGCATAATTCATGAGCTTCCACTAAATAATCCAAACTCATTAACATACCACCATAAAACTTGCTATAGAAGTATTACTAAACTAGTACAATTTAAACTGAATCAGAGAGCGATGCGGTACGAAGGTCACTATTTATATTTTGAGTCTTGGCAACATTGAATGTTGTCAGGTGTCATCTGACGTTTCCATAGGAAAGTTTGACATTATTAAACATAACCTACCTTAGACTTTTTGTCAAAATTCGAGTCATTTACAGTGATTTGTAAATTGAGTGTTCGCGAAAAAATGGAATTAACGCGAGAAAATTTCGGTGCGATGATTTCTACGTGGATTATCAAGACAAGAGTGCATCGATCAACTTACTTCCACATTTGGCGATGAAGCCCCATCCTTTACCACTGTGAAACGCTGGTACAATGATTTTTAATCGTGGCCGCAGTTCGCTCACTGTCGAAATTCGTGAAGGTCTTCCAAAATCAGTTGTTATGCCAGAAAACATTTACTACGTTTATGCTTTCTAGATGCGCATTAGAAAATGCGAATTGATAAGTACGGATCGGAAACTTAATCTGTTTATGCTTTTCATGTAATGCGCAATATAAATAATACGCATTGAAATATTTTGAATTTGCCGCAGTTTACAAGGGTTATTGCCAATTGTTTGAGTTTCTAACAAAAATTCTAGGATGTAAAACATAACAGCATAACCTATATTTCACACGTCATATGTTATTTGTTTTCACTCTGTTGGTAACCTGCTTTAATACACTTTCAATTCGGATTAAACGTTTATACAACCAAACGGTTATTCTAAAACCACTACTGAAATCGGGATTTCGTCAATTCGCATTTCGAGCTATAAAGCGCATCGAGAAATGTTTAGGCTACAGGATTTAGAATCGAATTATATTCATAATGCGTATTCAATACGCATTTAAGGAAAGCATAAACGTAGTAATTGATCCTGTGCAAAAATTAATAATGCAAGATCGTCATGCGACATACTGTGACATTGAGGCGATCCTAGGCATTAGTTCCACCAGCATATATAAAATATTGCAGATCATTTAGCCGGGAGAAAGATTTGTTCTCGTTGGATCCCCCATAACTTGACAAAATCTCAAAAAGATGCTCGTGTCGAGTGGTGCACACAAATACTCAAGAAGTACAATACCGGTGCTTCAAAAGACGTATATAAGATTGTAACAGGTGACGAATCATGGATATATGCGTATGAGCCGGAACGTAAACAGCAGTCGACTGTACGGGTGTTAAGATGAATCAAATCTAACAAAAGTTGTTCGCGCTCGAAGCACTTCGAAACAAATGGTCGCTTGTTTTTTTCGGGAAAACTGGTCATGTGGCAACTATACCATTAGATAAACGTAAAACGGTTAATTTCGAATAGTCTACAACCATTTGTTTACCGGAAGTCTTCAGTGAAATACGGAAAACAAGCGCCGTCGGATCATGCTCCATCAAGACGATGCGAGTGCTCACATATCTCGTCTAACAACCGACTATTTGAACATTCAAAAAGTCGAATTGATTGGGCATCCGCCGTACAATCCTGATTTGGCACGCAATGACTTCTTCTTGTTCACGAACGTCAAGAATAAGTTGCGTGGACAACGATTTTTGTCGGCGAAAGAAGCCGTAAAAACTATGTTTTGGAGGTGTCTGAAGAAGATTGGAAAAAATGCTTTAACACGACATTTATGATTAATACACTTTTGAATAGTGAATGTGCATAATGACGCCATTAATACAAATAGCCAATCAATTGATAGTTGGCAGATTTGCTGATTCGGTTAGACAATAGATTGCGCGTATAAACAATCCAAATTTCGCTGCATCTGTGCCCCACTTTAAATGTCACTTTATTTTCGTCTTTCGTGTATATTCGCCGAATGCAGAGGAGTACGACACTACGCAGCACATCGTCTATATAGCGATTCGTCATTGCCTGTTCTAGGTGGGTCTATCATTGCTAATAACATCTCATACTATTACACTCTGCTGCATATGTATAGGTCTTTTGTGAACAAAAAATGTGCACATCACCTACATCCATTGTGACGACAGTGTTCTAATATTAATGGAATATGGCACAACGCGTACATTTTCCTAAGTGATTGTACCCCCAGTAGCGTCACCAGAGTAGTCCATCCTTCCTCAACAGAGGACTTGCCCTTCGCGCAAAAAAGTGAAAGTTTTCCATTGATTTTATATTGCATTAAACTTTACTCACTAAAAAAAAAACGAAAGGAAGTCAGTCAAAATCGTAAACATTAAAAAAATTAGAAAATTGTAAACAAATAAAAATGCGGTAGTAAGTTGAACTAATTTTGAAAAAAATATAAGTTTCAACCCTACAAAATCTACTTAATAGAGAAATTTAATAAAGATGGCGCGAGAGATTTGTGAAGGGATAAGTAATCATGTAATGAAAAATCCTAATTTTTTTTGTCGTATCTGCTTTTTGAACACTTGTTTCGGTATATTTAAATAGACTAGTTAACTGTCATCGTTGTCGCTAGTGGTCAGATTTCAAAACCGCAAATATTTCGCGAAGAATACATCTAAAACCCTCAAAAATTAAACGTGTGGATTGGCATTTTTTGGCGATCAAATTGTTCGAGCTTTCTTTTTAGATGAAATTTTAACGTGGAAATGTACTTGGAATTATTACAAGCCAACAATGATCCGATGTTGAATAATATGGAGAACTGTTAGTTTTTCAACGAGATAGAGCTTCTTCCTATCGATATAAGGTTACCTAGAGTTGAAATTTTGGTGCTGTTCTTTTCAATGTTTGTTTTTTTAAAGAAGATTACTATTTTCTAATGTTTTTGTTATTAAAATATAAAATTTTTAAAAATGCACTTGGAATAAAAGTTGACTTTCTTTTCAACTTGCACAATTTGCACATGCACAACAAACATGAGAGCATTCAGCAGAAGCTAGCAACTAACTGCTATAGGATCGAGTGCCATAACTGTCATTAAAATTTATTAAAAATGCTTACATAAATATTATTAAATTAGTATTTATTACACAACCAGACACAATGTAAAGATTAAGTAGTCAATTATCAATTCTCTCATATAGAACTGCTGCAATAATTTTCTGGCACTTTCAACGAGTATTTTCACTTGCTTAATATCTACAATTATAATATACAAAATATAGGATAGTTATCGCAAATTTCAGTCATTTACTCAGTAAATTCTTGTTTATAACTAAAATTGTATTGTGCTAACTTATGCATTTTATGTGACTGACATTTTTCAGCTTTTACGACTTTATAACAATTGTAGTATCGTCTTTTTTGCATTTTATAAATTTTTTAGAATTTTAAAAAACCCAAAATTTGTCAGATTTTAGAATTGATTCAAGGAAACAATTCTAAATAACAGCTGAAACTGTGGACGTGTTATTCGAGTCGGAATGGAACTTCAGTGTCGTTAATACTAAAATTCATCGATATAGCGAATGTGAGCGCTGCTCTCAGTTAACATTGAGTTGTGTAAACGAATACATCTCCGTATAATTTCGACGGTTTAGCTACGTCTCGACTCTGTTTTGTAAATATTGTAAATTCGGGGTTGTTGGTTGCTGTTAAGAATATGAAAAGTTAAGAATATGAAAAGGATATATCGGTGTATGATATTTTATAATTTCTATACAAATAAGTGAAAATGTACAGGATGTAAGTAAAGTAAGGAATAATATTTAAAATAAAACAAAGTATTTTATTTAAAATTTAGAATTTATAGTATTATTTAATAAGGTACATTTCGAGGTGGCTTTATTCTATTACTTTTTTATGTTTGTTGTAATAAAATCCACAAACTTTTTTCTCCTAGGAGATTATTGAACTTTCGCATAATAAATATAATGAAACGTGTTATTAAAATGTAATTGTTATGTTAGTCTTCGAAGTCTTGCACTTATTAAACGTCACATTAGAAACCGTTTAGAATGTACAAGAACACGTTGGAAATAGTTAGTTTTATTTGAATCGACAGTTAGGATAGGAAACAATATATCGTACATATACATAACGGTGAATCGCTGCATATTTTTTTCTAAAAAAGTTCTATTGTGTTGATTAACGACCTTAGAAAGCAAATGGCTTTCAATATCGGTTAAGAATGAATACTATCGCTGGAGAGAGAAGGGGAAGCTGGAGCGGATTGAGTAGTGAAATATATCAGGGCCTTCAAGATGTGCTACAAAATACTAACTCAGAATAAATTAAAATTTTCTGTGACTTACTTTTGCATTATAATAAACGTTCATACTTCATATTAATTTGAATAAATTGAGATCTACATGTTTTAAAGTTATATTTAACGAAATTCTATGATTCTATGCATCCCAAGGAAAGATGAATATGATTAAACATTGTAAACACATAGCTGAATAAAAACAAATATTTCTGGTACGCCACTGGTCTTAAAAAAATTTCGACATTGCAAATCAGGTGTAAACTGTTGTTTTGATGTGTATACCAAAATTGTATGCCTATTCGTTGAAACGTTACACAGTTTCAAAGTCCAAAAGTGATCCTATTCACCCCATTCTACGGTATATTTTCTTATGAGTTTTTTGTATCGGGCATAGAATTCTGCATCAAAACTTACTAAGACGCCTTATGTAAAAAATCAGCCGTTTTTGAGTTATAATTTTTTTCATTATGTTCAAAAATTCTGTGTTTCTGAAGGCATTGCAGCAAAAGACCCCATATTTGGCATGTTATTAGCTGAAATAGCATATCTACATCAAATTTACGTCTTAAAATTTATCATAACTTATACAGGGCCGTCCAAAATTAACGTCCATTTCAACCAACTTAACGCCAATAAAAGTCACTTTTTTAAATGGAACACCCTATATATTATTGCATTTTTGAATACACTTAATAATTCTCTATCATTGATTATGAGACATATTAGCTTTATTTTTTTACGGTTTTCGGGTTATGAGAGATTTCCTGATGAAAGTCAGAAAAATACGTCTTTTTAATGCATTTGAAATCTCAGTAATTCTTGAATGTCAAAATAATTGATATTGTAGTTGTTCTATAAATACACATAGTTGATATCTGTCAAGCAAAATGGCAAATGAAATACATTACGGAAAAGAAACGATATTTTAGATTTATTTTGCATTCATGAAGACTGAAGTAGAATTGTGAGTAGCACATGTACAGTATTTGACGACAGATATCCAAATTTTTGCAGAGTGATCTAAAACAATATTATTACAAACACTCAATGAATGAAAAATTAATCTAAAATGTCGTTTCTTTTCTGTAATGTATTTTATTTGCTATTTTGCTTGACAGATATAATCTATGTGTATTTATAGTACAAATGCAATATCGATTTGATTTCAAATGCATTAAAAATCATATTTTTCGGACTTTCATCAGAAAAGTACTTATAACTCGGAAACCGTAACAAGCTAATATGTCTAATAAGGAATGATAGAGGATTATTAATGTATTCAAAAATGCAATATTATATACAGTTACTTGCCATATTAATGTTACCACCACGTAAATTTCACTGATTTGGCAGTAATAATTACAGCTTCGAGGATCATTTAAAACGGTCCTGCATTTCTCAATCGTTACTTTTAAAATGAAGATGGTCTTTCGTAAATTTTAATCATTTTTTCCCCATAGCTTGAGTTCAGCGAGGCTTTCTTGTTGGTCGATGTAATTTCAACCCCGATTCTGCTAATAGTTTACTGAAAATTCGACGTAAAATATTTATACCAGAAGTTTGTGCATCTCGGTATAATTCCCTAAATGCCTTTTGTCTATTCCTTTTCACAATAGCAACCAATCATCCTTCATCCCTTGCGTGTAACAACAGGATGAAAGTTTACGCTACAACGATAATTCGAGATTTGATCAATTTACCATTTTTTGCTGACTAAGATAACAGTACTACATTTGCAGATTATTTCTATGTATTCATATACTTAAACTGCTTATAAATATTTGCATAACTCAATCTCGTCTTATACCTTTCCAAAAATGCGGTTATATGTTTTCTACCTGGTGGTAACATTAATATGGCAAGGCTTTCATTGATGTGACTTGGTTGAAATGAACGATAATTTTGGACAATCCTTTATAAATTATGATAAATTGTAGGACGTAAATTTGATGTATGCTATTTTGGCTAATAACATGCAAAATATGTGGTCTTCAGAAATACAGAATTTTGAACATAACGTTGCAATTGGCCCTATATTTGAAAAAAATTGAATAACTCAAAAAGGCCAGATTTTTTACATAGGGTGTCTTAGTAAGTTTTGATGCAGAATTCTATGCCCGATACAAAAAAAAAACGAATGTCATGCTATTTAAATTAAGAAAGTTGACGTCAACTTCCGGTAAACCGGAAGTGGTACAATGGCGCAAATAATTTTGCTGACGAGTCCATATTGTATCAGTTATAATTCCAAGTTTTCAGAAATGTTGAATTTCAAGAACATCAAAAAGTTATAACGAACCAGTTCCGTGAATGACCCTGTATATGAATACGTAATTATGCGGCAAACCTATATAAAATAATGTTCTATAACATACAAAATAAAATCTAATCCAAGCACTTCTTGGAATATAAAGTAAACAATATACCTGCAATTCTCGTGATATTGATTGTTATGCAAGATACGGATATTAATTTATTTAATTGTGTTATTGATAACGATGTAATTCTGTATTATGCTGTAACTCCTTAAAAGGTTTATACCTATTACCAATACAATTCGAATTTTACCAAATAAAGTTTTTATGACATACTACTATAATTGTAATGTTTTGACATCATTTGTTCATACGCATATTATTTTTTATACATACCAATAACATTACAATATATTGTTGCATATATGTATGTTAAGTTAATTAGAAATGTTAATATTCAAAGAAATTATAAGTTTGCTATCACAACTATGAGATATGGTGAAGAGATAACTACAATATGGCATATACAGATTACATACATGCAAGTATAATTGGATTGATCTATCCTGTAGTATCTATTCCCTTTGCAAACTATGGATTATTGTTAATCCAATATTTTACGAAAGTAATTTCATTGTTTTAGATCACTTTCATACGTGGCATTTTTACTTTTTTTCACATTCTAAACTCATATTTTAAAGAATATTCCAGAAGAGCTAATAAAACGTCTATCTGAGTGTCTTGAGAACTATAGGAATAATACGTATACTGGCTTGCAATAAAATCTCGTACACCTTAATGTCAAGCAAACTCATTTTTTAAGGTTATTTTTCAATGTAAGCTGACTTTAGATTTGACAGATGTAATAGATTTATGCGTAGAGGTTATGATAAATTATATGGAAGTAGTGTATTTTTGAAAATGAAACGTCAAATTAGAAATGTCACAAAAAGGTGAAATCAATATAGGTAAAACTAGGTGTACGAGATTTTATTGCAAGCCAGTGTACATATATGTATTATGGAAAAATCCCACCAAGTTTTTCAAATTTTGCTAACAATGGATTGTAATGTTAGTTTTTTGACATTTGTTGTTAAATAAGTGACAAGGTTTATATTTTGTCGAAACTTTTTGGCTAACGCAAAGTTTTCTGTTAAGTATTGGTAGATTAAAACGGTTATGAAATAATATAATAGCTGGCGTTGATTTTCGTAGTCGTCACCATGTCGTCACTAATCTTGACTAATCTCATTTTAACTTTGAATTAATTGCGATAAGTCACTTGAATTTTAGTTATACCGCGAGACTAAATATTATATTGATAAGAGATTGCCATGGAGTCGAATATGTATGTCGTATCTTACTACATTTTTTTTTCATTCAATATGATTAAATTGTCAGGTTAAGTGTCACACTGACATTAATATTCATCAATATAGGTATTTTCTCTCTGATGTCTTAAGTAGCTTTTCAGTTAGGGTTTTCACAACAGCTCACAAAACTTACACGATTGAAGCATATTTTAGAACAGGTGTGCAAGTTAATGGAATTTGGCAATACAGTCAGCGTGTATGTTTGGACAATTTTCGTGAGCACTTCCCAGACTTAGCAGTATTAGAACAGGATTTTTACATGTGCCTTGCACATACTGTTGGTGTATTTCGCGAAACTGGATCTGTAACTCATAAAAAAGGTGCTGGTAGGCCAAGTATTCGTACAGAAGAATTGATAATTGATGTTCGTAATCGTATGGAACAGGACTTGTGCATTGAACAAGCCGGGGCTCATTTTCAACAATTACTGTTTTTTTTTTTTTATTTTTAAATTAAAATATTATTCAAACATGTACATTTTTTAAAATCACTGTTAAAACACACTTTTTACAGTTAGATGAATATACTGATGAATATTAATGTCAGTATGACACTTAATCTGACAATCTAATCATATTGAATTTTTTTAAAATGTAATAAGATACGACATACGTACTCGACTCCATGGCAAACTCTTATCAATATAATATTTAGTCTCGCGGTATATTACTGCGTTATTAAATTATAGAGCCGATTGCTACAAAACGTTGCCTAAATTTTCGAAATGGACAAATTTGAGAACAGCGGTTATCAAATATCTCTGCAACAAAGGTTTATCACCGCAAGAAATTCATATGCATATGGTACAAGTACTGGGTGCACCTTCATATCATGTGGCGAAGAATTGGGCAAGGAATTTTAAACTTGGCAGAGAGACACGTGAACAAGATGTTAGTGCTGAACGGCCAAAAATCTAGTCCATGACATGGTCCTGAAAGATAGACAACTCACTCTGAAATTTATAATTCAGAGTTACGGCATTTCAATAGGTAGAGTAGAAACCATTTTATATAAAGAATGGGGCCGTCCCGGATTTTTTTTAATATTTTTTTCTTAAAGTGTACATTAAATTATAGTGTCTATGTATTTTCTTTTTCTTATATTATTAATAAGTATGCCAAGAAAAAATATCAAAGTTTGAATTTTGAATTTACCGCATTTATAACGTGATAATGGTAAATTGACAGAGAAGCTTGCCAAAAGTCACGACCAAAAGTATGATATGGAAAGAGATAGAAATAACACATCAATGTTTTCTTAATCAGAAATGTAATCTTTTTTTTGTTAGCTACGTAAACGTCGAACGAAATCCACCTCCTGTCTATCAGTATTCTGTCATAGTATTTATTTTCATATTTGTTTGATAAACAATTCTGTTGTTATATTTTGTGGTGTGCTTAGAGTTTTCAGTTTTAATTTGTGTATTTTTTAACATTATCACCTTTGGAATCGTGGTTTATTTTTATTTGAATCTTATTTGATATCAATTAATCATGAAATGTTCTGTATCTCGTTGCAAGAATAATTTTAAGATCAATCCGGAAAAGCGTCTTTATTTCCAACATATGTTACAAAAAAATCAAAAGTATTTCTATATTAATATGCATTAATAATGAAGTGAAAAGTGGCGGAGTTCAGATGCGATGCGTCACTAAAAGTTGACATCTGTTCTTCCACTCAACCATTCTATCTAAACCTAAAGCCTACACCCAAAAGGAGAGTAGTTACATCTGCTAAAAATGAGTGTACTTACATATATAATTTTTGTGCATATCTTTCTTTAGGGCGTTGTGGTTTATAATTAATTATAATTTCGTTAATTCTCTTCTCATGCCCTGGATTAGCTACGTCTAGATGGTTTTCTGTATTACGACGGCGATTTTAAAAATGTGTTCACTGACTTTTCGCATTTCCTAATCCTTTTACCAAAACACAAGCATTATCAAATTTTGGCGTTCCCCTTTGCACCTAACTGCTGGCTTTTAACACGTTCAGATTACTTCTGCTGTCAATGAATCCTTGTATAGAATGACCATTTATTGTCAAGAATATATTATCACGAACAGGACTGAACGAAGCATGTTCGCCAATTTTCTTCATTTCGTGTAGATGCTGTACTTGTTTGCTTGCAATGTGACCAAAATTATTTTAATATCTTTCATGGTAAACAAATATTTGTTGTCCATTCCAAATAAGAATGGAGCAGATGACGCTACAATGAGCAAATATCACACAAGAACAAGTTTGTGATTTGAAAAAATCGCGTTAACTTTAAAATTTGTTTTTGTCTGGTAATTGACTGTCCACTATGTAGAATAACATCTTTACGAACACTAATAAGACACATTTAATGCTTCTAATTGCACTTTTATGAGCTTCGTCACATTTGTCATATTTCATTTAACATATCCGTTTCTTTGGTGGTGTTTCCAGTTAACTCTATATCTCCGATGGTGTCAAACAGTTTTTTTGCTAATCCCAATTTCATTTGCTGTCCGATGAAGCCTTTGCCCACTTGTACATGCCTACACTTTGCATTTTTTAAGGAATCTGTGAGAGCAGCATCACCCATAATTACATAATCACGTATTGACGTTTATCAAAACCATAAGATGTATAAATAAGAAAATTTAAGCAAAACTGTTCAAATAGTACCTTCAATAAGTGAATATTATTATTCAAAAGCTCTAAAAAAACCATTTTGTTTCAACAATCAAGATAAAATGGATAAAGAAAACAATAAAGTCCAATAATCGCCCAATAGAACACAAACCACGCTCACATAATATAACCTTTTTGATGTTTCTGACATTTATGTAATTTTGACAAATTGTTCTTGTGTAAATGTGCACTAGATTTTAACCAATCACAGACGTTTATTTTAGACCCTATCTTTCATAACGCTTTTTTCTTATTTGGAATGAGGTATAGTAAAAGTCACATCGTTTTTTTTACGTGTTATTGACAGGATTATATGCAATATAAGTGTTAACGGCTTTTCCAAATTCTTGCTTTACTTATACGTTTTTACATTTCGTATTTTAGTACACAAAAACTACAAATTAAAGACTGAAAGTTCTATTACATTTGATTGCACAACATAAATGTATTTCATATACACGTCTTATCGTCAAAACGTCTTTTTCCTAATAATTGTCACCTATGATTGTCACTGTCAACACACCTGTCATTGCCTGTCATTCCCTGCATATACCAACGCTTGTACATTACTACGTTTGTCGTTGATGTATTCTCACAAGTTTAAGCCAATAAAAAGAAGTACCATTATCACGTCACTAAACGCGCGATTTACAAATAATCGGTGAACAAATTTTTTTGTGCAATTCCAGTAACACTAAAATTATAATTTTTGCTATTACCTACACCAGATTATAGTAATCTTTCATAATAAAATATGTATTATCGCACATTAAAAAAAAACGGGACGGCCCCGTTCGATCTCAAAAAGGTGTCCGCCCGATGAGTACCGAAAATGTTGACAGAGTAAGTGCGTTCGACAAATTATCCACCAAATTCAGTGACGAATTTGGCCATCATTAAACGAGGTCCTGAACACTTCGTCACACCTAACAAGATTCGTTAGTGTGGATGAAATCTGGATTCATCATAATAATCCTTAATCAAAAACGCAGAGCATGGAATGGAGACGCAATAGATCACCATCCTTCGAAAGTTTCGTGCAACAGTATCTGCGGGGAAGATCATGGCCACAGTTTTTTGAGATGTACAATGAATTATCCTTATAGGTTTTTACTACATGGTCAGACTATAACTGGGCAATATTATACTGCTTTAATTTCAAAGCTGTGTGATTTCATTAAAAAAAAAAGGGGGCGAAAACTTAGATTTGGTGTGCTGTTTCATTAGGACAACGCTCATGCCCACTCCAAATTTTCCAACAGCCGTCCTATTCTCCAAACTCAAAAAACACTTTTGTGGGATTCATTTTTGGGGCGATGAGACACTGATGATAGAGGCGAATGAGTGGTTTGCAACCCAAGACAAAACATTTTTTTCGTAAGGTCGTCAAAGCTCTTTACCATCGCTATACCAAGTGTGTCAACGACTTAGGAGACTATGTAGAAAAATAAAAAATTCCACCTTCCCAAGTCGTTTAATTCTATATCAGGAACAATAATATATGGGTTGCCCTCGTATTTTTATTAGTTGCTTAGATCGTACATGCAGTTCTGCTTCAAAACTTATCCAAGTATTCTATACCAAAAATTAGCCGCTTTTAAGTTATACATTTTTTTCATATATGTATATTCGGGCAACTGCAACGGTGTGTTAAAAATTCTGTGTTTCTGAAAGCATTGCATCAGCTGAGTATCTGATATTTAACGTGTTAACTGAAATACGATGCATCAAATTTATATCTTCAAAATTATGTCTAAGTCTGGGCCGATATAAACTATGCGTATTTATAGTACAGGTACAATATCAATTATTGACATTCAAGGATTACTAAGATTTTAAATACATACATTAAAAAGGCGTATTTTTCGGACTCTCACCACAAAAGCACTAATAATTCGAAAACAGAATTATTAAGTGTATTCAAAAAATGCAATATTATACAAGGGGCTCCATTTCAGAAAGTAACATTCATCACTATGAACTTAGTATATGAAGGCATAGATTTGATGCGCTGTATTTCAGCTAATAACACGCTAAATATGAAGTCTTTACCTGCAATGCTTTCATAAATACATAATTTTTAACATAACGTTACAGTTGGCCGTATATTTGGGGAAAAATGAATAATTTAAAAACGGTTTGGCATCGCTGAATCACGGCAATTCTTGAATGCCTGCTCAAATTGTCCTTCATGATAACTTTGGGACTAAATTTCGTATGTAAGGTGGGACAATGGATAAATAGTTTGCAAATGAGCACAAATCGAACTAACTATTTTATGATCGGTTATATCTTGAAACTGGATAGCCTCTCTCTGTCCACTCGTGATGGAATAATACTTATACTACAATACAGTACTTTGAAATGAAATCTGAACACGAATTTGGAATTAATATCATTAAAATTTGTTTACGACCTGTTTTATACATCGAGTAATACACAGAATTATATTCTTTACCACTTCTATTTTTTTTTGTGAAATATCTAAAAAGCATACAAATTTACACAAATATGGAAATTACAAAAATATTTTAAATAAAACAAAAGTGCTGAAACAGCTAAATCAAAATTGTTGTATTATATGACAGGGAACTTACATATACTCCTACTAGGTTTAATCAATATTTTGTGTTTCCACCTGGTGCTTTTATAGCAGCATTTATTCTAGCCAGCATGGAATGAATTAGTGGTTAAATAATCCGGTTTTATTTCTGTTTTCCAAATTTGTTGTAATGAATTTGTTAATTCTTTCTTATTTGTTGGCCTTTTTTAAACCAATTTTTTTGGAAAGAATGAACCAGCAATTCTCTATCGGGTTTAAATCGGGGCTATTGCCTGGCCATTCAAGAGGAACTATCCGCGTTTTTCAATAAACTCCACCGATTAAAGATAATACAGAAATTCATAGTATCTACCTTTTTTGCGCGATGACATGGTGCAGAACCGTCTTGGAAAATCAAGCGTTTGTGGCGCGGAATTTAATGAAGGGTAATAATTTTTGTTGCAAAATGTCTATGTAATCATCACCTTTGACAGTATCCTCTATAATGTGTAAAGGACCGACTGTGTTAGCAGTAATGCAACTCCAAACCATGACACTGGTTGGAAACTTCGTGGTAAGTTTAAGGCATTCTTGTTTGTATTCTTCACCCTTTCTACGTCTTACAAATTGAATTCCATCTGTTCCATGTAAATTAAATTAGGTTCCGTCCGAAACTATTACACGCTCCGATTGTTTTTTTTTTGTCCAATTTGCGTGTTCCCGCGTCCATTTCAGCCTGGCAGATTTCATTTTCTTCGTTGACAACGGCTTTTTTCTAGGACGCCGGGCGTTAAGTTGCACAGAAATTAATCTTCTACGAACAGTACTGGCGCAAACTTGCTTGCCTGTTATTTGGCACCATTCCTCAGATAACTCTGTCGAGGTTGCCTGCCTGTTACTTAAATTCATACGTTCTAGTAACCGGTCATTCCTTCCAGTAGTGGTACGCTTCTCACCGCTACCTTTTTTGCGATCAGTACATCATGTTTCTTTCATGATATGGTTAATACGGTGCCCTTCATAAATAGCGGCTGCTGGAAATCTTTTAGTCTTGTAAACATTTTAATGTTACTGTATATTTAATAATATTTACAAAAAAATTATCCGAGTTACAATGCGGGAACCGTCACTAAATCAGTCTCTAACATATACATATATTAATACCTTTCGCGTTAAAAACTAAATTGAATCTTAGTAGTTTGTGTGTCTTTTGATATTTGTGATACGATCAACATGATGGTTTTGTACAAATTTCGTTCACTGCACACGAATAATAGCCGAATATATTATAGTTTTTGAGCGTATATTTCAGTAGTTCTTTAGCGCTGGCCTAATCATCTTAAAATGACAAACCTACACTAATTGAAAATTTCAAACCCATTAAATTGTTTTACTATCTAGTCATATTTGATCATCATTTTCATTACGTAACTGTCCTTTCACTTTAAATAATTACTTTATTTAATATAAGTCGAACTTATCTTTACCAATAACGAATTAAAATGCATTTATAATCTTTTTATTGTTAATTCAAATATGAGTAGAATAATATAATAATTTAATGTGAACTAAAATCCACTTCTTCTAGAATCATAAAATAAACATGCCATATTTTTTCCTATCTAAATATTAATAGTCTAATACTTCCAATTTATTTATTTACAATTAATAATCACTCATATATATTTTTTGCGGTGCCTACATATTTGAAGGCGTTCAGGTAATGGTATAGTTTTGAGTTCATTTTTATACTTTTTGACCTTGCCTATGTCTAGCGCCACCGTAATGGACTGAAGGTGCGTTGATATATTCGGCTTTACGTTTTCAATTAGATTAAAGCTACACACATCTGTTTTGACTAAGTTTTGTGCATATAAGTTTTATGAAATAGTCAGTTTAGTTTTATTTATTTGAATAAATTTATGTGTACAAAAATTATATTACTTGCGTAAATAATCTTCACGATTTTGCTTTTTTTCCAAAAAAGTCTTACTATAATTTTGATTTGTTTAGATCTGGAAAGTCCAAAGATAAGAAAAAGAAAAAGAAACGGCAACAATCATCTCCGTCTAGTGACTCCAGCGATGAATGGAATTCAAGTTACGATAAATCTGATGATTCGAGTAGTGACGATGAAAGAAGCAAGAAACGTAAGAAGAGAAAAGAGGTCGGTAAATGCATGATTAATTTAAATTTAATCTTGTATGTTTTTCTTTTCATAGACTCTTATGCTTCATTAGTAGTTTTTCATAATGGCGCTCCCATCTTCATTTTATTTAAAGCTTCTGTTTTAAAACTTATATGTGATGTTTATACAGATATAAAACTAATACTGTTTAAACACAAATATTAGAATTATTATATGTAGGGGTCATTAGAATTTGATGGGGTCCTATGAATACAAAAATATTGAAAATTTGGAGCTACTAGTATAATACATTGTTCTCTGCATATCTAAATTATTTGCCAGTGTTAGACCACTGGAAATAATTTATATATGGAGAAAACAATGAAAAGTACAGAATTCAAAATTTTCAATTTTTTCGTATTGATACAACCCGATAAAACTCTAATGAACTGTCAGCGTGAGCCAACCTGTATAAATATAATAGTGCTACTACGAGAGGGCAGCAGTGAATATATCAAAAATTACAGGCAATGTTTCATCTATCGGTTATGAGGTTTTACTTTCTTTCCTGTTATTTTTTTATACAATAGAACCCCGATTATCCGTGCTAATCGTAGGGGTGGCATAGCCGGATAATCAAAAAGCATGAATACTCGAACAATAATATGGAAACGTAATAAAATTAAAAAATAAGTATGTATGTTTAAACTTTATTTATTTTTATATAACAAGTGAATTATACATATATACATACACGTACATGTTTACAGTTCATATAAGCGCCGCACTCACAACGTAAACAAAAACAATGCACACGTTTCGATACGATAACCTAAACTAAACGCTTCGTAAACGATTAAGCGAATAGCGTGCCACGGATAAACGATTATGTTAAGTTTATGGCGCGCGCAGGCAACACACGGTTAATCGAGTGGCCGGTTGATCGATACACTGATAATCGGGGTTCTACTGTACTTGAATGTGTAAAATACCGTTTCGGATACACGTGTCGCCTTTTACTGCTGTAGTTAACTGGAGACCGGCTCCTTTATTATTTTACAAGAAAGTAAGTTATCTCTTACTTTACTTTTACTTTATGGATGGAACAAATTAACACTTAATCTTTTGTCAAATAATATTAACATTTGAGAAGCCTATCAACAAAAACGTCTAAGAACAAAGAAATTGTTAGAATATCATGAAGAACATTGAAACACAAATGTAAATCGAATAGAAATTATGTGAATTAATTGAATTATCCTTAGATTAAAGTATTCTTTCTCAAGCTCTAACAATTTTGTTCAAGGACAGGGATGTTTTGTTGAAACTTGTCGTTGAACAGACTTATTAAAACTTAGCAAAAAATCCATTAATATAGAAATAATTCAATTTATTCTAATAATTATTTTAAATTGACATTAGAAAGTGTTTTAATGTTCTTTATGAGATTCTAAACATAATCCTATATATCAATAATTTGTCATACATAAATGTCAATTTTTTTTCCACCGATGAAGTAATTTTATGAAAACATATTTATTGAGTTCTAGAATAAATTGAGTTGATTCTTGTGTCTGGAAGTGGAGAGATACCAGGGAATAAAAAATTATTGTTGCTAAATGATTTTGTTAGGGCCTAATAAACGTAGGATATACCTATATATAATAAGAACTGGGACATAAGTATATAAGTTAAATGTAGGGTGAGATATCAATAAAGAGAAAATATAAAATTTCAATTGCAAAAGAATTATTTTAGTAATTGTTCAGTGCACCATCAAATTTGATCTTTTCTTAGTGAGGGAATGCTTATACTATGTGCACGATCATAGAGAGTCTACCCAACGTTATTTGCTTTCTAGGAAATTTAGCGCCCTATAATTTGATATTCCTAAAGTCATATGATTCGATAAGAATTGTTTGTTGGCGTAGTACCAATATAAATCAACTCTGCGTGTGAATTTGTGACACTAACTTTTGGCTAACGTTTTTTCGTCTGCTATACCATTTCCTATTTCATGGAAAATGAATTAAAAAAAACTTTCTAATGCAATCGAATATTCTGTGAAATAGAAGCCATTTAAAAAATTTGTATTACGTCATAAATTCAATCAATATCGTCGCGCAAATCACAATCTACTACTAAGAAGCGTCTATTGTATAAATTGCTATACATATTCAAGCATTTCTACGAACAAAAATTTCTTCGATTTGAAGAATTTTTGACCATATTTAAAGATGCATGGGATTTACATCAGAGTAAAGCATTTGTCTATTGATAGTATTGAGTAATTTGATTGATGGTGATTTAAAAAAATGTGTAAAGGAAAATAATTATTACATTCTAACATGTGAGTTGCTCGAAAGTGTTGAAGAAATGCTTACATATGCATTCGTATAAGGTTTCCATTTAATGAAAGTTTAAATATGTAATTATATGTTAGAGCATACTTTCTTCACTGATGAGGTATGATTTCACTTGTCCGGATATATAAAATGCCAAAATTGGGATTTTGGGCGATAAAAAATGATCCCCATAAATTTGTTGAAACCAAAAACTGCATCCGATGAAAATAGATATTCGGGCTACAATATCATGACGATGGATTGTAGCGCCTATATTCTTCCAAAACGCATTTTCTGATAACCAAATTACGAAATTTAGAAAATGCTACACGTATTCAACATTTATTATAATTTTAGACTAAAATAATAAAGACGTTTTAAATCAAATGACAACTTTTTGGTTATTCTTCTAAGAGCATTTCAGTAACTATCAGACGCAAAAATAAACAAAAAAAAATGATGTGAGTTAATAGTAATTTTGTTTTTATTACTGGCTTGTCGCGTTTCATTGTTTATAACGTACTTAATAATTGACTAAATTCACATAAAATTGTACAAGTGCCTATATTGAGGTAATCTAGACTAGCTCTTAATAGCTGACTTCAATAGTTTGACAAATGTCGGGAATGCTTTGTTAATCCAAGATTTTCAGCAGTACGCCCATGAAATTTTGAACTTGCTTATACTCCAAACTGAAAGTGTTACATGCTGTTACGTATAATCATTTATATACAGTACGGTCGACCGTCCTAGGGTCAGTCGATGTCATTCGAACGGGTATGCAAATCAACACAGATGCGTTCACAAACAGGTTCAATTTCTTGCTGTCAATTTGACATGTATTTACTACTATAATACTAACGTGCCATCGAAAAAAAAACATAATTAGGGTAGGCTATGTAAATGTTTTTGATCGTTGCTTTAGCCACTATCACATAATGACATTTATTACTTGACATTTTATTGTAACTTTAGTTTATATAAGTTTTATAACCTCAAATTAAATGTCAAGGAATAAATGTCATTATGTGAAAGTGGCTAAAGTAACAACCCATTCACATAGCCTACTCTAATTATGATTTTTTTTATGTGTCTATATATTACTGTTTGTATTTACTACTACGAGGGAGCGTTTTTATATTCGCGGAATGGGGGATAAGGGGTGGAAATAAAAAAACCAAATTATTTTTCTTTTTCAATATATTCACCTGCAAGACGGATACATTTTTCACATCTTTCAATTAATTTATTTATACCCTCATAAAAAAATGATTTCTCTTTATCTGCAAAATACGCCGAAACTGCCTCCTTGACTCTATCATCGGCAGTAAATTTTTTACCCCGCAGCTCTTTTTCATTTTCGGAAACAGGTAATAATCACTCGGGGCCAGGTCTGGGCTGTAGGGTGGGTGATTCACAATTTCGAAGCCCACCTTATGCAGGGCAGCTAACGCAACGCGGCTCTTGTGGACGGGCGCGTTGTCGTGCAAAAGCAGCACACCTTTCGCCATTTTTCCCGTCTTTTCTCTTTAATGGCTTCTTTTAGTCGCTCTAATATTGAAGCGTAATATTCTCCGGTTATAGAAACACCTTTATCTTTATAATCAATCAACAATATTCCTTCCGAGTCCCAAAATACCGTTGCCATGAGTTTCCCAGCTGATTGTGACACTTTAAATTTCTTGGGAGGTGCTGTGCCCTTTTATGCCACTGCATGGAGTCTTGTTTGGACTCAGGTTCATAATGATGAACCCAAGTTTCGTCTCCAGTAACAATTCGACACAATACACCATCCTTGTCTTCATTACAGAGGTCCAAAAATGCACGCGAACACGCGATTTTTCCATATTTCACTTTTCACTCCTGATTATGTTACTTGGTTGACGATAGCTCAAAGACTAACTGTCTAATAACAATGAAACTTCGTATTTATACTAACTATGAGTCGCTCCACAGGCCACGCCCCCAATGCGCCTAATCACACCCTACAACCCGCTCATTCCGCGAATATAAAAACGCTCCCTCGTATGTACTGTTGTTCTGAATTGTTCATTTCAGTTTGGAGATCGTTTTAAGAATTTATTGTCTTAAGTTTCCCTTTATCCCGATTTTCCATAGAACCTTGCTTTTTTATATTTTAAACAATAAATCTGAGTTTTTTCAAAGCAATTTATATTATTTGTGGAAGGACTTTTCTTTTTGAAAGGAATAGATTTAGTAGTATTTTCATATTGTTAAGAGGAGCTTGAGAACTTACTGAACGCGTCTGTGGTTTATTACATACGCTTTCGGATGACATCGACTGACCCTAGGACGGTCGACCGTACTGTATACTCTAAAAGGCTGTTCTAGAATAATGTCATCAGGCTTAGACGGGAAAACGATATTGGACTATACACATTAATCAACTTGATTTTTTATATATAAGAGCAAAAAGCATGTTTTTTCACTCAGAAGTTCTGTAGAGTTCTCCAATAATTTTGTCGTGTAATTTATACAGAATCACGACTGCTTGTAAAACGCTAAATACACTAAACTCAGATATTTACGTCCACGGTATTCGCAACTTTGTTTTAGGTCTAGGTACTCGCGTCCAATATTCGTGTAGGTAGTTCGTGCGGCTATTTGATATTCCATGTTTTCTCGATCAATATCTAAGGATCAGACATCGTTTTTGCTTGTTTGTGTGCATTATCGGAGCAAGTGTTATGCGTATAGGGTTATTCAAATATATTGGAACACCTAAATAATTTTGAAGCGTATACATTTTTCAAATAAGAGTTTGTTGGTTTTAAGCAACCTATTTTTTCCAACCATAACACCCTGTATATTTTTACATGTCACAAGAGCCTTCTTGTATACAATTACATATGTCTCAATCTTGTAGCATTCTTGAGATATTTACTCTTCTTTAAAATACTTACTGGATGATGGTTGTGCCTGGAGAAACATCCGATATTGAAATAGAAGATTGAGTTTTTGTAAGTTTATTAATAAAATTCGGACCAAAGTTTCGAACTATTTATACGGGGACATTGTAGAAAAATGTTTTAATTTTTGTCAACTGTATTGAGGATGCTTTTAAAAAAATATCGTAATAATAATAATAAATTAATTAATTGCTGTTTTATTTGACCCAAACGTGGAAATATGTTCTATCTAAAAAAAGAATTGGTACTAAGTTTTGAACGATATACAGGGTGTTTTAGCGAGACCGTTCATTAGAAGGCTTGTTAAAATATATATTTGAAAATTTGGAATTATATACAGTCGATTATGTTCCCTTCAATTAAAATATTATTAGATTTCTAGCGCTTCCGGTTATACCGGAAGTCGCTATATACTTTGTTAATTTTAATGGAACACCCTGTATATTTTTGCATATTTGGATTTATCTATTTTTTAGCTTTATACATACCTTTAGTTTTTTCAAATCGATTCGCACGTTTTGTAGTTATTCGATTTTTTCTAAAAAAAAAAAAAATCAGAGAACACTCGATTGTTCGGATATCAATTTAGAATTCATAATATGCTTAAACAACATGTTGGAGTATATTTTAGCGCCGAGAACGGCTGTCTACATTGTGTGGTTATTTTACTATGGCACGTTAACTCTTCGAAATTTTGAAGAACCTTAACTCAGTTTTTTTGCAAATGGCACCTCCCATAGTTTATTATTTAGTCTTCTTCGGCGTCCAATTTTATATCTCTTATGTCCCACATGTCCTATATCTAAAATTGATAGTTTAGGAGATAATTTTTTGAAAAATGCACACATAACTCATCGATACTTATCCAGTGTGCTATGGAAAATAAGCGTCCTCAAAGATTTATTGTCAAGGTCTAACGTCAAAATCACACTTCGTCGTTTGATGCTTGTGAGTTAATAATTATTTCAATTTTCAAATTTATATTTTGGCCAGAACTCCATAAACTTCTAATGAACGGTCTGGCTGAGACGCCCTGTATATTATCAAATCGACATATTTATTTCTATTTTATTTTTCAAAATTTGAATCGATTGTTTGGTCACTTTATGTAACATTTATTTGCTATAAGTTTGACCCACATTTTGTTAATAAACCTGCAGAAAATTACACTTCTACTTCAATGTCGATCAAAAAGTGTTGCTGAGTAAAAATTACAAGGAAGAGTAAATATCTAAAGAATGGTACAAAGTAGAGACTTAATTTAATATACAACGGCAACAAGTCGAATACAATTCTCATAATAATACAAGTAACATCTAGATAAGAAGTATGTTTTAATGATAGCTTGCTTAAAAAAACAAACTTTAGCAGTTTAGTAGATTTCAGAAATATTTACGCGTTCCAGTACATTTGAATAATAACCCTGTAGATCTGAGTTTATAAGTTACATAAAGTATATATTTCAATTTTCATAGATGTAGGCTTGTATTTCTTCATTTATAATAAGGGAGTTAATTTGAGTCTTCGTTACTATTTATCCATCGATATTATGCAAATTTCGTGGTAATATGTCTAGATAATATTAATTTCTGTTTATATGTTAAACTATTACCTAGAATTAAGTATTTATTACATGAGTTTGTATTACCGAGTAGTCAAAGAAAACACACTTACATGAAGGGAGTTCTCGAGTGTGAAGAATATTTGTGTTTTAGAATTTTTCGTTGAGTTTTATAGCATTCGGTGAAATATATTATTTTACTTATTTCTTCGTCGTTGTTTCAAAAACGTTATGCTTTATTAATGTTCATTTCGTGTGTTGATTTAGTGTGCTTTATGTTTTACTGTGCATGTTTTGGCAACTTTAATTTTGATGGAAGTAAACAATGTTTTGTTTGAAACTTGCGCATCATTACATAGGATAGCCTGACTGGTTTACTACATCACTAGTAAGTATCTGGTCCTGTGGGCCCCTAGCACTCGACTGCATGCTCTACAAATTCTTAATCATTCGTAAGATATACAATACCGAAAAAATGCAGCTACAACAATTACTAGCGCAGTAGTGAGTACGTAGAGGAATCTGACAGGTGTACGTTTAAACATAATTAATATGTAACGTATTTTAGTATAAAATGAATCCATTGAATATGTAACTCAAGAATCTTGAATTTTTCGAAAGTAGTACTTGTAATCTGTTTAATTGTTGTTTCTTGTTTATGTTACAAAAATTTATTAAACTCTTTGTTACGTATTTTAGCAATTCTAAAGCTTGTTAAAAGAGATAATGCCCGAATAGGCTATTTTATATTACAATTTTGGTTTACTTTTTAGTACAGAACGCAAATTATTATTTTTGGAAGAGATTGGAGATTGGAGATGATATTGACATATTTGTCTCATCATCTATATACAAGTCACAAACAAAACATTACAAATCACTACTGTTTTATATTAACGGTGTTAGATTTTCACCGACACCTAAGTTTCTTACCAAAAATAAACTCCTACAAGTAAACGAAAAAGTTTTAGCTGCATTTTAATAATTGCAATTAAGAAATTTGAGAGAAAAGTGAAAACCTCTTGCTATAATATTTCTGTGTTAGATTTTTAAGAATACAAAAAAAATCTATTCTCTGCAGTATATTAATATTTTGTTTTTCTACACAGAAAAGAAAAGTCAAGAAGAAGCGACAATCATCAAGCGACAGTTCCAGAGAAAGGTAACTACATATTTTCATTACACAACTATTTAGCAAATTTGATGTATCACAAATAAAATGATCGGTCAACGTGGAAAAACTTGAAAAATGAATTTATACACACTAGTTACAATCAGGGCAATATTCTCGGGCCTCTCTTTTTACTGTATGGGGTCATGTAAAAGTGGTGTAAGGTCATTTCATACTGTTTCTGTCACGGAGTTGCATTTATTATGGATATAAATTACACCCACTATGAAGCAATCTTAACACACAATCAGTACTTTATCTTTATTTCCCGTACTTCTAGATTAGGATTGTCATAAATCTCCAAGGCCACGTCGGGACATTTACAATTTTTTGGTCATTATCATTATCATTTAAAAAAATTTTAATCAAAAAATCTTCGGATTATGAGCACAAAACATGATTTTTCAACATTCGAGGTTATGTGGCTAATTTTTAAAGAAGGATATCGAAAAACGGGCAATGAGCGATTGTTGTAAAATATCTCTAGAGTATGTAAAAAAAAAATTGGAAATCGGTGAAGAAATGTAGGCTGTAACCGGTTTTGAAAATTTTTTTTTCAGTGTGGAACCACTGTGCGGCGCCGCTCTCCACCCCTCCCTCACTCAACCTAAGATTCCAATCGCTACCAGTCGATCAGTAAAACAGATCTCTAAAGTTAGTTGCCCTAACGCTCACTAGATGGCGCTTTATCAATTTTTAAACACTTGTAGCTCTGCGCTCGAATATGTCGGGACATTTTATAGCTTGTCGGGACGTCGGGACACCACTGTTAATAACGGTGACATGTCCCGACGTATCGGGACGAATGGCAACCCTATTCTAGATGCTTCATTTCAAAAGATACCACGTCAGTTGCAAGTGACCGTGACACGATAATCAATATGCTATCACGGAAAAACGGTATCTAATATCGGTCACCGCCCGATACCAATCAATAACATTTTCGCTGAATAAGATATGCACATAAAAAAGTAACAATTAGTTGACATTGTAGAATTGATTTGTAACAATAACTGCAGTGTGTCTACAGATAATTGATACATGTGGGACATTTTTATTACACCTTTTATAGTTTAAAGTTTCCACTTAGCATTTTTGGCCAGGGAATAGAAACGGAACGTAAACGAAATAAAAATATTAACCGAATTATTTCCAGGAGCAAAAATGAAAATTTCGTTCAGCATAAAAAATAAAAAAAGTATTATAATAATCGTGTAATTCTAGATACAAACTGATTTAAAATGTAAAGTCGACTCCACGAATGTTTGTAGTTACGTCATTATTGTTTATTACAAATTCAGTATACGAAACAAATTTGGGTATACCAACTGTATTTGCAATGAATTGCACGAAATAATAGTTTTCAATGTTTTTAGCAAATAGCAAATGTCAATTTCTGTATTTTTGTATAACTAAGGTTACATGCACTGCGATAGAAATTATTATGCTCTTACTAACGACTTACTCAATTGTATTATATCTCACTTGAAGTAGTGTATTGATATTTTAGCAAATTACAGACGTATGTCACTGAATGCTAAGACGTATGTAACATACAAATATCACGCTTATATACACGTATGTTTTCCGATTTTCATGATCTATAACGCATGTCTTTTCTTTACTATTCATTTAATGACGTAACTACAAACATTTGTGGCGCCGACTCTAGTTATTTTTATACACATACTTTTGGTGAAATTTCAGAATTTTTTAATGCAATTGTTACTAGTTCACCAGAGCCGTCAACCCCTAAGAGGTCGAGAACAGAGAAAACCAGTTCGAAAAGAGATCGTAGCTCTTCCAAAAACAAAAATTCCTCAAATAAGAAGAAAACTGGTAATTCACATAACAGTCGGACCGAGTTCGAATCAAGTAAATCACGTGGTAGAGAATACGAGAAGAAGAAGTTGGACAAATCTCCAATCAAGAAAACGGAAAAATCAGACGTAGAAAGTCGTGCTCGTCATAGCTCGCCCGATAAGCACAAGTCCAGACATTATGATTCGTCAGCGAATACAAGCAACTATAAAAGTAGTTACAAACGAAGATCAAGATCACCCAGAAGTCGTAGGAGTCCATCAGATAGAAGGTAATTACCACATATGTACATAAGTTTTTAATTCCTTAACTGTGAAGCCATACTTAAATAAAGTGCTAAATTGCTATGTTTGTTTTTAGGTATATTGAAAGAAGATCCCGATCTTGGTCATCAAGAAGCGAAGATAAATCTAAAAGGGACCTTGATAATGAAAGAAAATCTGAGAGAACAAAGGATGATCATAGAAAAACCAAATCAAAGAGTAGCAATAGTACTAAGTCACGCGAAAGATCAAGAGACAAATCAGTAGAAAGATACCGACGAAGAAGTTCGGAGAAACGAATTTTAGAAAAGAGAAGAAGTGACAAAGACAGAACCCCAGAAAGGAGATCGCATTCAAAGACTAGAACTGCAGAGGAAAGGGATCGTAGTACAAAATCTAGTTACAAAAAGAAAGAATATACTCAGCACATCGACGTAAAGAGGAGCAGAACCCCACCCGAGAGGAGAACTCGAAAATCACGATTTGCGAAGGATGATGATGAACTGAATAGGGTCAGTGACAAGGAAAGTTATGAAAGTACAAAGAGAAGGTCTAGAGGTCGTAGTTTAGAAATTCATGAAAATGAAGGAAATCGCCAACGGAATACTGGCAGTAGAAATAGTTCAAGTTCAAAAGATTTATCTCCACAATTGCCGCATAAGACGTCAAAATCTGCAACTAGATATTCTCCATTGGATTCTAAGTTAAAAGTGGATCAAGTACATTCAGGTAAGATACACCATATACTTTTTTTAACCTTACTACTACATAGCATATTTTGTTCTTGTCAAAATAAGTAACGATTTTTTTTCATGTGTTTGGCAGAATTATTGGAAAGTTCCCACAAAACATCTAAACCGTCTAAACCCGAAAAATACCAACCAAGACTGCACAGTTCCTCTTCAAATAACGAGCCCCAAGAATATAGGGAATACCAAGACACTACACCAACCAAACAGAAAAGTACAGTGCAAAAAGAGAAGGAATCCTTCAAAAAATCAATGAAAAATAAACCACCGATGCCTGTCGTTCGATTAAGGTCCAGTAGTGAAGATGAATCTTCCGAGGACGATTGTAATAATGTTGATGAAGAACGCGAAAAAGAATTGAGAATGTTAAGATTATTGAAATCCGGACTAGCAGCTAAAGCGAAAGAATCTTTGGAGAAAAAGATTCCCAAAACATTCGGAGATTCGTTTCCAATAGCACCACTTTCGAACTTACCGGCAATATACAAAGAAGAAAATTTGTTTTCCTCGCTGCCATTAAAATGTGACGATAAACATACTCAAGTCGATCCAAATGTGTTTGATATTAAAGTTTTCAAAAAGAGAAATCTCCCCCGTTAAATTTTAATATTGAATCAAAAACAAATGTCATTAGTGAAGACGACGATGGAATCTATCGCAAAGAGCAATTGTTGAAGAAATCGCGTCAAGCCTCCGCAAGCAAATCCTCAAGATCAAGATCCAAAAGCAATGATAGGAAGAGTCGTTCTAGAAGTTCTTCTGCATCATCGGCCAGGTAAGATTAAGAATTACTTTATCATTCTTACTAGGTACATTATAAATGATATTTTTATCGAAATTCTTTGTTGGTAATTATTGACAAACTTAGATCATACTGAAATGGTTCATCTCAATGGCAGATATGGCGAGTGCCATATATATTGCTTGTTAATAATCTAATTTCTGATTCAGTTCAGTCTTACTTGTGCTGTTGACGAAAATTTTGTTCCAATATTGTAACATGTCTGCGTCAATAGTTAAAATATTGCAATTTAGCAAAACGCTTATTGAATGAAATATTGATACAAAAAAGGTAAATTAAAGATATTTATATTACAAATCCTATTCTGACATTTCAAGTCAGTTTTGGAAGCGGTTTAATTGATGTTTATATATTAACCACATTCTTCATCCAACAGTGGCATTTTTTTGCATATTTTGCATCTTTGTTTAACCGAATCCGCATGATGAAGAACCGATTTACATATATTGGGAAACTGCTTTTGGGACACTTCTAAATATTGCTTGGTTTGATGTAGGTGGAAAGCAAAAAGTTGTATAGCAATCACTTTTGAACGGCAACGATATATGAATTTGACGTTGTAGTCGGTAAAGAATCCGAGAATTGAATAAAGTTACAGAAGAAAGATGCAAAAGATCTACCTACTTACCTAATTTATGAAATAAAAAAATGTAAAGTCAATTTGGATATTCAGTTTTGAGCTTATAAGCGAAAATTGCAATAACAGATCGCCCTCGACCATTGACTCATTCACATCAACATTTTTTGACAAGTGATGTATACAATATAAATTTATTGTTATGATGTTCACTCTGATTTTAGCAAAATTATTTCCTTTATTTAAATCTGTAGTGTTGGAAATTTTTTTTTCTGAAGATCTTGGGCATTTATACTCCCGTTGCATATCTTTTCGACGTTTTATATTGTAACCGGAAATTATTAACATCGCATAAACACTTTCATTGTGGCAATAATCATTTGAAAGTGAGATTCAATATCTATTTCTTTTAAATATACTGTTGTCTGTTCTGCCGTGTACGAAAGGAATGTATTTTCAAAGGATAAATCAAACAACTACTAGAGTTTTTATTGAACTCTTGCATGTCGCCTGCTTCCGATGTTTAACAATATTTGTATTTTTCCATATACATATCTATTGTTTTTGAACTTATCGATTTCTTAGTTTTTTTGTTAAATATAACGTTCTCCTTGTTGGTATTTTGTACCTTTGGTCTTTCTAGTGGTCGGGCTAGTGGCTTGTACACTTGCCTCGTAGTCCGGTAGTACCAGGTTCGAACCTCGGTGCTCCTTTCTGAGTTTGGTTTTATGTAGTTTTTCAAATTCCAAGGCAAATGCGGAAAGGTAACATCTTAAGTCGGTCTACAGCCGCAGGCGTAATAACTCATGGCCAGCCGATGCCCCCTATAATTGGCGCAAGCTGTTGGGGGATGCTAAGGCATGAATTATTATTATTATTTCTTTCTTTGTCTTTCCATAAGGAGGATCCATAATTAATTACTGTAACAAAATGCAACATATATCTAATGTGTTCCATTTATGTACTATATTCTATGTTAACAAGTAGCCATATACCAAAAAAGGGAGAGCGCTAAAATAACAGTTTAAGGGACAAGTATCAATTTGCATAGTTATTTTGATAGTCCTTTGACACGATTTACTTGGAAATAATACAAAATTATATTTAAATACATTGTGACGAGTGCAGCCAGTATAATCTGAACGTGTGATTCTAACGCAATGAAATTTGGTATGGGAGTAGTACTAAAGTAGCATAACTAATCCTCACCTGGAAGTGACACAGCCCTGTTGGGAGAGGATACATCACTAGTGAGAGTATCCCTCGCGGGCAGCGGTTACCATCGCTACACGACGAGGCATGGAGTCAATAAGTCGTTGTGTGGTAGCGGGAGGAATGGCCGGTTGTGCTGCTTCAACTCGTCTCTATTCGGCAACCCACCGATGTCTTGTCTCGACCCAGTGGCGCCGTGTACGGCGGTGTGCGAGTTAGTGGAATCCGCTGCAACGCACGACGTGCTCGCAGTACACTCTCTAGTAAACGTCCTCGTATAGTTTGCGTAGTGAGTATGCTTTGCTTTCCTGCTGGGCAAACAATTCCAAGATTTTTTTTGAGGACATACGCAAAGCTATATAGCGCTCGCGACTAAAGATGCGTACGTCCTTGCTCATTCTATTTTTGCCATGCCCGTTGCACTGCCGATAATGTTCGCTCGAGAGGTTTCCATGCCGACGGAATGTTGCATCTGTTGGAGCCGCTCAGTCAAAAATGCAGCTATACAAAATTCGGAACTCGTTGCATCAACTCGTCTAGGGGAAACCTTTATGCACCGCTAAAATTATGCATGTATCTTTACGCGTTCAGATTATACAGAGTGTGCTCGTCACTTTTTTACAACAGTTGTGAAAGTTGCAACAAAGATTAGATTATTATCAACACATAAACTGACATTTGCAAGTGATATGAATTGTAAACGTATCAGAAATACATTCAGTGCTATCTTCTTTTCAGTAGCGAAAATAGTTGATGTTCCAATTTTGGAATATGACGTTTTGTTATTGGGACACCATCAAGAGTAAGGTAAAACGGGGATACATTGACACATCTTTAAAAATAATTTTTTTGTGTAACTATTATACCCAATCTATTAAAGGGTATTTTATGAATCAATTTTTAAATGCTATTTTAGTAAGTAGTTCTTAATTAACAAGTATTAACCCAAAATAGACAAATGGTACAATTGTTACCCTGTCATATGGGTAACTAACATTGACACAGTAAAATATTACCTCAAAATTTCGTAATAATTTAATTATTAAGTCAATGTTTGTTGTGAGAGGTATAAGTTTGACATAGTAAATACAAATTTACACAGAATTAACATATTTTTCAGAATTTATTTTTACACAAACATTACATTGTCAAAAATACGTTCCTACTCAAAGTTTCAATGTTACAAAATATAAGCGTTGCACGTGTTACTCCTACAAAACCAACCAGTAAACTGTTTAGTATTCTTCAACTCCACTTGGGTATATGGCCAGTAGATGTCTATAGTGTAACATGATTTTTCGGGATAAACATATGCGCTCAATAATATCCCTGTATATTTTACGCGCTATTTTAAAAATAGTGTCAATGTTACCTACCTGTCAATGTAATCCCTGTTTACCTTATAGAAAAAAAGCAATATATAATGTTATTCGATTTCTTTTATCAATAGTAAGGACATTTTAAGATAAGAATTTAGTATTGAGTTATGTTTATTTTTCGATCAGAATACTTGCGTTTTATTTATTATTTATTTATTTGGTAATTTTGACCCTTATAATTTTCTGTCACAAATATCCGTACAAAACAAATTGTTAATTGTACACGTGCATATTATCGAAACCAATATCTGACAGACACACCCAAAACGGATCGGTACGTGAAGTGTACACAGCATATATGAATTTGAGCCTTGAATTATGCAGAGGTCAAAAATTTGTGGAAAACTCTGAGTCTTCAGGTAGTAGGAGTAGTATTATAAATGCTTCGGCATAATCGGATATATTGCAGGCCTCGGCTTTGTCTCGGTTTGTAAACTTACATGCTTGCTTCCAAATCGACATTTACCTGCCTTGTGACATATGTACTAACTATAATAGTATATATTTATACAATTATTTGATTTTTAATTGCAGTTAACAAGAAGCAACAAAACTCATAATAGATAAGATACATTAACGCACGAACATCGTGATGCGTCATAAAGTAATAGAAAAGTAATAGAAGTAATAGAAAAGCGCACATTCTCCAAATATGTACCAGTATATACTAGTTTATTACATTAGCCAATATAATTAAATCAGATATGGATAGTTTGCTATCGTAACTAGATTATAACTACGAAAGGACGTGGTTTACTAAAATAACCTACTGTAGTAACCTTTAATTTCTCAATTTCCGGCTCTACTGTATATGTTTAAATGATCGTTGCACTAGGATATTTAGCTAAACAAATTTCCATTCAGTGATAAACTTGTAATGTCTTGAATTTAAATAAGCACATACACTGCCATTTCAGTTCTGCGCGTAGTTCACGTAGTAGATCTTCAGTGTCGTCGTCAAGTAGATCGTCGCATTCGATATCTAGGTCTAGAAGTAGTTCACGTTCAGGCAGTTCATCGCGAAGTTCAAGCAGTTCTAGATCCCGTTCGCCTTCTATACCAAGACGTCATGGATCGCCCAGCTTTCTAGATAGAAGAAGAATAACAAGGTAAAAAACGCATGTCTGAATGTTTTTGTCATATATTTTACATAAGAGCCTTCTATATCTTTCTTATTTTGCCTTCTTTATTTTCAGCAAGAAGTAGGATGTATAGATGTATGTGTATTCAATTCCATGATAAGTGACCACTGTAGAAATTACGCTTGTTTATTATTGTATAATCACAATTTCATCGTTCGAGCTAAAAAAGTTATGCAGAATTTGTTTCATGTATATATGTGTTCGATACCTAGCAAGTTTTATTTTTGACTCGTATGATTTTATTAGCTCCGATTGATGATTTTAATCCTCTTGAGACCCGGAACGGAACTGGTGCGAATTTAACAGTAAATTTTGGATATGTTAGACAAAATGATGTAAGTAAGACACTCATCTAAGATTTATTAACAAATTTCTTTTATTTTACAAAAATAAGGGCGTCCACCTAAATGGACATTTGGTCTGCAAGCATACAAAAGAAAGCGACCTATGTTTACATAAAATCTAATTGAATATCTGATGATACCCGTTGAAGCAGTTATTATTGCCAGTAATAGATAGAAAAAAGTTGCAGCTTACCATACACAGAAAAATTTTCTTTTCTTTCTACAAGCAGGCATTTTACAGCGAACGGAGTTCTTTAATTCTGAAGCGATGTCTGGAAGATGTTATATTCGACACTTCCTTGAAGGAGTGGTTGATCCATTAGTGGGAGTTACAACTCTGCCAATAAGATTATTTCTAGTTCCAACAGATCTCGGTGTTTCTATACCGGCAAAATCCACTTCGGCTATTCCAAACGGTAGCGGTTCTTCATCGTACTGCTCATTTTCGGAATCCGATAAATCTATATCAGAATCGTCTAACTGAAGACATTTCAATAACTCCTCATCATCTATTCCACATCGAAGATATCGCTTGCTTGCAAAAATTGCTTCAAATAGAGAAAATCAAAGAAAAATAATAAAAATATAAATATTTATATATAAATATAAATATTTTGTTTGAAACTGTTTCTATTCAGTGGATTTGAAATGTATTGATTGAATCCCATTGTCCATTTAAATGGAAAGTGAAGTTAGGATTTAAACTACAAAAGGCTGTCATTAAAACCTGATGTCCATTTAAAGTCTCTCTCTTAAGTGTTGTGTCCGTTCAGTATCAGTGTCAGTGAAAATTAAAGTTTAAGTAGGTAGTATTTTTCACTGACACTGATACTGAACGGACGCAGCACTGATGTGTCTGGATAGACCTTTAAGTGGACACTAATTAAAACTCACTGAAATACATGTTTTATGCACTGTGGCTAAAAACTTATTTGATAATAATATCCTAGGACACATTCAGAAATCGTTTCACCAAGTTAATTTCAAATCAACTCTAAATACACATCTCTTACTTACCGTCAAAAGCTGTACATTTGGAGGTTGACATTTTCACCGTAATAATCAGCTGTTCTACATTTACTATTCGGTTGTAGTTTACTAAACTATACAAAGATGGCACCACTCGATGTCCATTTTAGTGGCAAATCAGGTTTCCACCATAACATTTACAATTTTACATTTTTATAAGCTTAAAACTACATGTCCATTTAAATGGACGCTGGGTCTCAAGATATATATATTTTTTTGAGATAAATGAGTAGTTTATCTATAATTCGTTTGTATTATTTTTTGTAGAATATAATAAATTCAAATTATATTTTGACGTTTTGTTTATTTTTTTATTATTCCGCTGTAAATTTAAACTTTAAACCTCGACACGATCGATTTCTTTTTTGCAAACACGAAGTGAAAAGTATATTTTTAATTTGTATAAATGCACTCTTAGTGATTAAAGTTGTCGTGGTTTAATTATTATCTATCAGTTATAGGCACACGCACATTATTTATTTTATTTAAAACATTCTTAGTTACAGGTAAGTATCACTTTTTGTTTAGCATGCTTGTGTTAGGTTTTATATTGGCATGGTTTTTTTATGATCATAGCGTAAACTGACTTGAAATTTTATATTTAGTCTGTATACTCACAAACTGATCTATAGTCCTACAAATCCTTAGGCATATCATAATATATCTAAACACAAATATGATAGCAACATAAAATAATTAAGACTGCAGTATCAGTTACGAGAGCTTTTACTAAATTCGAGCAATTTTGTTAGGTAATAACAATCATTTTTTAATCCCGAGATATTCGTAAGTATTTGAGGAACTAATTAGCTAATACAGTCGTTCACAGAAATATCCGGTTAACTTGTAACTTATTAATACTAATATATATTTTATCATTACAATATCTACCGAGGGTCTTATACACCGTGACCGAAGTTATCGGTGCACTATTGCTATCTCCGTTATTTTTGGAGCTACAGTTGTAGTCAAATTAGCAAGTTATTAGTGTTTTTAACGCTCATTACTATGCAGTTCATGAAAAAAACAAATTACGTATTTCTGAGAAATTTTAAAATTTCTAATTTTTTTTTAATGGAACACCCTGTATGTTTGTACATACTTAGAAAAATAATTTTATTTGTGATATAAAAGCTTTAATACACTATTGTCCTTAAATGAATAATAAAGTAGTTATGTTGGAATTTAGTCGATGTAAAAGAAACATTATTAATAGTAAGCTTCTTTCACTTCAAGCCAAAAAATGTTATATTTGTACATATTTGGAAAGGGCATAACGTTTTGAACAAAAAATATAGAATACATAGCTATCTTTAACTAAAAAATAAACAAACGAGAAGCGTTTAAAGCTTAAGAAATTTGTTAACATTTAATTCTATGTTGATCATGGAAAATAATAACAAAATATAATGTTCACGGTACAAAAACAATTATTTAATTATTGTGTTTATTGTTTTCGAAAGCTTATGGGGATAGCCTGCCAAAGATGATCTCATATAGAATGTCTGCTTTGAGACGTTATTTACATGATTACAATTTGCACAAATGGCCATACTCATAACAGTTATTTATTAGCTTATTCAAAAATATCTACTAATATGACAGGCATGAAACTGACATGATGGATTTACAGAAAAATTACTTAAAATTGCAATTTATAAAAGAAACTAGGCAATTGAAGAACCTTTATCTGATATTAGTGTTTAACTCAACAAAATACTAACAATAATAAAGATGATTTTATTTCGGAAGTAAATTTTGATGTCTAGCAGTGTAGTCAAGTGTAGTCAACGAAGTGATGAATGGGAAATACAATACTACAACAGTTTCCTATTTCTATGTATGTTCTACACTGGGCTTGTGTGTTTTGCAGTCCTTTACACCCCACCATGATTTGAAAATTTCCGATTAAATTATCTATTCTGTCAGCTGGTAGTCTTTTTTTAACTTTCACACGTTCCATGTAATGGCAAGAGTGCCTGGTGGCATCTATGGAAACGCCAGATTCAGAGTTCGAATTTGCTTAGATTTCGCTGTTGGGATATAATTAATAGCATAACATTACTTACATTTTAAACGCGCTAAATTACAGAAATACGTATTACAAAAAAGAATTAAGTTAGTTGGATATTTTTCTGAAAACTGTATGTTCACTAAATTAATAAATAATATATAATCTTTCCGTGTCCACATTGCCAATCGTTTAATGACCAATGACAAAAAATCTGTTTTATAATGCCAATCAATATCAATTGATGGCAAATGTAAAAACGTTGGCATTATTACATTAGTCAAAGAGTCATAATTCAAACAAGTGAATTGTCGAAATTATGACCCACTGTAATCGCAGGGCAATATTCTAATAATTCCACATTATGCCCTAATTTCAGAGCAACATAAACTAATGGACATCTTAAAATGTTTATGTTTAGGAATATTACATTTCTTACCTCTTTGCAAAGGAATTCAAAAATGCAACAACAGACCTGTTTTAAAATGAATTTGCAAATACAGGTGTCCAGTTTAAAATGCAGTACATGGGGATATTGGAAACCGTTGGAGATACAACGTCGGTTAAATGGGAGAAAAGTTGCGTATTCATTAGTACATAAATAATCCGGCATCAGATTTCGAAATTTTTGTTTCATTAGGCAGATACAGGGTGAAAAAGAAAAAAATGCTGAAAAGCTTCAATATTTTGCTTCCTAAAAGTGATAAATTTTAAAAAGTTCTACCACGATGAATACGAGTGCTGTTGCTCTTTTAGGAGGTTTGACTGGCGTAACTTCTAGTTCCGATAGTGACGAACCAGATGCGGATCAGGGTCTTGTTGGGAATAATTTGGTTTTGCAGGGGAGTAACACTAAGTCAGTTCCGGTTATGCGTTGGGGTTTGAAGTACTCGTGTGACAATTCGGAGTTGTCGTTTAATGCTTTTATTGAGCGCGTGGAAGAGTTGATGAGCGCACGCAGCATGAGTGGAGAACAGGTGTTTGCCCAAGCTTTAGATCTTTTTAGTGGTTACGCTTTGATTTGGTTTCGAGCTCATAGGAAATCAATTTCATGTTGGGATGAACTTGTTGTAGCCCTTAGTGAGGAATTTCAGCCGGCCGACTATGATGAACAGCTATTCGATGAAATTAGGAAGCGCAGTCAAGGTTCCCATGAGAGTATAGAAATGTATGTGTCCACTATAACGAATCTCTTTTCCAGGTTGTCCATCAAGATTCCCGAAAATAATTGCGTCAAAATTATGGTTAGGAATTTGTCTCCTTTCTATCAGAGTCAGTTGGGATTGGCTGAGGTGAGATCTGTTGATGAATTGCTATCTATTAGACGGAAGTTGGAGTGGTGGAAGACGTGTGCTGATAGATATGTTCCACCACTACGTAAGCAACACACGTTGGAGCCTGACTTGGCGTATATGTCGTCGTCTTCTTCGGTTGCGTCTGTGGAGTCGGCTTCACGCCTTACTCCTAAATGTTGAAATTGCGAGCAGGAAGGTCATTTGGCGGTTAGGTGCCCTCGACCGTTGCGGAAGCATTGTTATAGGTGTGGACATCGCGACGTCACGGTACGGAATTGCCCTAAGTGCTCTTTAAACACCAATCGGGCGCGATGAGAGGCTGCAGATTTTATTAGATTTTGTGTTAGCACATGCGCAGGGAGATGAGCGTCCTTATCTGTCTGTTACGATTTTTGGACATAGTTTCTTGGGTCTCTTGGATTCTGAGGCTTCTCGGACTATTATGGGTTCTTTAGGTTGGAAGCGTCTTCAAGGTTTAGGAGTGTCTTTGGGTGAAGGAAGTACTACGGTTCGGAAAAATTGATTGAGGTCTTGGTGGTTCCTGAGGTATCTTCGGCTTTGATTTTGGAAGCGGATTTTTGGAAACTTATGGCCATTGTTCCGGACTTGCGGAGGGCAGAATAGTCTTTTTGTTCAGAGGGTGAAGTGGGTTCGATATCTGGTGAAGGTAGTGTCCTTTCGTTTCCAGTTTAGTCGAACATGTGATCGAGACGGATAGCCCTCCAATCAAACAAAGGTACTATCCCATTTCGCCTGCGATGCAGAAGATTGTGAACCGTTACGGTTCGCGTCCGATTGCGCCAGTCGACTTGCGTCAACGTACCGCGATACCGCGTCGATGGTTAAGTTTGTCTTTTGGGTTGGGGATATTGCTAACGTCATCGCCCTACGAGTATTTATTTTATAATCATATATTGTCAACATTTGGTGTATGAACACAAACGCAAGAAAAGATTTTACCTGTAACTTATATATGACGCTGTCACCAGACAGGTTCCCGCATTGCTCTTATATTAAATAAATGTTTGATGTTGTGTTACTTGTTGGTTTCTTTTTGGTGGCAGTTGGGTGTCCATACTTTGGGGTTTTCAGTGATCGTGCAGATTGTGGTGGTGGGGGGAGAGGGGGAAGCCTATTATAATGTTTTTATATGAAAACTACGGGTTCCTGTTAGCTGGGTAGCGCCTTTTTTCATGTTAGCTTCTCAGTTACACTTACGCCCATCACGACGGCTGGCCGGCACCCCTAAATGAAGGCAGAGACGGTCTACAAAAGGTAGGTTCCTTCTTCAGCTGCGGCACGTTTGGTTATTTTGAATATTTTGGGTAGGTATAGCGATCACTTATTCCCTGAATTCCGCTCCGAGAAAACGCGTTATAACCATTCCCCCCTTCGCAACAAGTCAAGTTTAGGAAACAAAATATGGAAAATTTTCAAAAATGCATTTTTTTCTTTTTCATCCTGTATCTGACTAATGAAACAAAAATTTCAAAATCTGATGTCGGATTATTCATGGACAAATGAATGCGCAACTTTTCTCCCATTTAACCGACGTATCTCCAACGGTTTCCAATATCCCCATGTACTGCATTTTAAACTGGACAGGGTGTATATGCACCACTCTATCACGACTTATGAATAACATTATAATATATATGGTTAAAATATCCACTTTTCATAAACGAAATCCAACGCACGACTATGATCAAGTAAAGAATAAATGCTTCCTAATATTTCACTTTTTTTTCACACATTTTTATATAAATCAAAAAAGCACATTTACTTTTTGGTTGACTACATATATTAGGATAATATACATTGAATCGCCAGTAATGTCTTTAATTAAAATATTGCTTAGTTATAAATTATTTGTCAGACTATCGTCGAAATAACAGTTATGTTGTGAAATTAATGAACATTAGAAGAAATATCAACTAAAAAACTATCTAACCGTTAAACAATCGTTACATTAACTCACCTAACTTTGGTTTAATTACTAACCATACTAACTGACTATTACTAACTACTCATCCAGTGCAAGAAAGAGGCCAATACCATACCATCGTCAAACGCCGAGTTCGCCTTCTTCACCAAGTAGTTACAGTAGTGGAAGTCCGTGGTATTCTCGAAGAAGAAACGCTAGTAGATCAGTCAGTCCAGTTACCAGGTCACCAACTAGGTCTCCAAATCGTTCACCGAGGTCACCATGATAGTCTTTTTAACTGATACGAATTAGTTTACAGATCATTAGAAAATACTTTTTCTCATAGAATACAGTGTTACGTGCAATCACAATAGTTTATTAATTGATCACTGTAATTAACTAAATTAATTTGTAATAATGGGACTTTCCACAAATTGGAAAAAAATCTTATGATTTACGTGATAAATGCAATTTATAAATATGAAAATAAAAAAGAAACTGCAAAGAAAAAACAAAATACTCATCTTTCTGAAAATCTTTTTGATAAAATGTCAATACTCAATACTGCGAGTAATCAATCTCCCATACTTAAGATGTGTGAATTGTATTAAAAAAGTCCTGGAATTATTATTTTTGTGACGGTAAGATTATTATTAGGAACTCATAGACATATGAGTTGGGTACAATCAAATATTTTACAGCATAGTGATACATCTAGTAACAGTAACTTTTCTAGTCAAAAAAATATTTACATAATTCGTGCAAATTATTGTTTCAAGTGCAATGAAATTAGACTAATATATTTACTTTTATTTATTGTGTCTAGTCATTAATAATATTTATTTAATATATTTATTGCTATTATAGTTAGTTATTATAAATTAAATACTCGAATAAGTTTACGTATTATTATACGCACGTTTATTTTTTCTTCTTTTGATATTTATTGATCGAGATTTGTAATTACTAATTGTACATACAATGTCTACGTTTATATCTCACTTTCGTAGATTAGGATACAGTGGAGAGGCCCATTGGACAATATTGAAGCTTCCAAGAAAACACACATAACATATGAATACTATTGGAAAACATAAAGGAAATGTTTTTAATATAAAATTTGATATGTTGTTAAAAGTACCGCTACATGAAATTAGTTTAAAGTTAAGCTATAATTTATGTTTTCTTTGTATACAAAGTTAACGGAAAGATAATATAAAAGCAATTGTAAATGTGTTGTTCTAAATTTAAATAAAATTGAATAAAAACAGAAATACAGAACGCTTGTTTTAATGAACTTATTTGTTGCTTATTTATTTCTCAGTCAAAATTACAATTCTCAAATAACAATAGTTGAAGATGATGACAGGTTTAATGATGACAATGGGAATATATTGTAATGTGAAATTTGATTTATAATAAAATTAAGAAAATTTTAGTTATACTCTTTAAATTAAAAATTGGGGTAAAAAAAATCTCAGGGGTTCGCGAATTCTTAACTCTACAGCAGGTGTGGAGAACAGAATACGAGAGCTTATCGTACGTTGAAAATTCCCAAAAAAAAAATTTAAGTTACATAAAAGAAATTTTACATGTCAGAAAGATGTTTTATAAAAAAAATAAATTTATTAAATTAAATAAACCTATAAAAATTAGTTTACACTGTTCAAAAATTCATGATAATCACCACAACTAAATTATACTATTAAAAACCTTATTGAAGTCTGAAAATTTTTCTTAGCAGTTTTAATGTGTGATGGCAATTCATTATAGAATCTCAGGCAATTATATTCTAAATTTTTCTCACTAAGGTGAGATTGTATCAATAATTACTGTTATTTAGGAACGACGCACCACTAAAGAGAAAACAACGTTGTTAAAACCGAGATAATGACGCGAGTTGAGTGATTCATTGTCTGTCACAGAATCAGTTCCTGCAGTATCCTACTGGTTTCCAGATACCACCCAAAACTGCGCTAGACAAGCCCACTCCCAAGGGGAAAAATGTGAACGTAAAGGTATTCGGTAAACTCAAAAAAAAAACCTGACGACATCACGGGATTCCCTAATTGTTCCTAAATAATAAAACCTATTGCATAATACATACACTAGGGGTAACCTATACAGGGTTGGTACATTCACAGAAAATAATGTTTCAATAAGGTATTCATTTATAACAATAACTGTTCTTTTCTTCTCTGTCTTTTTACGGATGATATTTAGAAGTTATACAGACGGTCTTCGGATGTATTGTGGCCGCTCATCCGGACGGCAACTTCTTCTAGTCATCGTTTGGTTGAGGTTTTAGGTGTTCGACGTTCCAGCAACCAGGTTTCCATCTAGATCTTTTAGTTCGTAGGTGGCGATATTTTTAAATGGATTAAGTATGGTCCAATGTATTTATCAGCCAATTTGGCAGCATAATATTTCGATGCGTCCGATAGAACAAAGTTCTTGCGCCATACTACCTGATTAGGGTAGAAAGGAACTGTTCGATGACGTAAGTCGTACCTTGTCTTGGATTTTTCGTAGGATCGCTGAATTCGAGCTTGCACATCCTTGTAAAGCTTGTTACAACAAATTGATCGTTCTTCGGCATTGATACTTCCTTATCGTTGATAGGTAGGCGATGGTAATTTCCCATAAGAACCATTTCGCTACCAAAATTTACGTAGTATGGGCTCAATCCAGTAGTTTCATGACGAGCGGAACGTAACCCAGCAAACAGAAAAACGTGAAAAGCACGTAATATTTTGGTAATATTGCAACCAAAAGACGTGTTTTTGGCACGTGTATATAACGAGATTTGTACGTTGAAATGTCACACTTTTAGGACGTGTTTTGAGGACGTGAATAAAACGTATCTTAAGACGGTCTTATTACGTTCTACCAGGACGGCATAAATACGTAATTCAAGACGTAATTAAAGCGAATATTAAAGCCTCATTTATACATGCTAGTCATCTCGGCCGAGTGATAGACTAGCAAGCCATTAGCACTCATATAATACGTGTAAACATTCACTGGTGCTAGCTTAAACTAGACCAAAACTGTTGCTTTAATAAATTATGCAAGTTAATGAAGTACATATCTATTAAAAAAACTGGAAAACATATGTATATATATTTATAATAGTTTGTCTGGCCATCTTGTTGATATTTCCACAGAACGAGCGGGTTACTATTAGAGATTATGAAAACCAACCCTCATATATCTAATCCCAAACAAATCCAAGAACGTTCTTTAATAAACTGCCAATACATAGTATACATATGTATGTATTTGTTACATATACACACAATATTAATACTGTATTTAACATCTACATTCTTTAATTCACAGCACTCCCAATTTAGAGCAATCACGTCTATAGATAAACACTGACAGTAAAAGAGAAATGGTCGTTGGCCCGTATATGACTCGAGCGATGGCGCGTAATTCAATTTCATATTCTATGCAATATTACATCACTATTTATCAACAGTTCCAGATTTATTAAAATAAAATCATGAAGCATGATTATTAGTAGTTATAGAATAGTAGGTATCGTAGAACACAAATAATAAAAATTTTAAAGTGTATTTATATTTGGGAGGTTTTAGGTTAAATTTGACGTATAGAAGACGTCCTTTTAGTACCTAAGTTGCCATACATATATGTTGTATGTAAAATTGTTGTTCTATATATCTCAATTTCGGATTTAAAAATCTTTAATTCTCCTCAATAATTTTAGTTTGCGCAAAAGTTATTGAAAATATGTTCTCTACATCAAATACTTTATATATTCATTAGGTCGCTCAAAAACTCGTTATAATAAACCAAAATACAACGTGAATAACACGAGCTCGTTTCAGTTCTGTTTGCTGGGAACGCGTAGGCTACCTTTGGCAAAAATTTATCCCATTCGTGATGGTTGTCAGAAACATAGGCGATCAGCATGGTTTTAATTACTCGGTTTACTCGTTCAGTTGGATTAGCCTGAGCATGGTAATACGCAGTATAACAGGGTTTAATCTGGTATTGACTCAATAGACGTTTATATTCGCGAGATCGAAATTGTACTCCATTGTCAGACACGATTCTCATCAGAACTCTGAACAATAAAAAGACATCATTTTCGAGATGGTGAACAATTGGAACGGCCGTGGTTTTTCTTAACGGAACACATAGACTGAATTTACTAAATAGGTCAACGACCACTAAAATATAGCTACATCCTTTTGTGGATCGAGGAAATTCGTTAATAAACACGCCTTGAATAACAAAATGTTCTGTACTTTAAAGAGCTTCTGATGTATACTGTACTAAAAAGTCAGATGCGCATGCGTCTGATATTTATTCACTTCAACAAAATACGCCAACCCTTCCAGTCGTTTGAAAATCGATTCAATATTAGGATTTGAAAACAACAAACGGTTGGTCACCGTTTGATAATATTTGTCTGCCCGACCGCTTTTATTCTAATGCGCATGCTCTTGATACTTCCAACGGCTGCAGAAACGAAGCTATTAGCTTTGTTCGCGGAAGAGATCCCGAATAGATACAGGATATACTTGGAAGATGTTCAGTACTTTTGTATTGCGCATGCGACTCTTGGAACACGAGACGGAATTTTCTCATCCGCGAACACACAAAGCTACACAGCTACGTATGTACATACATAACATGTGTATTTCGATACATAAAAAAATTCCTTTATATCGTACGTTTTTACTTTAATAACAATTTTAACCAATTTGTTTCCAACTTAACTCTGCTAACCATAGCAAGAAAGCAAGAACATGCGGTATTTTCACATCAAAATTTAGAGCGCATGCGTAGGATATAAAATTCTTGTCCTTGATTCAGGATCTACAGAACATGTGACGGACTACTTCGGAATTTGTAAAGTGTGTTGCGCGAACAAAGAATATTCTGCACCGGTGAGAAAATTCTGTTACCGCGAACGATCATCTTTGTAGTGCGCAGGTCTTTCATCCCCGAATACGTTCAGAATGCCGTCCGCGAACAAAGCTATTGTTTGAGTTAGTGGAATCTGCTGCAACGCACGACGTGCTCGCAATCCATTCTCTAGCAAACGCCCCCGTATAGTTCGCGTAGTGAGTGTACCTTGTCTTCCTGCTGGCCAAACAGCTCCAAGATTTTTAAGGACATACGTGAAGCTATAGCGCTGAACACAAGAGCGGGGTCCTCGCGTGCTGTGGTCACGCGGGGCCGCTTAGCTCGCGGCTGAACGTGCGTACGTCCTTACTTATTCCATTCTCGCCATGCCCGTTGCACTGCCGATAATGTCCGCTCGAGACGTTTCCATGCCGACGGAATGTTGCATCTGTTGGAGTCACTCAGTAGCAAACAAAAAAATGCAGCTACAACATAAGTATAAAAAAAATTCGAAACAAAAAGTCATTTTGTATCAACTTGTTTCTGGGGGAAAACCTTTATGCATCGCTAAAATTATGCATGTATATTTACGAGTTCAGATTATACAGGGTGTGCTCGTAACTTTTTTGTTGCAACAAAGATTAGATTACACTGCACGACAATATGGCAACTTTTGTCTGATGATTGACTTTTATCACGTGATGTTTACTAATTTGACGTCTCTGATGTCAAATATACCCTCAGTTTTTTTGTAACAGGTCTTGTTTCCGAGATATAGCTGTCACGAAAAAATCGCTGTGTTAGTGTGTTAATTTGCTTGTAAATAAGAAAATATTAAGTTTTCTTAATATAATTTGATATGGCATCGTCAAGAAGAGTTTGTGTCAATGATCCAAATCATTTTTGTTTCATTTGCGGAGAGTATATATTTAAATATTGAATGTGACAGCATTGAATGTGACAGCGTTCGTGATTGAGGCTTACCAAAATTACTTTGGTCACACACTGGAAATGAAAGACAAGTTTTGGATTCCGCAAAAGGTATGCAAAACGTGCGTTGAGTTTCTACGTTTATGGACAAATAAGAAAAGGAATAGCTTTAGGTACGAAACCGCTATGATCTGGACTGAACCCTGGAACCACCACGACGATTGTTATTTTTGTTTGGTGAATATAACTGGCATTAACCGAAAAAATCGAGCCAAATGGGAATATCCTTCCATACGGTCGGCACATAAACGTGTTTTGAGTCCTACAATATCACTTGAACCTCAAGCTGATGCTTCACAAGAGGAGCCTATGCATTTTGAGGCGAAAACTAACAGTAGTGATAGTAACTTTGAATGTGATCTGAAAGCGTCAAAACTATTCAACCAAGATGATTTAAACGATCTTGTCAAAGATCTGGGACTGTCAAAGGCTGCTTCAGAAATTTTGGCTTTTTGGCTAAAAGAAAGACACTTAGTAATAAAAGAAACGAACATTTCTTATTACCGCACAAGAGAACAAAATCTCCTCAAATATTTTGCTGAAGAAAATGATTTCGTATTTTGTGAAGATGTACCTGGTTTAATGGCTGCAATGGGACTTCAAAATAACGTTTCTAGTGAGTGGCGTCTATTCATAGACTCATCAAAACGTAGTCTAAAATGTGTTCTCTTACACAATGGGAATAAATTAGGGTCGTTGCCTATTGCACATTCCACAAAAGTAAAAGAAGAATGTACAAGTATTGTTCTGGTTTTAGACAAAATTAAATATGTGGAACACAATTGGCTCATATGCGTCGATTTAAAAACGTTCAACTTTCTTTTAGGCCAACGAGGTGGTTATGCAAAATATCCCTGTTTTCTTTGCTTGTGGGACAGTAGAGCTAAATATCAACACTCCTCGGGAAGCGCTAGTTGCAGGACAACATCAGAACGTGATAAACTCACCTTTAGTATCAAGGGATCGTATAATTTTGCCTCCGTTACATATAAAACTAGGACAATTTGTAAAAGGTCTTGACAAAAATGGAAGTTGTTTCCTTTTCCTATCAGAAAAGTTTCCAAAACTGAGTACAGAAAAGATAAAAGCGGGAATTTTTGACGGGCCACAAATAAGATTATTAATAAAAGACTCAAATTTTACGGATACTATGACAGAGGTTGAGAAAACGGCATGGAATGAGTTTGTTTGGCTTGTTAAAAATTTTTTGGAAAATAAGAAAAGTTCTGAATTTTTTCAACACGTCGAACAACTGATGAGTCACTTTCAAAGGCTTGGATGTAACATGAGCATCAAGTTACACTTTCTTCACAACCACCTGGACTATTTTCCCGCCAATCTTGGGGACCTAAGTGAAGAATAGGGCGAGCGATTCCACCAGGACCTCCGTACCATGGAGGAACGCTATCAGGGCTACTGGAATGCACACATGATGGCTGACTTCTCTCCAGACCCGTCCGACCTATAGTCACCGGTAGGCACCGCAGCCATCAGGCTTATTGTGCCACTGATGGCTGACTATTGTTGGCGCATTCATAATAGGTCCATGCCTTCAGCTTTATCAAGAAAATCATATAACAGAAAGTTTTTTTCATTATAAGAATTAAATAAATTAGAATTATCTCTAAATTTACAGCGTTTTATTATAAAAAAAACACCCGTGTCATATTTTTTAAACTAGAGCTGATTCAGAAATTTCAATCACGGAATTGAAATCCTCATCAAAAATTGGACTAATATCATGTAACATAACCCATTCATCAGAAATGCTGTTGTGCAGTGTTATTATCAACACATAGTGCCGTTTCACACGGGGCGTTTGATCAGGACGGATCGTCAGCGCTGATCATACGCGCCGAATTTCCATACGCGACGTACTCCTTTCACATGGACAGCGTATGGTCAGCAACCGACAAGTCGGTGTTGCCATTTTTGTTGAGCGGAATATATCGAGGTAATAGAATAATTGCCGTTGGCTTGATTGATAAAACGGCTATTGTGCAATAGACAGCCACGTGTGTGCTATAGAAAGGGCGAATCTGGCAACAGACGAAATCGTACGCAACCACGTATGTACGCAACTGACCATCAGTTCACATGTGAAGTTACTCATTAAAACAATGACTCGTGCGCGTGACAGAAGTAGCAAAATAAAAAATAATTATTTTTTTAGTATGCATGCATCATAAACCAATTAAAACACACTCATAAGCGTGCATAATCGGGCCTTTATCGCACGGCGTGCGTATAAAGGTTGCTTGGTAACAGCCAATCCCAAGCGTTTAATAGTCCAGTGAAATGTCAGGAAATGTCAAATGACATATACATAGGTACATGTCATGTATTGAAATTATTGATTTGATTTCTTTTAATTAAAATTATTGTTGCATTTATACTAAAAAATATCGTATGACACTCGTGCATAATTAGCTTTTAAAGCACTCGTAACGTTAAAGCCACTCCGCTTCGCGTCGTGGCTTTAAACTCGTTACTCGTGCTTTAAACGCTTGATTATGCACTATACATCATTCACTTTAAGAGTGCAGCGTTAGAAAAGATAGGACCTTATTTCGCGGCTTGTGATTGGTCAATTATCGAGGCATGTACACACTATGTAAAATACTGTTCTTGGACGTATAAAATTTGAGGTTACGTCAAATTTGTTTATGCTGATTTGTTCGTAAATATTTGCTGTATTTGTATTTCCTTACGTTTTTCTTTGTATTTTCAAATTTTGAAAGTACCTTATATTAAAAGCAAATTTCTTTTCAGTATTACTTACAAATTCAAGGTATCTATTATTATCCGTATTCATGTAATATTATTGATGACATATACTGACGTTATTTTACTATGGCTGAATCCACTTGAAGGATCCTCAAAAAATCCTTCAGGAAAACATATAAGTAGTAGGCAGAGGTAAATGGCATATAATTTATATTTGCAACAGAAGCAGAACAATTCAGTCAGTTTCTATTACATTGACTGCGAAACAACTTGGACTTGGAAAGAGAACAGTATAGAATATTGTGAAGGATATAAGATACCGCAGATGTGTCTGATTCACCTTCAAAGAAATGTATACGTGATACAACCTATGATAATTTGGATGAAGGCCAGCGGTCAGCAATCGGAAGACAAGTGCATTCCTTTTTCTTGAAAAATGAGTTACGTGTACAAAAATATTGAGCGTAAATATATTTGAATTAACGTTAGCATGATGTAATTAATGTTTGTAGGTTGTTAATGCAGATGATAATTTGCCAGACTTTAAGCGAACAACATTATGCAAAATTCTCAAAAAATAAGGATTTATGTGGGTGAAATGCAACCGAGAAAGTGTGCTAATGGAGCGACAAGATATTGTTTTACAGAGACATCTTGGAAAAAGGAAGCGTTAGTAGAATGGCTTAATTTAAAAGGAATTGTTGTTGATAATTCTTTATTAAACGTTAAATTACTGGAACTTACTAAAAAATATATTACTGACAATCCTATTACATATATTATTGACAAAATAGTAGCAGAAAGTGTTCGCACAATATTACGATTGCCCCCATATCATTGTAATTTGAATCCCATCGAATTAATATGAGCTCAAGCGAAGCATCATGTTGCTAATAATAGAACTTTTAAGTTAGCGGAAGTAAAAACTTTATTATTGGATGGAGTTAATCATGTCACTGCTGAAGTCTGGACTAATTGCATCAAACATTCTATCACAGAAGAAAATACGATGTATGATTTCGATTTTTGCATATTATATCATATAAATATTTAAAAATATATCTTTTTATGTACAATAAACTTGAAAAATACATTGTCTATACAATTATTGCGTTTCTATACTGAAATATTAATAAATACAGGGTGGCCCAGGAGGAACCTGCAATATTTTGGGATATTAAAGTAGGGACTATTTCAAGACAAAAATACTTATAAACAATATTTTTATTTTCAACCGTTTCATATACAGGGTGTGGCACCGAAAACGAAACAGATTGAATAACTCGAACGAGAATTGTTTTTTGAAAAAACGCAGGTCGATTTTTAATTTCAGGGGGACACCTTTCCAACACGTCCACAACTGTCATACGTCATTCCCCTCCCCTCCGTCACACAATATCCGCGTATTCAGTATGTGTAAATACTGCTGGCATTGTAATTGTACGTTGCACTTAACCTACACACGTCATAATTCCACATGCCGTAGTTAAAATCTGACAGACAGGTTTACGGGAGTGGTGTATCACGGGAACTGGCGCATGCGCAGTATCTCTGAAACGGTTGAAAATAAAAATTTTGCTTATAAGTATTTTTGTCTTGAAATAGTCCCTACTTTAATATCCCAAAATATTGCAGGTTCCTCCTGGGCCATCCTGTATAACAGTCATACACCTTATATACAATTTCAATACATAGTCTGAATAATATATTTTACGAACATATAAGTTTTACGTTTTAAAAATCAATCTTATCATTAATTGCATGTAAGAAGCTGTGAAAAAGTTTAACAAAACTTAATAAAGTAGAAATGTATTGATTCATAATGTTATATAGACATTATTAGCTAAAATATACATACGTTGTAATATATTTGTATATTTACCGCATTTGAAGGTTAACCTACGTCAAGTCGATTTTGAATTGAGCGGTATATTTAAATTCTCTAGTGTAAAACCAACGCCGATTGTGGCGCCAACTACTGCACTCTTAAGTTGAATGGAGTATAGTGTCATAATATACTATTATATTCCTCAACGAAGTTTTTTAAAATTGCCGCTCGATATTTCGTAATTCTGACTGGATATTACTGAAAATCCTCGCAGAAATGTCAAAATACTAGCGGAACATAACCTAGAAATAACACTTTTTAGAACGATTTTTAGGTATCTTAGACTGATTTCCCCAAGAAACGGGGGGCCGTTTTGGACTCAGTAAAACCTGTACTTTCCGTTAAATTGTCAATTCAGTGGTAGACATTCGGAAGTCTTATCAGCGATAGAATTAGATGTGAGTAAACAACTATATATTTGCTTCTTCTTGTAACTTTAACATTTTAGGAAGCAAATACTACTTTTCGGATGTTATTAAATGAGTCAACAAGACGATTAAAACAGCTTTCAAAAAAATTAGGCAGTTGTATAGGAAAAGCACGTCATTATGATGCTTTGGAAGTTCGTAAAAGTGCACAACTTGAATGTCAAAAGGTAGCAGTATATTTAGGAAAGCAATAATTAATATAAATATTGTCTCACAGATATTTTAGAAATACATGCAGCTAGAAAGGAAACTGTAGCTTTCGCTGAGCAGGGATTTTTAAGTAATGAAGATAATTTAGAATTTGATAATGCATAGCAGGAAATACTCAATCGTGCTACTATGAAGGTATGATACTTAATTTGATATAAGGCTTGTTCGTTTGCATTGCTGGAAGTGCTCAATATCACTGTTATCAGTTTCCATGTGTTTGCTAGAGATGTAGCTGCTGACCGGTGTTTTAAACACTCGTTCGTTTGCATTCAGCAGATTGCTGTATGTCAGAAATAGCAAGCTATAGTTGTATTCACCAAAGATGATTCCTGCATTACTTACATATAATTCTGTCAACGACATTCAAGGAATAATTTTCATATCAAAATACCTATTTGTGTGACAAGGAGAGTCTGGACGACAGTTTATATTTCAAAATTTTGCCTAGCATGTACATACGGCTCGTGCAATTCACTTGAATAAGATAAAGACGAGATTAGTTTGTGTTCGTAGTCTGTGCTTAAGCTATATATTGCTGCTTGCTCACTTAAAAATTTGACAATGTATCTCCGTTGATATTTGATGGAACTGTCATTGATTTTGTCCTTACAAATACGTATTAGTTTAACAATTTTTGAAGTCAATTTTTTTAAAACTAATGGCAGTACATAGTAGAACATTACGGTAGATACAGTTGCAACTTAGTTACAACAACCGAAGTACTGCTTTGATTCATACAAATGTAATTGATGACGCAGGAATCATTTTTAAGTAATCACAACTATGTATTTGCTCACGCCTCAAGCGTTGAGCAATAATAGCCGATCCGAGATTTATCCGCTCAAACTGATTATTTGCTGTTTCGCTACACTTGCTATTTTTGGCAAAACTTTTGGTTTGAGATACAATTTAGTGAGAGTGCCTTCGATTGGTGCTACGGTCATATCTTGCTTCTTTAATTTCTCGATCTCTCTTCTTAATTGTTGTCTGGCTTGCGCTTGATTATTACTGAAGGTTTCTTTGGTGTCCTTTTTTAAATATTCGACGTTGTCAATTCGATGGTGTGCTTGTTCCACTTTCTGGTGTGTGTGATTTAGTTGTGGTTGTAGATCTTCTTTCAAGTCGTCTACCATCGTCTTGGATTTCTCTTGGACGACATTTTGGATGTTAGTGTGCATGTTTTGTTGTAATCTTTGTGTGTGAGTAGTTAAGTCTTGTGTGTTATTATTTTTTCACCCATGATGTGATGATTGTGTGATTTGGTTGGTATGTGCTTCTTGTATGTTGTGAATGGTAGCGTTGGTGAGTGATGGTTTGTTCGGTTTCCAACTCTGAGTTGTTCATACAAATGAGTTCGAATATTTTGAACTTCTGTGTCAATAACATCTAATTTTTGAGTTACTCCGCTTTGTATATCCGCAATTTGATTTAAAATGTGTTCTTCGCTTTTAGATAGATCTGTTTTTAATTCTTTAGCAAAATCTGCTTGATTTGCTTTTAATTTGTTAGATAAATCTGCGAACAATTGTTTGAGTTCGCTAACGTACTCGGTTCTCCCGCTGATAAGCTTCGTTTTGGTCTACGCATTTTTTTTTATAGAACTTACCAACAACAAAAATTACTTCAAAACCTTACTGAATTCGTAAAAATTCGCGCTTACTTTTCTGTTTTAGATTTTGGTTACACTATTTTTGACAAGAAGTGAAATGAGAAATAGAAAATCAAACACGCAAATACTTGTACTCTGTTCACAGTTCTACTACACCTGAGAGATTATTGAGCTTATTGAGAGTTATGCTATCTGGTTGAAGAGAGCCCCACGTTTGGACGTCACTAAAATGAATGAGTACGTGTTGGAATTAAAAATCAACAGATCAAAAAAAGTTAATTATAACAAATAGTTCTCAGGGTTCCCGGTCAATCTAGCTCACTCAGGGGCGTTCACGAGTAGCACTGGACCCCTATTCTCCAAATCGAGAGAATGGTCATATCATGAGAATAGTGGGCGTGTTTCTCCTGACATTAGAATTTGCTATTCTTGAAAGTCTCACTTCTCTTACAAATCGTGAGAACTTTATTCTCTCGGAAATTTGTAGGAGAATGTTGAAATGTTAGGAGAAGCATGCGCACATAATGTAAGTTTTATTGGCTTTTAGGCCGCTACGCACGTGCTGACAAATTGAATATGATAAACGTAACCAATAATTGACGGAATTTATCGGAAGATGTTACTTTGAGTTTTGTATTTGATTCAATTGGTTACAGGTAGGTTGTTGGTTTAACTGCAGGCGATAAATTTGATAATAGAGTGCCTGTAATAAATTGATAAAGTATTATAGCATAGATGTTGAGACAATTTTATCGTGTCCTAATATTTCTTAATCATCGATAGAATTTGAAATCGCGATTTCGCTCAAAAAATTGTCTTCTTTATACGTTCCTTAGCTTGCACATGTTGCTACGAATCGATTACATTTAACACGATTCTCGCTCCGGTAATTATTTACCGACTGTTTTATTGGGTATTGATTGTAATTGTTTAATCGTCGATTTTATTCTAATTGAATGCGAATGCTTGACTGAGACTTGCCTTTTTACGAATAAGTTAGAAAGAGATAAAACGTTGTGATATTAAATCCACATTGGTAAATGTACTTGCCACTTACTTCACACTATTTACGGTATTACTTATGAAATCTGGCAACGTTTACGTTTCGACCGATCTACTGCTACAAATTCGAGAATAGGGATTTAAGTAGTCAAGAGAACGTTTTGAGAGAAGTGATCTATCCCTTCTCTCAATAGAGCGATCACTTTTCTTATGCTGGAGAATAGGGGTCCTGGTGATATTGTTTAATACACTAAAGAAAACCGAAAAGAAAAATAAATAAAATCAGTCTCAACAAGGAAAATGCTTTATACAATAATTTAATCAGCAGTTTAACAATATATTAATTAATTTTTACCTTTAAACAACTTGTAATTTATATAATAAAAGTATTAACAATTACAAAACAATTTTCTTGTAATTTAAATATTTAATGAGATAAATTTAACTAATACCGCCCTCTAAGTGTCAATTTCTTAAACAAAAAAAAAATATTTTAAAAACTAAATTCTACATTACCGATCGGTTTGTAGTTTGTATCAGTTTGTATTAACTAAATATTTCAAGGTCATTAACCGAATTAATAAACGTGACCTTCGTTTTTATTATAATAATGTATTATCCAATTTATTTCAAAAAGACCTGTATGTTATTCCACTAGATGAAATTAAATACTATATAGTAAAAGTAACGGGATCAAAAAAGTAAAATGGAAAAATATTCTAACCTTAAATTTTAGGATCTATTATCGCAATCGGGAATTTCAGCCTTGACAACGGAAAGATAACAGGATAAAAGGAATCGATTGGTCAATCCTAGGGTATAGAAAATAATATTAAAATCTCATTCAAAATAAGAAAATTTCGGATACAAATCCTATAATATCCGCGTCTTTTCAAGGAAGAAATCAACAACAAGCTATCTCGACGACCACCATACGAATCTGATCAAATACCATAGATACCAAGGAGCATATCATATAAGAGTGACGCATTCCACGTTAAAAATTGGAACCTTACGCTAGCACACTCTGACGGGCATATGGCGTACTAAATTCGTAAACAACCACGATGGCGGCATTTTTAAATTACTATAATATTTTCTTTTGGTACTAAATATGCTCTAAATGCGTGTTTCGATCTTATTTGATCTCATCAGTGCGATATATCTATAAATATAGAAATCACAGACACGTATTTACGTGCATATAAATAAAAATTAATTGAATAACTTAATTTGTGTCTTAGACATGCATAAGCTGCCTAACCTTTCTCGAGTTTCGATTCTTAGATCTATTATTAGAAGACCGACAAATATCATCATGAAATTTCCTGATAATTAAACTCATAGATATATTTAACAATTGTTCTTGAATTAAAGGTTGATCGCTGTTAACACAAGTGTACCATGAAAAACTAACCTTTCGCAAAGTTACCAACATTTTTTTCTGAATAGAATTTACATGATCAAACGATTTCAACAACACAACCATTCTATCGTAACTGTTATTAATATGTAATACCAAAGTAAGAGTGGGATAAAGAAAACTAAAAGTATGATGGAGTTCTACATTAGCAGAAAATAAAGAAGATTTACAAACCTATCACCTTCAGGTAAATTAAGTTTTCTTAGAAAAATCCACATATGTATGTACATAAGGTGACAACTTGATAATTTAAGTCATTTTATCATTAATTGGAACATTTAGAGAAGAATCTTCTAATTCATTCTTATTTAACGTACTATTTCTACCACTTTCAGGTTCAATAGAAGTCATAAATGATTGTAGATGAGATATGTCCACTATCTTGCTCACAATTGAATCCGATAGAATGAGAAGACACAAAATTATTTAAAATACAAGTTTTAAAATTGGCAATAAATTGATGAAAACTTGGATTTATATTAAGACCATAACACTGACATAATACACCAAGCAGATTCTCTAAGCGATCTTGATTAATGATCTTGTTTGCAAATGTCCAGTTTATTGCACAAGAAAATAAAACCTCGAAGAATATGAATCCAACTGACTTTCACTGGTAGTGATTTTATGACAGTACTGTAGGGAAGTTTCAAGTACGGTGTGCTACTTAAACTTACGTAACTTTCAAATTGATAGTGCTCAATTTTTTCAAGGCTTTCATACTACAATTTTAAGTATTCTGATTTACAAGTAACACAACAAGTCTATGATTGGAGCCTAAATCTGCATAACTTAGAACTTTGAATAGAGTTTAACCATACCTGTTCTCTAGCATTAGAAGGGAGGGTGAAAAAATGTCTATTTTGATAACCCGAATCAGGTAAAATATTGAAATAATATCGACTTTCGCAACCTGGAATTTTACATTTGTATTTGTGTACACTTGAAAAAGTCTTAAAAATAAATTTTTACCTAATTATTACAAGGAATTATTATTACTCCAGCAACAATTAATAAAATAAAACAACAAGTAAGAATAACAAAACTTACCCAAAACTTCTTACTGCTTTCTTTATATATATTATATAACCTCACAAAATAATTTGTAAACACTACTAATTTGTAGATATTTTCGTTACCATGCACTGTTGCCATATCGCACACTTTTATAGCTAACCATATTGATTCAGATTTCTTGTTAATAAGAACAATAAAAAAACGTTTTTGTCACAATAACGCTAAAAACTTTATCATTCTTCATATTGAGACCTTCTTTGATGTTTGATTATCATCCCTTTAGATACAAAGCTTACAAAGATTTGGCAACAATACAATATTTAGTACTCCATATGAATCAAAGATAGCGCGCACATCTTGCCCGAAATTTCAAATTTGAACGAAATGCCCGTGATAGATACATATACAGGATAACAACCTGAACTACGAAAGCCTATTGATAGGAGAAGGTAGTGGGAGGTAAAATTAAATGTATCCATTAATAATGTCACCTGTTTGTATGACAGGAATGTCAGTGGTTATGTCAAATACTATGGCAAATTATAAAACCACTTTATAATTTGCACTTTTTCACTAATTGTGTATTCCATTAGGATAGTTTGATGGTTCGGTAAAGCATTTGACATATCCTCTGATATTCTTGTCATATAATAAGTTGACAATAGTTAACCCTCACCACCCTCTCCTATCAATAGGCTTTCGTAGTTCAAGTTGTTAGCCTGTATACTATAATTGACTATAATACTGCTCAACGCTCAACTGCTAACTGCTCTATGATACTGCTTGTTATTTGTTATTCAATTTTTCTCCAAAAATGATGTCGGATCCTAGAATCGAGTTTTTCCTTGGTGGAAATGAGGACAACAAATTTTATACTGACATCTTGAAAAAAAAAATTATTAATGAACCAATTTTCCTTCATTTTTACTTATTAGTTAGTTTTCAACTAAAGAAACTAACAACATTATTAAATTATCGTTTTGGGTTTAGTGTATAATATGCTTAAATATTTGTATAAATGTGATGGAAAATATTAATATAGAAATGCTTATTGAGCTTGTAAAGCTTAAGCCATGCTTATATGATAATTTGAGTAAAAATTATAAGGACGTAGTCCGAAAAGAAAATAACTGGAAGGAGATTGCAGGGCTTCTAAATTTTACAAGTATTCGTCTGAATTCACCTTTCTTTTCCCTGTTTAAATTTACAGGTCTTACCCACCAACTTCTGGGTTTTCTAAAATAATAAAGGTTAATAATTGTAGTTCAGTGTTGGTACTTAATAAGTTCATAAATTATATATATATGGCTACAGGACTATTTTTTATATTTGCTTGGATAATATATTAGGTACGTTTTCAAGTTATAGTTGCATTGATAAAATTGTGTTAATTGTATTTACATATATTTATTCAGCAATTTACATCATGGTGAATTACTGTTGTGTACCTCGTTGCAACAATACATCAAAACAAGCAAGAATGCATCGTTTTCCGTATACTGACAAATTGGTATGTGTTTCATTTAGCATCATTAGTAATAGAAGGGTAATGGTCAGGTACTAGTGCAGGACAAATCCCATTTTAATTTATGTGTTGTGTGCAAGGATGCATTATTACACCCTACAACAACTTTTAGCAGGCTATTTGCTGAAGCATGGCATACTTTATCAGCATTACTGCCTGCCTATTGTCATAAACCCAATTTGAAAAGCATGTTTACTGCTAATTTGAACGAAAATCTGGAATATCCTTTTTCCTGTATGGATCACGATTTAAAATCATTATTTATAAATATAGTAACTATCTTTTTTATCTATAATAATTGGATCAAAAATATTAATTTAACGCTAAAAGGCCGTTTTCTGCATCCAGCTCGCCATACAAATAAGATAGCCAAACTAGCTCACCAAAGATACTTGACGTATAGTTAAAAAACAAAAAATTAATAGCATGAAGAAACTTGTGTAAACCTTTTAATTTAATATTTTATTATTATACTTTTTGTTCTATATAGATTTCTAGTTATTTAATAAATGTATAGTAATCTAACATACTTGTATAATTGTCTTGTTTGTGACATATAGCTATTATACTTCCCATTTCCAAATATCGACAAGTTCCAATTTATCTACTGATTTAAAAAAAAAGCAGATAGGAAATTATCTCGGTAAAATATAAAATAAATATAATTATAAATCCACCTCACATGTTTTGAGCCATCTATATTATTTATGCGTCAGTCCATGCCATTTAATCTTGGAGAAACACACGCTTCAACATTTGCAAATTATTTAACTTTTTTATCAACGTTCACGTTCTATCATGACTATGTTGCGTGCTCTTACGCCAATTTTCGGTCGACGAAACTGTCCAATAAGACAGAGTATTGAACGTTTGGTGCAAACATTCGAAGATAATATTGTGGCCGTTCGAGAGAGTGTGCGTGAGCAGTCAAGGATGTTGATTCCACATCGCTCGCAAGCGTTGAATTAGTGTGACCAGTTTGTGGCGATTTTTGCGGAAGGATTTGGCTCTCCGCCCGTATAAGATTGGGTTGAGTCAAGAACTGAAACCAACCGACCATTTTAAGAATCGCACATTCGCTAATTAGGCTCTGGACCAGATGCAAGCTAAGAATTACTTTCACAAGAAAATCATGTTTTCGGATGAAGCTCACGTCTGGCTCGTCACCGTCAACGGCGATCGCTACAGGGCCATGATATCGGAGTATTTTTGGGACCAGTTCGACGCTATGATCGAACTGGGACGATATGTGGTTCCAACAGGACGGCGCAATGTGCCATGCAGCAAACGACACAATCGAATTATTGAAGAGAAATTCGGAGAGCGAGTTATCTCACGCAACGGTGCTTGCGAATAGTTGCCTCGTTCGTCCTATTAAAAGAAGAAGGCGAGAGTGGGCACATCAACATGCAAATTGGAATGTTAAAGATTGCGGTCGTTGTTTATTCACTGACGAGACCAGCGTGCATCTCCATATCTCAGATGGAAGAGTTGTGACTTACCATCAAGCTTATGGAGGTGCTTCAATTACTGTTTGGGGAGGATTCTGCGACTCGTTGTACTGAATTGGTTATGCTTAGAAATGCTACAATCAATAGTGTCAGGTATCGTAATGAGGTATTACAATCAGTAGTGGTACCATTAGCTAATGAAATAGGCGATGATTTTGGGTTTGTTGATGATAACGCGCGTCCTCATAGAACAAGACAAATGAATGCATTTTTTGAAGTGAACAATATTACGCACATGAATTGGCCAGCGAACTCTCCAGATTTTAATCCGATAGAGAACGTATGGTATTAGCTAGGTTGATAAGATCACGAGGAGTGGATCCAAACAATCATCATCAGCTCCGAACTGCCATTTTGGAAGAATGGCAAACTATTCCTCAGCATTATATTCGGAATTTCATTTTCAGCATGCCAAGACGTTGCCAGGAGATCATAGGAGCTAGAGCAGGTCCTACACATTGTTAATTTTTAATTGTTTGGTTATCTTTTCTTTCCAGAGCAAACTTTCTGTAATACTAATTTGTTATTTTTCTATTAAAACATTTGAAATTCGTTATTTAAATTTTATTCTTTTAATTCTTTGCATTAAAAATGTTTTCCAGAACCATATACTATGAATTAAGCAAGAAGGTGTTACTCAAAAAGTAGTGAATTGTTATTTATATATGTTCTTGTAAGTGTATCAGTTCAAAAGTTGAGCACTATATTTATAAGAAAAAATCTTTAGCAAAAGAAAATAAAAATGAGGCATGCAACCATTACAACTCTTAAATAGATTTTTTTTCTATTATATTATAAATCTCAGTTACTCATTATATTTAAGCTATTACTTAACAACACTGGTTACTTATGTATAATAATAATAATATATATTTATTTCGATACATGTACATACATTACAAATAAGAGTACAATACATGTAAGAAAAGACGTCAAAAACAAAGAATTAACATAAGACTGATAAGGAAAATAGTAAATACTAACTATCTGTGAAATCCTGTAGTGTATAACAAATGATTTAACAGAATTTGTTTGACTGTGGATCTAAATCTGAAATAAACGTTTATATCTTTTACTTCTGAAGGAAGTTTGTTATATAATTTGCAGCCCATAAATAATTTCTTTTGAAATGCAATAGTGTTGTGTGAAAGAGGTAGTAAGTACAGGGGATGTCTTGTACTGTAGTTGTGTTGAATGCTGGTATTGAAAGAATGGAAGTGTTTATACACAAACGAGACCACCTCTAAGATGTCGTAGATATCGTAAAAGGTAGGAATAGATTTCTCTCGAAAAATAGGACGGCACGAATCCCGCCAGCCTAGCCCATATATAGTACGAATAGCTCTCTTTTGTAGCAAAAACACTCGTTGCACATCCGTGCAATTACCCCAATGAATTACTCCGTATTTCATTTTCGAATGGAAGTGAGAAAAGTAAAAAGTTTTCATAACTTCTGTGTTGCAGGATCTTCTCAAATTATACAATGCAAAACAGATACTAGAGAGATTTTTACAAACTTCATCGATGTGACCGGACCACTGTAAGTTTTCATCGAACCGAATACCTAATATTTTCGTTGAAGTAACAAAAGGGTTAAAGGTATCTCTGAGATATAATCCAGACAGTTCATGATTGTTGCGATTTCTGAATAGGATGCAATGCGTTTTCTCCATATTCAAGACAAGTCTATTCACAGCCATCCACTCTGATATCTTTTCAAATATGATGTTTCCGTTTTTTACGAGGAGTGCGGTATTATCCGCTTGCAGAACGATGTTAATGTCATCTGCATATATCGATAACTTAGCCGAGGAGTCAATGCATTTTTGAATGTCATTGATATAAACCAGAAACAGTGAAGGCCCTAGTATTGACCCCTGAGGAACACCCATATTTAATACAAGAGGTTTAGATTTCTTGCCGTAGCAAAATACAGATTGGCTTCTTTTGTCTAAATAAGATTCAAACCACTTGTGCGCCACCCCTCTGATACCATAACTTTCCAGTTTATGTAGCAGGATCGAATGATTGACACAGTCAAACGCTTTCGAAAGATCGATACACATTGCCATGCAGGGACGTCTGCTATCCACACATTTGGTAACTTCTTTGAAAAAACCGAACAGCGTTGTATCTGTGGAGTGATTGCTACGAAAGCCATGTTGATTTTCAGAGAAAAGATTAAAGTGATTGAAGTAGCAAATAAGATTCCTGTTTATGATGCTTTCGAATATCTTAGAGATAACCGATAATAGGCTAATGGGTCTATAGTTACTGAGGTTGTTGCAATTACCTTTTTTAAATAATGGTTTTACTATAGCTGTTTTAAACGCAGTAGGAAATATATCTTCATTTATGGATAAGTTAAACAAGTAGGACTGTGGATCCAAAAGCAATTTGTAACAGTGTTTCAGAAGAAAGGAGCACAGGATCATCGGATTCAGTAAATGATGTCGCAAGTCTTATAACCGCTTAATGTATGTCGTCGGGTGTGATTGCAGACAAAAAGAAGGAATTGATAGAAGTAGCGGTGATTTCTGGGTAAGTATCTGCTTGACGGAAGGTGCTATCAACAAGCGTCTTGACCGAAGAAACAAAGTTACTATTGAAAGCATCGGCAGTACTTTCTCCGTAGATGGAAAATTACGGAAGATGTGTTTCACTCAAAGGAGTAGGTCTCTTCTTCTTTATAACACTCCCAACAGCTTTGCTTCTGTTGGCGGATATGGAATAAAACCATATTGTATTTAATACCTTCATTATAATTAATTGACGGAGGATTACTTAATAACCAACAATACCATTAAAAAATTAATAATACTTTATTTTGTATAGTTAATATAACAATTTGATACATATTGGGTTCAATGTTATTCCTTTCTCCCATATAAATTTAATAGAGAACACAACCCTTAAATCGCTAAAAGATCCGGCACAATATAAAGAGATATAAGTATTGCGTATTAAATTATATACCGTATACTATCCGATTGTAAGATATAATACAACAAAGTAATAAACTAACAAACACCAAACTATACGTGATAAAATCTCATTTATATTCCCGCTTTTGTACTTGAGTCTATTTACTTCTTGCTTCCTGTCGACGTCTTTTTTTGGTCAAATATATTATCCACAAAAAGCCAACTACATTCATTAATAATACACGCAGCTGAAATAAAAACTTAACGATTAACAGGATTGAACTGTAACAAATATAAAATGCACTTACCATAGGAGGAACAACTGTAAAGTTTATTATTTGAACTACAGTGAGATACTTCCATACCGCCAATAACATTGGAATGTATAAAATCATAAGTTGATTGACTGCTGCATTATGATTTTTGCCTTCTAGTCTTGCTAGTGTATATAAAACGAATGCTTGAAATAGAGGGGCATATATCAGACGTTCCAAAAGGATTTTCTTAATCACTGCAAAACTCGCTTCTTCTGGTACTAGTGTTTCTAAGATTTTGTAAAAATAATGAGGGATTGTACCACCAAAAAGTAACCTAAAAGAAAAAATAAGTAAGTATATTTTTTTCCAGTTGCGATCTAAATTGATAAAATTTTAGAATCCACATTTTTCAATATGTATATGTTTGAAGGTGTAGATACAATTTTGTTTCTTATATAAAGATCAGATAATTATGCAGATTGATTAATTTCATATTTTCATTCCATTGTATTGTATATAGTAGCCAAATAAAAAGTAAGGTAGGTTCCTTTTGTTGGATCTAAGCTACAGCGAAATATATTAGCTGCATCATGGGTGTATTTAATTTGGGAAGACTATAACAGATTACCAAATAAAATTAATACATATTATATACTTCTATAGTAGGTGACAGTTGGGTAAGATGGCGATTTGTTAATTTCATGTCTCGGCAAATAGTCCCAGCGAATGGAACTGAGAAATAGTATGGCGTGCCAGAAACTACATTAGGATCGTCTACCAAAACGACATTCCATGATCTACCCCCTTTTAGTGCTGCCTCAAAAGAAAGAAAACAGAAGAAAAAGTTTGCACATTTTTGGAAAATAAACATGCTGAGAACGAAACCAAAAAAAAAACAGTAATAGAAAAGAGACAAAACGACAAAAACGGGAAAAGGGAGAACAAAATGTAAATGGGCAAGACAAGTATTTCCTGGAGATTTTGGACAATCCTTGAGTTCCTCAATGTCCGTCAGTTACATAAAAAAAGATGAAGATAATGATTTCGTCCGAGAAAACTTTGTCTGCATGCAATGGCTTTGGTAAAAGTGAGACTGTTCAATCTGTTGGAACGTAGAGGGCTCACTCTGACAGACTCAAGCGTGCATGTGTGAATTTGTCTAAAATAAGTGTGTTTCCAAAATTATGTTGCCATTCACCATTTTATCACTTATCCACAATGCGATGAATTTGGCATACAGTCAAAAAAGAATAATGATCATTTTTACGTTTATAAAAAGATTGCAGTTGTTTCTGAGAAGGAAAATTTATAGGATTGTGTTTGTGTTTAACAAAGAGAGAATAAATTATGTCAAAACCGCTAGCATACAAAAAATACAAAAGCTTATTATCGTTATCTTACCAGACCTTTCCCTACATATTAAAACAAAACAATTCTTTGAATTATTATAACAGGCTCTATATCATTGATTATTAGATTAAATTAAATTTAAGATGATGTCAAAATACCTGAATTAAATCTATTTTCGGGCACAACATTTAGTACGCATTGAAATCGTATATATAATTAACGGGCAGCATCAAAAACGAGAAAGAAGTTGCGAAAGCTTACATCCAACTAGGAAACTTGACATTTTTATCTGGCTATCATACCCATTCATGATCCTACCCGCAGTGATGAGTAAAATGAAAAATTAGCTGGAATGTAGTAAGTAACGGCAAATATCCAGTTTTAGTTCGGGTTCGCTTAAAGTGAAAGTATTAGTCATTTTGATCTATTCGTATGAATCTCTTTTCTATAGTATGATAGTAATTAATATAAATAAACACCATCACACTAGGATCCACACAATTTCACAATTGTATTAGAATGGTAGTGACGAATTATACTACGTACATACATATATTAAAATATTAATTAGTCTTAGTTTTTAATTAGAATGTTTCTTTTTTTAGATATGTGTTTGTTTATAATAGTTTACTATTTTTAGTTTTTATTGAGATGCATTTAAAATATATTATGAATTGCCGCTAACATTACTGCTAATTTACTACTTCTTTATATGGTAATTTTCAAAAAAATAAATTATTTGATTAAACAAGTTTTATCAATAACTCACAATTAGTTTCTATTTGAATTTGAATAAAGTATACTAAGTCAGCACGTTGGAAAGGTTAGTGATCCCTAATCTATTCATTTGTAATTTTCTATCAGATAAATCAAATAGTTGTTATATGTTTGTTATTATTAAGTAAATATCAGGAAGTGTCAAATTTGTATTACTAAATAGAAGAAAAATAGATTATCTCTGGTATATGCATATGTTTGGATTTAGTGTTTGTTAGACTATATGTAATTGCTGTCTTATTTTTAAAACAATAAAACAAATCATTTCCGATAAAACTTATGTCTTTTCTCTTGTAAATAACCTTTCTATTTATTTTTTGTTTGTATATCTTTTTTCTAGACTAACTCTGTGTAATTATTTGTATTTTTCATTTTGGTAATAAAGTTGATAATGTTAAAATTGACGTAAATCCTGTTTAATTGTACTGATATGGATCCACATTCGCAATCGCTTGTTTCAAATTAACTAACGTGGTTTATCTTTGAATAAAATAACAACCACTCCATTTGAACAATATAAATACATTACGTACTTTGAAATAGGCACAAAAATAGAAATTACACTAACGTAAAAAATAAACCATGTTACAAATATTATAGTGAAAAAGTCAACCTCTCGATTAATTATTTGTTAGTTCTATATATGTATAGTCGGTTTTATAGAAGTAGATAGCAGAAAGATATGTTACTTATGAAACAAATAGTATGTATTATTGTATTGTAGATCAGAGACCAAGCATTAAAATTATTGTTTATTGCA
>CM043019.1:64063159-64255778 GCA_023690525.1 Holotrichia oblita
CGACCCGAGCAATTTCAACTGAAGAAGGTTGGTTGCTTTAAAATACTTTTTTTGATCGAAAATATCAGACTCTGAGTGGTCCCTATGTTTTATTATTTACAACTGTCAATTTTCGTGTTTTGAATGTACGTACTCTGTCCTTATATTGATCAATTTCCAGCCCAATTCCCTAATGTACTTATTGCTTATGAAAATTTTCTCCGGAATTGCAGTAGACTAGCAACAAGGTGCATGAAAAGGAGGAAGCATTTTGAGTCATTAAAGTCAACATTTTAAAGTAACCAGCTCTCATTGGTCTTTTGAATAAAGAATTGTGAGCTAATATAATTTGCCCTATGGAAGGTCACGTCAGCCCTTCCATAGCTGATATTGTTATTACTTTCTGTTTTCCAATATCCGTAACATATCAGTATGTTGACGACCTCCTAATGTTTGTACTTGCTAATAGAGTCAATGCTACTCTGGATATGTTTAAGAATTATAATAACAAAATTCAATACACCGTTAAAGGTAAAAAGGCAAATAATATTGTCCTTTTCTTTCACACTTGAATGCATAAAGATGACACTAATATTATAAAACTTGAATGGGATAGAAAATCAAGTAACTGTGGCAGATATCTGCACTTTATTACCGCGCTGAATACAAAATTAATTTAATTCGTCTGTATAGAGAAAATTTGTCATCTTGTTTATTTCGGATCTAACTCAGTGATGCTCAGAACGTATTAAAAAATCATTACTATTTCTTTCACCTACACAATATAATTTTGTTTTCCCTTTCGAGATCCAACCCCCTTCTAAACCATAGAATTGAAGTTCTGAGAGAGTTGGACAATAATCTAAATTTTCAAGTTGACAACCAATAAACAACCGAAAATTAAAACTTATTTTACAGAAAATTTACCAACTTGAGGTCTATCACAAATACAAAAATCAGAATTTTCTGATAATTTCACATTTTTACAGGGGTCGGAAGGCGAAGAAACTTTGTTTTGAAGAAACTCTTACATATATAATTATATAAGGGTCTGTTGAACCGAATTTCGCAAATTAGTCTCGTTGAAAACAGCTACTCCTATTTCCTTTTTTGTTGTTTTGCTGCATTGTATATTTCAATTATACTGTTGTGCTTTTCACTAACATCCTAAGCAGTCAATTAAAATTACAAAATTTACATATTAAATTAAATTTTCTTAACGCCCTCTAGTGGTAATGGGCAAAATAATATTAAAGAGTTTAAATAACTAAACATAGATCAAGGAAAATCCTTTCCAATAAGACCAAATTTGCTAAACATCGTTCAGGGAGAGCAAAATAACTTAAATTTATTGAAGAAATTCTTATCATTTACACGTTTATCTAGATATCTTCGGATAGATAAGTTTCTAATCTGTAGTCAAAAACGTATATTTCCATTTAATGTTTTCGACAAAAAACCAAATTTCACTTATTAGATTGTTTCGAATTTGTAATTATTAGATTAAAGGAGTAAGTAATTCTGTTTTCAACGAAACTAAGTTTGCAAAATTCCGTTCAACAGAACCGGAGTTACAAGCGTTCCTTCGAAACAAAGTTTCCCTTCTTATCCTCCCCTTATACGACAAAATACAAAAAAATTCTTTTGTGTAGAATTTACGGAATTTCCAAGACATTCCGATTTTGATATTTGTGATAGACCTTAGGTTGGTAAATTTTGTATAAAATAAGAATTTTTAATTTTTTGTGTTTAGTTACGCTATCTAGCGGTCATCCTAAAATTCCCTAAATAATTTCAATTTCCAGATGGTTTATAAAACATCGTATTTGTTTTGCCCGTGTAACTTTTTTGCTTTATATTATGGAAAAAATGTGTGCTTTCAAGCGAGAATTCCATGTTATATCAATACAAAGTGTACGACCAATATGTCTTTTCATCTGAAAGACCACTACAAATTAATAATTATAAGGTTTACACAACATTGAATGTAAATGATAAATTAATGTTTCTTTTTACTTAAATTTTACTGATTATATTTTGTTCTTTAAGGGCAACAGGGTTGCAGTTTTCCAAAAGTTAAATTAAGTAGTTATCTAATTATTTTTTAATAGAATGCCATCATCTTCGTAACGCAACAGTTTACAAAAGAAACATTTGTTGCAGTACTTTCCGAAAATCCAAAAAAGTTAGTTAAAAATCAATTTGGTGTTAATGTTATCAATCAACTGCTCTGCAAATGACAATTTGCATTAACTTTTAAACAGGAAAAAAAAAACATTTTAATCCACCACCAAATTGTTTACAGCCAAACTTCGGGAACAGTTTAAATTCTAAGGTTAGATCGTATGTATCAAGAATATGAAATCAATTGTTAAAGATTAATTAGACTATAAATTGTAACGTATAATGGGAGTAAACTACAATTTACATAATCTTCAAGAATGATTCAACCAAATAAATACTATTTTCTATAATGATTGAAAAAATGTATCCATATTGCCAATTTTAAAGTTCTCATGGTCTCTGTGGCAGTTCATCTCATTTGTTTCGTTGAATATCTTGCGACCTCTAGTGCAGAAACGTTCAAACATAAACGTTGCCGTATAAATGAACCTGCAATGTATCCGTATGATGTTTCCCTAATTTATGTCACTTTATATGAGAGGGCGCCCGTGTTGAAACTAAATTTTCGAATTAATCATAAATCATAACATTATTTTAGAAACTAAACTATAATTTATAATATTTGTAAAATCTTTAATACAGAAGAAAGGCGATTGAAACATTTAACAAATTAAATCCTCAAGGATTACACGGAAAGCGAAAAGCGTTGATTTTAGCTGAACGCAACCACTTCTATACCAACAATCGTATGATGTTTATTATAAACGTGTTATCTGTTAATCTTCTACATAATTGTGATGTTATAAACTCAATATTACAAAGTTCAAAATATACATAATTAGTAGTTTTATGTGTTCTATTTTGTCAACATGATTTTCTCCAAGCCTCTTTATAATTTTCTAGGGTTTTATTTTGAACAACTCTTTAATCATCCGTTAAGAACGAAAGCCGTAACAAGGTATACCTAAATTTTTTATATAAATCTACACATATTACAATTACTAATGCGGTTATTTATAGTTGTCTGATTTCTACAGCTGCTAATTTGGCAAGTCAGTATATAGAAGGCAGAAAACAAATAGATCAAAATAGTTTATTTGCGTATGCAGTATTTGGGTAAGTAAACTTTTTATTGTACTACATACATATATACCAACAGGAACGTATCTTTCCGGTGAAAATTGTGTATTTTTTGCATCGTCATTAAGATACAGAAAACAGAAATATTCGCTGGAAAAATAAAAATAACCTTGGTGAAACTGTTAAATCTTGTTTAAATATTAATCTTAATTATAATCAATTAGCTATGAAATACGTGTTATAAGATATGTAATAGAAACTTATATATGTAGTGAAACTGTAAACAGGTTTTTCTATTGTGTGTGTGGAGGACTATAAAATACGATATATTTTAATTGCTGCTAATTTCCCACTAGACAATTTTTCAAATTTACGGGCATATGAGGATGGTCATATAGTCAAAACTACCTAAATTCTGTGTTATTTCACTGTGAATTGTAGTGAAATAGCACAGTATTTAGTAACATTGCATTCTTAAAGCATACAACCTTAAAATGCCCGCGAATTTTAAATTTATGTAGTGAACTGGGACATGCTTGCTGATATTGCAATAAACAATAATTTTAATGCTTGGTCTCTGATCTACAATACAATAATACATACTATTTGTTTCATAAGTAACATATCTTTCTACTATCTACTTCTATAAAACCGACTATACATATATATAGAACTAACAAATAATTAATCGAGAGGTTGACTTTTTCACTACAATATTTGTAACATGGTTTATTTTTTACGTTAGTGTAATTTCTATTTTTGTGCCTATTTCAAAGTACGTAATGTATTTATATTGTTCAAATGGAGTGGTTGTTATTTTATTCAAAGATAAACCACGTTAGTTAATTTGAAACAAGCGATTGCGAATGTGGATCCATATCAGTACAATTAAACAGGATTTACGTCAATTTTAACATTATCATCTAACTTTATTACCAAAATGAAAAATACAAATAATTACACAGAGTTAGTCTAGAAAAAAGATATACAAACAAAAAGTAAATAGAAAGGTTATTTACAAGAGAAAAGACGTAAGTTTTATCGGAAATGATTTGTTTTATTGTTTTAAAAATAAGACAGCAACTAAATCCAAACATGCATATACCAGAGATAATGTATTTTTCTTCTATTTAGTAATACAAATTTGACACTTCCTGATATTTACTTAATAATAACAAACATATAACAACTATTTGATTTATCTGTTAGAAAATTACAAATGAATAGATTAGGGATCACTAACCTTTCCAACGTGCTGACTTAGTATACTTTATTCAAATTGAAATAGAAACTAATTGTGAGTTATTGATAAAACTTGTTTAATCAAATAACTTACTTTTTTTGAAAATTACCATATAAAGAAGTAGTAAATTAGCAGTAATGTTAGCGGCAATTCATAATATATTTTAAATGCATCTCAATAAAAACTAAAAATAGTAAACTATTATAAACAAACACATATCTAAAAAAAGAAACATTCTAATTAAAAACTAAGACTAATTAATATTTTAATATATGTACGTAGTATAATTCGTCACTACCATTCTAATACAATTGTGAAATTGTGTGGATCCTAGTGTGATGGTATTTATTTATATTAATTACTATCATACTATAGAAAAGAGATTCATACGAATAGATCAAAATGACTAATACTTTCACTTTTAAGCGAACCCGAACTAAAACTGGATATTTGCCGTTACTTACTACATTCCAGCTAATTTTTCATTTTACTCATCTCATCACTGCGGGTAGGATCATGAATGGGTATGATAGCCAGATAAAAATGTCAAGTTTCCTAGTTGGATGTAAGCTTTCGCAACTTCTTTCTCGTTTTTGATGCTGCCCGTTAATTATATATACGATTTCAATGCGTACTAAATGTTGTGCCCGAAAATAGATTTAATTCAGGTATTTTGACATCATCTTAAATTTAATTTAATCTAATAATCAATGATATAGAGCCTGTTATAATAATTCAAAGAATTGTTTTGTTTTAATATGTAGGGAAAGGTCTGGTAAGATAACGATAATAAGCTTTTGTATTTTTTGTATGCTAGCGGTTTTGACATAATTTATTCTCTCTTTGTTAAACACAAACACAATCCTATAAATTTTCCTTCTCAGAAACAACTGCAATCTTTTTATAAACGTAAAAATGATCATTATTCTTTTTTGACTGTATGCCAAATTCATCGCATTGTGGATAAGTGATAAAATGGTGAATGGCAACATAATTTTGGAAACACACTTATTTTAGACAAATTCACACATGCACGCTTGAGTCTGTCAGAGTGAGCCCTCTACGTTCCAACAGATTGAACAGTCTCACTTTTACCAAAGCCATTGCATGCAGACAAAGTTTTCTCGGACGAAATCATTATCTTCATCTTTTTTTATGTAACTGACGGACATTGAGGAACTCAAGGATTGTCCAAAATCTCCAGGAAATACTTGTCTTGCCCATTTACATTTTGTTCTCCCTTTTCCCGTTTTTGTCGTTTTGTCTCTTTTCTATTACTGTTTTTTTTTGGTTTCGTTCTCAGCATGTTTATTTTCCAAAAATGTGCAAACTTTTTCTTCTGTTTTCTTTCTTTTGAGGCAGCACTAAAAGGGGGTAGATCATGGAATGTCGTTTTGGTAGACGATCCTAATGTAGTTTCTGGCACGCCATACTATTTCTCAGTTCCATTCGCTGGGACTATTTGCCGAGACATGAAATTAACAAATCGCCATCTTACCCAACTGTCACCTACTATAGAAGTATATAATATGTATTAATTTTATTTGGTAATCTGTTATAGTCTTCCCAAATTAAATACACCCATGATGCAGCTAATATATTTCGCTGTAGCTTAGATCCAACAAAAGGAACCTACCTTACTTTTTATTTGGCTACTATATACAATACAATGGAATGAAAATATGAAATTAATCAATCTGCATAATTATCTGATCTTTATATAAGAAACAAAATTGTATCTACACCTTCAAACATATACATATTGAAAAATGTGGATTCTAAAATTTTATCAATTTAGATCGCAACTGGAAAAAAATATACTTACTTATTTTTTCTTTTAGGTTACTTTTTGGTGGTACAATCCCTCATTATTTTTACAAAATCTTAGAAACACTAGTACCAGAAGAAGCGAGTTTTGCAGTGATTAAGAAAATCCTTTTGGAACGTCTGATATATGCCCCTCTATTTCAAGCATTCGTTTTATATACACTAGCAAGACTAGAAGGCAAAAATCATAATGCAGCAGTCAATCAACTTATGATTTTATACATTCCAATGTTATTGGCGGTATGGAAGTATCTCACTGTAGTTCAAATAATAAACTTTACAGTTGTTCCTCCTATGGTAAGTGCATTTTATATTTGTTACAGTTCAATCCTGTTAATCGTTAAGTTTTTATTTCAGCTGCGTGTATTATTAATGAATGTAGTTGGCTTTTTGTGGATAATATATTTGACCAAAAAAAGACGTCGACAGGAAGCAAGAAGTAAATAGACTCAAGTACAAAAGCGGGAATATAAATGAGATTTTATCACGTATAGTTTGGTGTTTGTTAGTTTATTACTTTGTTGTATTATATCTTACAATCGGATAGTATACGGTATATAATTTAATACGCAATACTTATATCTCTTTATATTGTGCCGGATCTTTTAGCGATTTAAGGGTTGTGTTCTCTTGGTTACTATTAAATTTATATGGGAGAAAGGAATAACATTGAACCCAATATGTATCAAATTGTTATATTAACTATACAAAATAAAGTATTATTAATTTTTTAATGGTATTGTTGGTTATTAAGTAATCCTCCGTCAATTAATTATAATGAAGGTATTAAATACAATATGGTTTTATTCCATATCCGCCAACAGAAGCAAAGCTGTTTGGAGTGTTATAAAGAAGAAGAGACCTACTCCTTTGAGTGAAACACATCTTCCGTAATTTTCCATCTACGGAGAAAGTACTGCCGATGCTTTCAATAGTAACTTTGTTTCTTCGGTCAAGACGCTTGTTGATAGCACCTTCCGTCAAGCAGATACTTACCCAGAAATCACCGCTACTTCTATCAATTCCTTCTTTTTGTCTGCAATCACACCCGACGACATACATCAAGCGGTTATAAGACTTGCGACATCATTTACTGAATCCGATGATCCTGTGCTCCTTTCTTCTGAAACACTGTTACAAATTGCTTTTGGATCCACAGTCCTACTTGTTTAACTTATCCATAAATGAAGATATATTTCCTACTGCGTTTAAAACAGCCATAGTAAAACCATTATTTAAAAAAGGTAATTGCAACAACCTCAGTAACTATAGACCCATTAGCCTATTATCGGTTATCTCTAAGATATTCGAAAGCATCATAAACAGGAATCTTATTTTCTACTTCAATCACTTTAATCTTTTCTCTGAAAATCAACATGGCTTTCGTAGCAATCACTCCACAGATACAACGCTGTTCGGTTTTTTCAAAGAAGTTACCAAATGTGTGGATAGCAGACGTCCCTGCATGGCAATGTGTATCGATCTTTCGAAAGCGTTTGACTGTGTCAATCATTCGATCCTGCTACATAAACTGGAAAGTTATGGTATCAGAGGGGTGGCGCACAAGTGGTTTGAATCTTATTTAGACAAAAGAAGCCAATCTGTATTTTGCTACGGCAAGAAATCTAAACCTCTTGTATTAAATATGGGTGTTCCTCAGGGGTCAATACTAGGGCCTTCACTGTTTCTGGTTTATATCAATGACATTCAAAAATGCATTGACTCCTCGGCTAAGTTATCGATATATGCAGATGACATTAACATCGTTCTGCAAGCGGATAATACTGCACTCCTCGTAAAAAACGGAAACATCATATTTGAAAAGATATCAGAGTGGATGGCTGTGAATAGACTTGTCTTGAATATGGAGAAAACGCATTGCATCCTATTCAGAAATCGCAACAATCATGAACTGTCTGGATTATATCTCAGAGATACCTTTAACCCTTTTGTTACTTCAACGAAAATATTAGGTATTCGGTTCGATGAAAACTTACAGTGGTCCGGTCACATCGATGAAGTTTGTAAAAATCTCTCTAGTATCTGTTTTGCATTGTATAATTTGAGAAGATCCTGCAACACAGAAGTTATGAAAACTTTTTACTTTTCTCACTTCCATTCGAAAATTAAATACGGAGTAATTCATTGGGGTAATTGCACGGATGTGCAACGAGTGTTTTTGCTACAAAAGAGAGCTATTCGTACTATATATGGGCTAGGCTGGCGGGATTCGTGCCGTCCTATTTTTCGAGAGAAATCTATTCCTACCTTTTACGATATCTACATCTTAGAGGTGGTCTCGTTTGTGTATAAACACTTCCATTCTTTCAATACCAGCATTCAACACAACTACAGTACAAGACATCCCCTGTACTTACTACCTCTTTCACACAACACTATTGCATTTCAAAAGAACTTATTATTTATGGGCTGCAAATTATATAACAAACTTCCTTCAGAAGTAAAAGATATAAACGTTTATTTCAGATTTAGATCCACAGTCAAACAAATTCTGTTAAATATCATTTGTTATACACTACAGGATTTCACAGATAGTTAGTATTTACTATTTTCCTTATCAGTCTTATGTTAATTCTTTGTTTTTGACGTCTTTTCTTACATGTATTGTACTCTTATTTGTAATGTATGTACATGTATCGAAATAAATATATATTATTATTATTATTATTCATAAGTAACCAGTGTTGTTAAGTAATAGCTTAAATATAATGAGTAACTGAGATTTATAATATAATAGAAAAAAAATCTATTTAAGAGTTGTAATGGTTGCATGCCTCATTTTTATTTTCTTTTGCTAAAGATTTTTTCCTATAAATATAGTGCTCAACTTTTGAATTGATACACTTACAAGAACATATATAAATAACAATTCACTACTTTTTGAGTAACACCTTCTTGCTTAATTCATAGTATATGGTTCTGGAAAACATTTTTAATGCGAAGAATTAAAAGAATAAAATTTAAATAACGAAATTCAAATGTTTTAATAGAAAAATAACAAATTAGTATTACAGAAAGTTTGCTCTGGAAAGAAAAGATAACCAAACAATTAAAAATTAACAATGTGTAGGACCTGCTCTAGCTCCTATGACCTCCTGGCAACGTCTTGGCATGCTGGAAATGAAATTCCGAATATAATGCTGAGGAATAGTTTGCCATTCTTCCAAAATGGCAGTTCGGAGCTGATGATGATTGTTTGGATCCACTCCTCGTGATCTTATCAACCTCTTGAGGTAATACCATATGTTCTCTATGGGATTAAAATCTGGAGAGTTCGCTGGCCAATTCATGTGCGTAATATTGTTCACTTCAAAAAATGCATTCATTTGTCTTGTTCTATGAGGACGCGCGTTATCATCAACAAACCCAAAATCATCGCCTATTTCATTAGCTAATGGTACCACTACTGATTGTAATACCTCATTACGATACCTGACACTATTGATTGTAGCATTTCTAAGCATAACCAATTCAGTACAACGAGTCGCAGAATCCCTCCCCAAACAGTAATTGAAGCACCTCCATAAGCTTGATGGTAAGTCACAACTCTTCCATCTGAGATATGGAGATGCACGCTGGTCTCGTCAGTGAATAAACAACGACCGCAATCTTTAACATTCCAATTTGCATGTTGATGTGCCCACTCTCGCCTTCTTCTTTTAATAGGACGAACGAGGCAACTATTCGCAAGCACCGTTGCGTGAGATAACTCGCTCTCCGAATTTCTCTTCAATAATTCGATTGTGTCGTTTGCTGCATGGCACATTGCGCCGTCCTGTTGGAACCACATATCGTCCCAGTTCGATCATAGCGTCGAACTGGTCCCAAAAATACTCCGATATCATGGCCCTGTAGCGATCGCCGTTGACGGTGACGAGCCAGACGTGAGCTTCATCCGAAAACATGATTTTCTTATGAAAGTAATTCTTAGCTTGCATCTGGTCCAGAGCCTAATTAGCGAATGTGCGATTCTTAAAATGGTCGGTTGGTTTCAGTTCTTGACTCAACGCAATCTTATACGGGCGGAGAGCCAAATCCTTCCGCAAAAATCGCCACAAACTGGTCACACTAATTCAACGCTTGCGAGCGATGTGGAATCAACATCCTTGACTGCTCACGCACACTCTCTCGAACGGCCACAATATTATCTTCGAATGTTTGCACCAAATGTTCAATACTCTGTCTTATTGGACAGTTTCGTCGACCGAAAATTGGCATAAGAGCACGCAACATAGTCATGATAGAACGTGAACGTTGATAAAAAAGTTGAATAATTTGCAAATGTTGAAGCGTGTGTTTCTCCAAGATTAAATGGCATGGACTGACGCATAAATAATATAGATGGCTCAAAACATGTGAGGTGGATTTATAATTATATTTATTTTATATTTTACCGAGATAATTTCCTATCTGCTTTTTTTTTTAAATCAGTAGATAAATTGGAACTTGTCGATATTTGGAAATGGGAAGTATAATAGCTATATGTCACAAACAAGACAATTATACAAGTATGTTAGATTACTATACATTTATTAAATAACTAGAAATCTATATAGAACAAAAAGTATAATAATAAAATATTAAATTAAAAGGTTTACACAAGTTTCTTCATGCTATTAATTTTTTGTTTTTTAACTATACGTCAAGTATCTTTGGTGAGCTAGTTTGGCTATCTTATTTGTATGGCGAGCTGGATGCAGAAAACGGCCTTTTTAGCGTTAAATTAATATTTTTGATCCAATTATTATAGATAAAAAAGATAGTTACTATATTTATAAATAATGATTTTAAATCGTGATCCATACAGGAAAAAGGATATTCCAGATTTTCGTTCAAATTAGCAGTAAACATGCTTTTCAAATTGGGTTTATGACAATAGGCAGGCAGTAATGCTGATAAAGTATGCCATGCTTCAGCAAATAGCCTGCTAAAAGTTGTTGTAGGGTGTAATAATGCATCCTTGCACACAACACATAAATTAAAATGGGATTTATCCTGCACTAGTACCTGACCATTACCCTTCTATTACTAATGATGCTAAATGAAACACATACCAATTTGTCAGTATACGGAAAACGATGCATTCTTGCTTGTTTTGATGTATTGTTGCAACGAGGTACACAACAGTAATTCACCATGATGTAAATTGCTGAATAAATATATGTAAATACAATTAACACAATTTTATCAATGCAACTATAACTTGAAAACGTACCTAATATATTATCCAAGCAAATATAAAAAATAGTCCTGTAGCCATATATATATAATTTATGAACTTATTAAGTACCAACACTGAACTACAATTATTAACCTTTATTATTTTAGAAAACCCAGAAGGTGGTGGGTAAGACCTGTAAATTTAAACAGGGTGAATTCAGAAGAAGCCCTGCAATCTCCTTCCAGTTATTTTCTTTTCGGACTAAGTCCTTATAATTTTTACTCAAATTATCATATAAGCATGGCTTAAGCTTTACAAGCTCAATAAGCATTTCTATATTAATATTTTCCATTACATTTATACAAATATTTAAGCATATTATACACTAAACCCAAAACGATAATTTAATAATGTTGTTAGTTTCTTTAGTTGAAAACTACCTAATAAGTAAAAATGAAGGAAAATTGGTTCATTAATAATTTTTTTTTTTTCAAGATGTCAGTATAAAATTTGTTGTCCTCATTTCCACCAAGGAAAAACTCGATTCTAGGATCCGACATCATTTTTGGAGAAAAATTGAATAACAAATAACAAGCAGTATCATAGAGCAGTTAGCAGTTGAGCGTTGAGCATGCGTTGAGCAGTATTATAAGCTTTGTTCGCGGAAGAGATCCCGAATAGATACAGGATATACTTGGAAGATGTTCAGTACTTTTGTATTGCGCATGCGACTCTTGGAACACGAGAGCGAATTTTCTCATCCGCGAACACTACTCAAACTAATTTCTGATATATTCATTAGTTAACGTTGGCACCATTGTAACAAATTAAATTTTGATATACGCCAAGTTAACCTTGGTGACTTATAAACGGATACTGTTTATGTGTATTTTCAAATGTTCAAAATAATGTTGATCTGAGAGTTGTGGTACAATTTCTTCAAAAAAATTGATAGTTTTTGTAACCTCTAATATCTGAAGAAGTTCTTCTTTCATCATCACTTGATGTGAAATATTCAGACATCTAAATTTTTACTCAATTAGAATTGATTTAAAGCTCGTACATACCGGGTTCTTTTTTTATCATTACACATACACTTTTCCTGTGTTAACTTAAAAGAAATAACCAATGCATCATAGCTGCATAGTAGGCAACCAGTTATACAGTCGTATTTTGACAAGTGAGAACCATGAACTGTCATATTTTTATTAACTTTTTATTATTTTGAAATAAAAAGTGAAATTGTAGAAGAGATACTGTACGATACACATTTTAAAATGCTATTTTACTTTGCTTATTTTAAATTGTTCTACGCCCTAATAATCCCTGGTGTCGCAAATCTTACTCCAAAAATACAATATATTGGCATAATTGGTTGCCTATTATGCCAATGCATTGACTTTTTTCTTTTTATCATTCCATATAGGGAAAGTGTATGTGTAGTGATAAAAAAAGATCCCTGTATGTACATAACATGTGTATTTCGATACATAAAAAAATTTCGTTTATATCGTACGTTTTTACTTTAATAACAATTTTAATCAATTTGTTTCCAACTTAACTCTGTTAACCATAGCAAGAAAGCAAGAACATGTGGTATTTTCACATCAAAATTTAGAGCGCATGCGTAGGATATAAAATTCTTGCCCTTGATTCAGGATCTACAGAACATGTGACGGACTACTTCGGAATTTGTAAAATGTGTTGCGCGAACAAAGAATATTCTGCACCGGTGAGAAAATTCTGTTACCGCGAACGATCATATTTGTAGTGCGCAGGTCTTTTATCCCCGAATACGTTCAGAATGTCGTCCGCGAACAAAGCTATGTATACAGGCTAACAACTTGAACTACGAAAGCCTATTGATAGGAGAGGGTGGTGGGGGTTAAAATTAAGTGTATCCATTTTACTATTGTCAACTTATTATATGACAGGAATATCAGAGGATATGTCAAATGCTTTACCGAACCATCAAACTATCCTAATGGAATACACAATTAGTGAAAAAGTGCAAATTATAAAGTGGTTTTATAATTTGCCATAGTATTTGACATAACCACTGACATTCCTGTCATACAAACAGTTGACATTATTAATGGATACATTTAATTTTACCTCCCACTACCTTCTCCTATCAATAGGCTTTCGTAGTTCAGGTTGTTATCCTGTATATGTATCTATGGTATTATGGCCTTATCGTTCGTATCAGATTCGTATGGTGGTCGTCGAGATAGCTTGTTGTTGATTTCTTCCTTGAAAAGACGCGGATATTATAGGATTTGTATCCGAAATTTTCTTATTTTGAATGAGATTTTAATGTTATTTTCTATACCCTAGGATTGACCAATCGATTCCTTTTATCCTGTTATCTTTCCGTTCTCAAGGCTGAAATTCCCGATTGCGATAATAGATCCTAAAATTTAAGGTTAGAATATTTTTCCATTTTACTTTTTTGATCCCGTTACTTTTACTATATAGTATTTAATTTCATCTAGTGGAATAACATACAGGTCTTTTTGAAATAAATTGGATAATACATTATTATAATAAAAACGAAGGTCACGTTTATTAATTCGGTTAATGACCTTGAAATATTTAGTTAATACAAACTACAAACCGATCGGTAATGTAGAATTTAGTTTTTAAAATATTTTTTTTTTGTTTAAGAAATTGACACTTAGAGGGCGGTATTAGTTAAATTTATCTCATTAAATAATATTTAAATTACAAGAAAATTGTTTTGTAATTGTTAATACTTTTATTATATAAATTACAAGTTGTTTAAAGGTAAAAATTAATTAATATATTGTTAAACTGCTGATTAAATTATTGTATAAAGCATTTTCCTTGTTGAGACTGATTTTATTTATTTTTCTTTTCGGTTTTCTTTAGTGTATTAAACAATATCACCAGGACCCCTATTCTCCAGCATAAGAAAAGTGATCGCTCTATTGAGAGAAGGGATAGATCACTTCTCTCAAAACGTTCTCTTGACTGCTTAAATCCCTATTCTCGAATTTGTAGTAGTAGATCGGTCGAAACGTAAACGTTGCCAGATTTCATAAGTAATACCGTAAATAGTGTGAAGTAAGTGGCAAGTACATTTACCAATGTGGATTTAATATCACAACATTTTATCTCTTTCTAACTTATTCGTAAAAAGGCAAGTCTCAGTCAAGCATTCGCATTCAATTAGAATAAAATCGACGATTAAACAATTACAATCAATACCCAATAAAACAGTCGGTAAATAATTAGCGGAGCGAGAATCGTGTTAAATTAATCGATTCGTAGCAACATGTGCAAGCTAAGAAACGTATAAAGAAGACAATTTTTTGAGCGAAATCGCGATTTCAAATTCTATCGATGATTAAGAAATATCAGGACACGATAAAATTGTCTCAACATCTATGCTATAATACTTTATCAATTTATTACAGGCACTCTATTATCAAATTTATCGCCTGCAGTTAAACCAACAACCTACCTGTAACCAATTGAATCAAATACAAAACTCAAAGTAACATCTTCCGATAAATTCCGTCAATTATTGGTTACGTTTATCATATTCACTTTGTCAGCACGTGCGTAGCGGCCTAAAAGCCAATAAAACTTACATTATGTGCGCATGCTTCTCCTAACATTTCAACATTCTCCTACAAATTTCCGAGAGAGTAAAGTTCTCACGATTTGTAAGAGAAGTGAGACTTTCAAGAATAGCAAATTCTAATGTCAGGAGAAACACGCCCACTATTCTCATGATATGACCATTCTCTCGATTTGGAGAATAGGGGTCCAGTGCTACTCGTGAACGCCCCTGAGTGAGCTAGATTGACCGGGAACCCTGAGAACTATTTATTAAAATTAACTTTTTTTGATCTGTTGATTTTTAATTCCAACACGTACTCATTCATTTTAGTGACGTCCAAACGTGGGGCTCTCTTCAACCAGATAGCATAACTCTCAATAAGCTCAATAATCTCTCAGGTGTAGTAGAATTGTGAACCGAGTACAAGTATTTGCATGTTTGATTTTCTATTTCTCATTTCACTTCTTGTCAAAAATAGTGTAACCAAAATCTAAAACAGAAAAGTAAGCGCGAATTTTTACGAATTCAGTAAGGTTTTGAAGTAATTTTTGTTGTTGGTAAGTTCTATAAAAAAAAATGCGTAGACCAAAACGAAGCTTATCAGCGGGAGAACCGAGTACTTTGCAAGTTAGCGAACTCAAACAATTGTTCGCAGATTTATCTAACAAATTAAAAGCAAATCAAGCAGATTTTGCTAAAGAATTTAAAACAGATCTATCTAAAAGCGAAGAACACATTTTAAATCAAATTGCGGATATACAAAGCAGAGTAACTCAAAAATTAGATGTTATTGACACAGAAGTTCAAAATATTCGAACTCATTTGTATGAACAACTCAGAGTTGGAAACCGAACAAACCATCACTCACCAACGCTACCATTCACAACATACAAGAAGCACATACCAACCAAATCACACAATCATCACATCATGGGTGAAAAAATAATAACACACAAGACTTAACTACTCACACACAAAAATTACAACAAAACATGCACACTAACATCCAAAATGTCGTCCAAGAGAAATCCAAGACGATGGTAGACGACTTGAAAGAAGATCTACAACCACAACTAAATCACACACACCAGAAAGTGGAACAAGCACACCATCGAATTGACAACGTCGAATATTTAAAAAAGGACACCAAAGAAACCTTCAGTAATAATCAAGCGCAAGCCAGACAACAAATAAGAAGAGAGATGGAGAAATTAAAGAAGCAAGATATGACCGTAGCACCAATCGAAGGCACTCTCACTAAATTGTATCTCAAACCAAAAGTTTTGCCAAAAATAGCAAGTGTAGCGAAACAGCAAATAATCAGTTTGAGCGGATAAATCTCGGATCGGCTATTATTGCTCAACGCTTGAGGCGTGAGCAAATACATAGTTGTGATTACGAAAAATGATTCCTGCGTCATCAATTACATTTGTATGAATCAAAGCAGTACTTCGGTTGTTGCAACTAAGTTGCAACTGTATCTACCGTAATGTTCTACTATGTACTGCCATTAGTTTTAAAAAAATTGACTTCAAAAATTGTTAAACTAATACGTATTTGTAAGGACAAAATCAATGACAGTTCCATCAAATATCAACGGAGATACATTGTCAAATTTTTAAGTGAGCAAGCAGCAATATATAGCTTAAGCACAGACTACGAACACAAACTAATCTCGTCTTTATCTTATTCAAGTGAATTGCACAAGCCGTATGTACATGCTAGGCAAAATTTTGAAATATAAACTGTCGTCCAGACTCTCCTTGTCACACAAATAGGTATTTTGATATGAAAATTATTCCTTGAATGTCGTTGACAGAATTATATGTAAGTAATGCAGGAATCATCTTTGGTGAATACAACTATAGCTTGCTATTTCTGACATACAGCAATCTGCTGAATGCAAACGAACGAGTGTTTAAAACACCGGTCAGCAGCTACATCTCTAGCAAACACATGAAAACTGATAACAGTGATATTGAGCACTTCCAGCAATGCAAACGAACAAGCCTTATATCAAATTAAGTATCATACCTTCATAGTAGCACGATTGAGTATTTCCTGCCATGCATTATCAAATTCTAAATTATCTTCATTACTTAAAAATCCCTGCTCAGCGAAAGCTACAGTTTCCTTTCTAGCTGCATGTATTTCTAAAATATCTGTGAGACAATATTTATATTAATTATTGCTTTCCTAAATATACTGCTACCTTTTGACATTCAAGTTGTGCACTTTTACGAACTTCCAAAGCATCATAATGACGTGCTTTTCCTATACAACTGCCTAATTTTTTTGAAAGCTGTTTTAATCGTCTTGTTGACTCATTTAATAACATCCGAAAAGTAGTATTTGCTTCTTAAAATGTTAAAGTTACAAGAAGAAGCAAATATATAGTTGTTTACTCACATCTAATTCTATCGCTGATAAGACTTCCGAATGTCGACCACTGAATTGACAATTTAACGGAAAGTACAGGTTTTACTGAGTCCAAAACGGCCCCTCGTTTCTTGCGGAAATCAGTCTAAGATACCTAAAAATCGTTCTAAAAAGTGTTATTTCTAGGTTATGTTCCGCTAGTATTTTGACATTTCTGCGAGGATTTTCAGTAATATCCAGTCAGAATTACGAAATATCGAGCGGCAATTTTAAAAAACTTCGTTGAGGAATATAAAAATAATCATTTTTTATTTTGCTACTTCTGTCATTGTTTTTTACATTTCATCTAAATTACAAAAGTTCTAAAGCACAAAAATTCCTAACACATGCGTTTGTTACCGTTCCGCCATGGAACGGTAACCGTTCCATGATGTCTTGGTATAAAGACGAACGGGATCTAGAATATATCTGAATTTCTGGACGAACTCAGATCGTGCTACTTTCTTCCCGATTTCTAGATGAAAAATATATTTTTTCGTCTAAGAATAAAAGAAATGGCTTTTTCTCATGATTATCTTTAAATTTAAAGAATAATTACAAAGTACATAGATTCTCTATTAACAATTTGTTTTGTACGGATATTTGTCACAAAAAATTATAAGGATCAAAGTTACCAAATAAATAAATAAAATGTAAGTATTCTGGTCAAAAAATAAACATAATTTAATACTAAATTTTTATCTTAAAATGTCCGTACTATTGATAAAAGAAATCGAGTTATATTATATATTGCTTTTTTTCTATACTCTTGAACTCTTGATGGTGTCCCAATAACCACAATAACAAAACGTCATACTCCAAAATTGGAACATCGACTATTTTCGCTACTGAAAAGAAGATAGCACTGAATGCATTTCTGATACCTTTAGTGCCGTTTCACATGGAGCGTATGGTCAGGACGTACACGCACCATGCGTTTAAATGTGTAATTTCACATAAAGCGTGTATGATCAGTCCGTACGATTTCGTACGACGGGTGTACGTCGGGCTCGTGTGTCGTCGTATCGTCAGTACGCGCACGAGTCATTGTTTTAATGAGTAACTTCACATGTGAACTGATGGTCAGTTGCGTACGTGGTTGCGTACGATTTCGTCTGTTGCCAGATTCGCCCTTTCTATAGCACACACGTGGCTGTCTATTGCACAATAGCCGTTTTATCAATCAAGCCAACGGCAATTATTCTATTACCTCGATATATTCCGCTCAACAAAAATGGCAACACAGACTTGTCGGTTGCTGACCATACGCTGTCCATGTGAAAGGAGTACGTCGCGTATGGAAATTCGGCGCGTATGATCAGCGCTGACGATCCGTCCTGATCATATACGCCCCGTGTGAAACGGCACTATGTGTTGATAATAACACTGCACAACAGCATTTCTGATGAATGGGTTATGTTACATGATATTAGTCCAATTTTTGATGAGGATTTCAATTCCGTGATTGAAATTTCTGAATCAGCTCTAGTTTAAAAAATATGACACGGGTGTTTTTTTTATAATAAAACGCTGTAAATTTAGAGATAATTCTAATTTATTTAATTCTTATAATGAAAAAAACTTTCTGTTATATGATTTTCTTGCTAAAGCTGAAGGCATGGAGCTATTATGAATGCGCCAACAATAGTCAGCCATCAGTGGCACAATAAGCCTGATGGCTGCGGTGCCTACCGGTGACTATAGGTCGGACGGGTCTGGAGAGAAGTCAGCCATCATGTGTGCATTCCAGTAGCCCTGATAGCGTTCCTCCATGGTACGGAGGTCCTGGTGGAATCGCTCGCCCTATTCTTCACTTAGGTCCCCAAGATTGGCGGGAAAATAGTCCAGGTGGTTGTGAAGAAAGTGTAACTTGATGGTCATGTTACATCCAAGCCTTTGAAAGTGACTCATCAGTTGTTCGACGTGTTGAAAAAATTCAGAACTTTTCTTATTTTCCAAAAAATTTTTAACAAGCCAAACAAACTCATTCCATGCCGTTTTCTCAATCTCTGTCATAGTATCCGTAAAATTTGAGTCTTTTATTAATAATCTTATTTGTGGCCCGTCAAAAATTCCCGCTTTTATCTTTTCTGTACTCAGTTTTGGAAACTTTTCTGATAGGAAAGGAAACAACTTCCATTTTTGTCAAGACCTTTTACAAATTGTCCTAGTTTTATATGTAACGGAGGCAAAATTATACGATCCCTTGATACTAAAGGTGAGTTTATCACGTTCTGTTGTCCTGCAACTAGCGCTTCCCGAGGAGTGTTGATATTTAGCTCTACTGTCCCACAAGCAAAGAAAACAGGGATATTTTGCATAACCACCTTGTTGGCCTAAAAGAAAGTTGACCGTTTTTAAATCGACGCATATGAGCCAATTGTGTTCCACATATTTAATTTTGTCTAAAACCAGAGCAATACTTGTACATTCTTCTTTTACTTTTGTGGAATGTGCAATAGGCAACGACCCTAATTTATTCCCATTGTTTAAGAGAACACATTTTAGACTACGTTTTGATGAGTCTATGAATAGACGCCACTCACTAGAAACGTTATTTTGAAGTCCCATTGCAGCCATTAAACCAGGTACATCTTCACAAAATACGAAATCATTTTCTTCAGCAAAATATTTGAGGAGATTTTGTTCTCTTGTGCGGTAATAAGAAATGTTCGTTTCTTTTATTACTAAGTGTCTTTCTTTTAGCCAAAAAGCCAAAATTTCTGAAGCAGCCTTTGACAGTCCCAGATCTTTGACAAGATCGTTTAAATCATCTTGGTTGAATAGTTTTGACGCTTTCAGGTCACATTCAAAGTTACTATCACTACTGTTAGTTTTCGCCTCAAAATGCATAGGCTCCTCTTGTGAAGCATCAGCTTGAGGTTCAAGTGATATTGTAGGACTCAAAACACGTCTATGTGCCGACCGTATGGAAGGATATTCCCATTTGGCTCGATTTTTTCGGTTAATGCCAGTTATATTCACCAAACAAAAATAACAATCGTCGTGGTGGTTCCAGGGTTCAGTCCAGATCATAGCGGTTTCGTACCCTAAAGCTATTCCTTTTCTTATTTGTCCATAAACGTAGAAACTCAACGCACGTTTTGCATACCTTTTGCGGAATCCAAAACTTGTCTTTCATTTCCAGTGTGTGACCAAAGTAATTTTGGTAAGCCTCAATCACGAACGCTGTCACATTCAACGCTGTCACATTCAATATTTAAATATATACTCTCCGCAAATGAAACAAAAATGATTTGGATCATTGACACAAACTCTTCTTGACGATGCCATATCAAATTATATTAAGAAAACTTAATATTTTCTTATTTACAAGCAAATTAACACACTAACACAGCGATTTTTTCGTGACAGCTATATCTCGGAAACAAGACCTGTTACAAAAAAACTGAGGGTATATTTGACATCAGAGACGTCAAATTAGTAAAAATCACGTGATAAAAGTCAATCATCAGACAAAAGTTGCCATATTGTCGTGCAGTGTAATCTAATCTTTGTTGCAACAAAAAAGTTACGAGCACACCCTGTATAATCTGAACTCGTAAATATACATGCATAATTTTAGCGGTGCATAAAGGTTTTCCCCAGACAAGTTGATGCAATGACTTTCGAATTTTTCTATAGCTGCATTTTTTACTGAGTGACTCCAACAGATGCAACATTCCGTCGGCATGGAAACGTCTCGAGCGGACGTTATCGGCAGTGCAACGGGCATGGCGAGAATGGAATAAGTAAGGACGTACGCACGTTCAGCCGCGAGCTAAGCGGCCCCGCGTGACCACAGCACGCGTGGACCCCGCTCTTGTGTTCAGCGCTATAGCTTCACGTATGTCCTTAAAAATCTTGGAGCTGTTTGGCCAGCAGGAAGACAAGGTACACTCACTACGCGAACTATACGGGGGCGTTTGCTAGAGAATGGATTGCGAGCACGTCGTGCGTTGCAGCAGATTCCACTAACTCAAACAATAGCTTCGTTTCTGCAGCCGTTGGAAGTATCAAGAGCATGCGCATTAGAATAAAAGCGGTCGGGCAGACAAATATTATCAAACGGTGACCAACCGTTTGTTGTTTTCAAATCCTAATATTGAATCGATTTTCAAACGACTGGAAGGGTTGGCGTATTTTGTTGAAGTGAAATATCAGACGCATGCGCATCTGACTTTTTAGTACAGTATACATCAGAAGCTCTTTAAAGTACAGAACATTTTGTTATTCAAGGCGTGTTTATTAACGAATTTCCACGGTACCTCTACCTCGATCCACAAAAGGATGTAGCTATATTTTAGTGGTCGTTGACCTATTTAGTAAATTCAGTCTATATGTTCCGTTAAGAAAAACCACGGCCGTTCCAATTGTTCACCATCTCGAAAATGATGTCTTTTTATTGTTCAGAGTTCTGATGAGAATCGTGTCTGACAATGGAGTACAATTTCGATCTCGCGAATATAAACGTCTATTGAGTCAATACCAGATTAAACCCTGTTATACTGCGTATTACCATGCTCAGGCTAATCCAACTGAACGAGTAAACCGAGTAATTAAAACCATGCTGATCGCCTATGTTTCTGACAACCATCACGAATGGGATAAATTTTTGCCAAAGGTAGCCTACGCGTTACGTTCCGCTCGTCATGAAACTACTGGATTGAGTCCATACTACGTAAATTTTGGTAGCGAAATGGTTCTTATGGGAAATTACCATCGCCTACCTATCAACGATAAGGAAGTATCAATGCCGAAGGAAACAGAAGAACGATCAATTTGTTGTAACAAGCTTTACAAGGATGTGCAAGCTCGAATTCAGCGATCCTACGAAAAATCCAAGACAAGGTACGACTTACGTCATCGACCAGTTCCTTTCTACCCTAATCAGGTAGTATGGCGCAAGAACTTTGTTCTATCGGACGCATCGAAATATTATGCTGCCAAATTGGCTGATAAATACATTGGACCATACTTAATCCATTTAAAAATATCGCCACCTACGAACTAAAAGATCTAGATGGAAACCTGGTTGCTGGAACGTCGAACACCTAAAACCTCAACCAAACGATGACTAGAAGAAGTTGCCGTCCGGATGAGCGGCCACAATACATCCGAAGACCGTCTGTATAACTTCTAAATATCATCCGTAAAAAGACAGAGAAGAAAAGAACAGTTATTGTTATAAATGAATACCTTATTGAAACATTATTTTCTGTGAATGTACCAACCCTGTATAGGTTACCCCTAGTGTATGTATTATGCAATAGGTTTTATTATTTAGGAACAATTAGGGAATCCCGTGATGTCGTCAGGTTTTTCTTTGAGTTTACCGAATACCTTTACGTTCACATTTTTCCCCTTGGGAGTGGGCTTGTCTAGCGCAGTTTTGGGTGGTATCTGGAAACCAGTAGGATACTGCAGGAACTGATTCTGTGACAGACAATGAATCACTCAACTCGCGTCCTTATCTCGGTTTTAACAACGTTGTTTTCTCTTTAGTGGTGCGTCGGTTCCTAAATAACAGTAATTATTGATACAATCTCACCTTAGTGAGAAAAATTTAGAATATAATTGCCTGAGATTCTATAATGAATTGCCATCACACATTAAAACTGCTAAGAAAAATTTTCAGACTTCAATAAGGTTTTTAATAGTATAATTTAGTTGTGGTGATTACCATGAATTTTTTAACAGTGTAAACTAATTTTTATAGGTTTATTTAATTTAATAAATTTATTTTTTTTATAAAACATCTTTCTGACATGTAAAATTTCTTTTATGTAACTTAAATTTTTTTTTGGGAATTTTCAACGTACGATAAGCTCTCGTATTCTGTTCTCCACACCTGCTGTAGAGTTAAGAATTCGCGAACCCCTGAGATTTTTTTAACCCCAATTTTTAATTTAAAGAGTATAACTAAAATTTTCTTAATTTTATTATAAATCAAATTTCACATTACAATATATTCCCATTGTCATCATTAAACCTGTCATCATCTTCAACTATTGTTATTTGAGAATTGTAATTTTGACTGAGAAATAAATAAGCAACAATAAGTTCATTAAAACAAGCGTTCTGTATTTCTGTTTTTATTCAATTTTATTTAAATTTAGAACAACACATTTACAATTGCTTTTATATTATCTTTCCGTTAACTTTGTATACAAAGAAAACATAAATTATAGCTTAACTTTAAACTAATTTCATGTAGCGGTACTTTTAACAACATATCAAATTTTATATTAAAAACATTTCCTTTATGTTTTCCAATAGTATTCATATGTTATGTGTGTTTTCTTGGAAGCTTCAATATTGTCCAATGGGCCTCTCCACTGTATCCTAATCTACGAAAGTGAGATAAACGTAGACATTTTATGTACAATTAGTAATTACAAATCTCGATCAATAAATATCAAAAGAAGAAAAAATAAACGTGCGTATAATAATACGTAAACTTATTCGAGTATTTAATTTATAATAACTAACTATAATAGCAATAAATATATTAAATAAATATAATTAATGACTAGACACAATAAATAAAAGTAAATATATTAGTCTAATTTCATTGCACTTGAAACAATAATTTGCACGAATTATGTAAATATTTTTTTGACTAGAAAAGTTACTGTTACTAGATGTATCACTATGCTGTAAAATATTTGATTGTACCCAACTCATATGTCTATGAGTTCCTAATAATAATCTTACCGTCACAAAAATAATAATTCCAGGACTTTTTTAATACAATTCACACATCTTAAGTATGGGAGATTGATTACTCGCAGTATTGAGTATTGACATTTTATCAAAAAGATTTTCAGAAAGATGAGTATTTTGTTTTTTCTTTGCAGTTTCTTTTTTATTTTCATATTTATAAATTGCATTTATCACGTAAATCATAAGATTTTTTTCCAATTTGTGGAAAGTCCCATTATTACAAATTAATTTAGTTAATTACAGTGATCAATTAATAAACTATTGTGATTGCACGTAACACTGTATTCTATGAGAAAAAGTATTTTCTAATGATCTGTAAACTAATTCGTATCAGTTAAAAAGACTATCATGGTGACCTCGGTGAACGATTTGGAGACCTAGTTGGTGACCTGGTAACTGGACTGACTGATCTACTAGCGTTTCTTCTTCGAGAATACCACGGACTTCCACTACTGTAACTACTTGGTGAAGAAGGCGAACTCGGCGTTTGACGATGGTATGGTATTGGCCTCTTTCTTGCACTGGATGAGTAGTTAGTAATAGTCAGTTAGTATGGTTAGTAATTAAACCAAAGTTAGGTGAGTTAATGTAACGATTGTTTAACGGTTAGATAGTTTTTTAGTTGATATTTCTTCTAATGTTCATTAATTTCACAACATAACTGTTATTTCGACGATAGTCTGACAAATAATTTATAATTAAGCAATATTTTAATTAAAGACATTACTGGCGATTCAATGTATATTATCCTAATATATGTAGTCAACCAAAAAGTAAATGTGCTTTTTTGATTTATATAAAAATGTGTGAAAAAAAAGTGAAATATTAGGAAGCATTTATTCTTTACTTGATCATAGTCGTGCGTTGGATTTCGTTTATGAAAAGTGGATATTTTAACCATATATATTATAATGTTATTCATAAGTCGTGATAGAGTGGTGCATATACACCCTGTCCAGTTTAAAATGCAGTACATGGGGATATTGGAAACCGTTGGAGATACAACGTCGGTTAAATGGGAGAAAAGTTGCGCATTCATTTGTCCATGAATAATCCGACATCAGATTTTGAAATTTTTGTTTCATTAGTCAGATACAGGATGAAAAAGAAAAAAATGCATTTTTGAAAATCTTCCATATTTTGTTTCCTAAACTTGACTTGTTGCGGAGGGGGGAATGGTTATAACGCGTTTTCTCGGAGCAATTCAGGGAATAAGTCGCTATACCTACCCAAAATATTCAAAATAACCAAACGTGCCGCAGCTGAAGAAGGAACCTACCTTTTGTAGACCGTCTCTGCCTTCATTTAGGGGTGCCGGCCTGCCGTCGTGATGGGCGTAGGTGTAGATGAGAAGCTAACATGAAAAAAGGCGCTACCCAGCTAACAGGAACCCGTAGTTTTCATATAAAAACATTATAATAGGCTTCTCCCCCCGTCTTCCCTCCCCCCCTCCACCACAATCTGCACGATCACTGAAAACCCCAAAGTATGGACACCCAACTGCCATCAAAAAGAAACCAACAAGTAACACAACATCAAACATTTATTTAATATAAAAGCAATGCGGGAACCTGTCTGGTGACAGCGTCATATATAAGTTACAGGTAAAATCTTTTCTTGCTAAAAAAAACTCCAATACTCAAGAGCGTTTGTGTTCATACACCAAATGTTGACAATATATGATTATAAAATAAACACTCGTAGGGCGATGACGTTAGCAATATCCCCAACCCAAAAGACAAACTTAACCATCGACGCGGTATCGCGGTACGTTGACGCAAGTCGACTGGCGCAATCGGACGCGAACCGTAACGGTTCACAATCTTCTGCATCGCAGGCGAAATGGGATAGTACCTTTGTTTGATTGGAGGGCTATCCGTCTCGATCACATGTTCGACTAAACTGGTACAACCTAGAACTTGAGGATCCACCCCAGAGAACAATCTATCGACCAACTCATCCAACTGGGAACGCTGAGAACTCGAAAGAACACTACCTTCACCAGATATCGAACCCACTTCACCCTCTGAACAAAAAGACTATTCTGCCCTCCGCAAGTCCGGAACAATGCCCATAAGTTTCCAAAAATCCGCTTCCAAAATCAACGCCGAAGATACCTCAGGAACCACCAAGACCTCAATCAATTTTTCCGAACCGTAGTACTTCCTTCACCCAAAGACACTCCTAAACCTTGAAGACGCTTCCAACCTAAAGAACCCATAATAGTCCGAGAAGCCTCAGAATCCAAGAGACCCAAGAAACTATGTCCAAAAATCGTAACAGACAGATAAGGACGCTCATCTCCCTGCGCATGTGCTAACACAAAATCTAATAAAATCTACAGCCTCTCATCGCGCCCGATTGGTGTTTAAAGAGCACTTAGGGCAATTCCGTACCGTGACGTCGCGATGTCCACACCTATAACAATGCTTCCGCAACGGTCGAGCGCACCTAACCGCCAAATGACCTTCCTGCTCGCAATTTCAACATTTAGGAGTAAGGCGTGAAGCCGACTCCACAGACGCAACCGAAGAAGACGACGACATATACGCCAAGTCAGGCTCCAACGTGTGTTGCTTACGTAGTGGTGGAACATATCTATCAGCACACGTCTTCCACCACTCCAACTTCAGTCTAATAGATAGCAATTCATCAACAGATCTCACCTCAGCCAATCCCAACTGACTCTGATAGAAAGGAGACAAATTCCTAACCATAATTTTGACGCAATTATTTTCGGGAATCTTGATGGACAACCTGGAAAAGAGATTCGTTATAGTGGACACATACATTTCTATACTCTCATGGGAACCTTGACTGCGCTTCCTAATTTCATCGAATAGCTGTTCATCATAGTCGGCCGGCTGAAATTCCTCACTAAGGGCTACAACAAGTTCATCCCAACATGAAATTGATTTCCTATGAGCTCGAAACCAAATCAAAGCGTAACCACTAAAAAGATCTAAAGCTTGGGCAAACACCTGTTCCCCACTCATGCTGCGTGCACTCATCAACTCTTCCACGCGCTCAATAAAAGCATTAAACGACAACTCCGAATTGTCACACGAGTACTTCAAACCCCAACGCATAACCGGAACTGACTTAGTGTTACTCCCCTGCAAAACCAAATTATTCCCAACAAGACCCTGATCCGCATCTGGTTCGTCACTATCGGAACTAGAAGTTACGCCAGTCAAACCTCCTAAAAGAGCAACAGCACTCGTATTCATCGTGGTAGAACTTTTTAAAATTTATCACTTTTAGGAAGCAAAATATTGAAGCTTTTCAGCATTTTTTTCTTTTTCACCCTGTATCTGCCTAATGAAACAAAAATTTCGAAATCTGATGCCGGATTATTCATGTACTAATGAATACGCAACTTTTCTCCCATTTAACCGACGTTGTATCTCCAACGGTTTCCAATATCCCCATGTACTGCATTTTAAACTGGACACCTGTATTTGCAAATTAATTTTAAAACAGGTCTTTTGTTGCATTTTTGAATTCCTTTGCAAAGAGGTAAGAAATATAATATTCCTAAACATAAACATTTTAAGATGTCCATTAGTTTATGTTGCTCTGAAATTAGGGCATAATGTGGAATTATTAGAATATTGCCCTGCGATTACAGTGGGTCATAATTTCGACAATTCACTTGTTTGAATTATGACTCTTTGACTAATGTAATAATGCCAACGTTTTTACATTTGCCATCAATTGATATTGATTGGCATTATAAAACAGATTTTTTGTCATTGGTCATTAAACGATTGGCAATGTGGACACGGAAAGATTATATATTATTTATTAATTTAGTGAACATACAGTTTTCAGAAAAATATCCAACTAACTTAATTCTTTTTTGTAATACGTATTTCTGTAATTTAGCGCGTTTAAAATGTAAGTAATGTTATGCTATTAATTATATCCCAACAGCGAAATCTAAGCAAATTCGAACTCTGAATCTGGCGTTTCCATAGATGCCACCAGGCACTCTTGCCATTACATGGAACGTGTGAAAGTTAAAAAAAGACTACCAGCTGACAGAATAGATGATTTAATCGGAAATTTTCAAATCATGGTGGGGTGTAAAGGATTGCAAAACACACAAGCCCAGTGTAGAACATACATAGAAATAGGAAACTGTTGTAGTATTGTATTTCCCATTCATCACTTCGTTGACTACACTTGACTACACTGCTAGACATCAAAATTTACTTCCGAAATAAAATCATCTTTATTATTGTTAGTATTTTGTTGAGTTAAACACTAATATCAGATAAAGGTTCTTCAATTGCCTAGTTTCTTTTATAAATTGCAATTTTAAGTAATTTTTCTGTAAATCCATCATGTCAGTTTCATGCCTGTCATATTAGTAGATATTTTTGAATAAGCTAATAAATAACTGTTATGAGTATGGCCATTTGTGCAAATTGTAATCATGTAAATAACGTCTCAAAGCAGACATTCTATATGAGATCATCTTTGGCAGGCTATCCCCATAAGCTTTCGAAAACAATAAACACAATAATTAAATAATTGTTTTTGTACCGTGAACATTATATTTTGTTATTATTTTCCATGATCAACATAGAATTAAATGATAACAAATTTCTTAAGCTTTCAACGCTTCTCATTTGTTTATTTTTTAGTTAAAGATAGCTATGTATTCTATATTTTTTGTTCAAAACGTTATGCCCTTTCCAAATATGTACAAATATAATATTTTTTGGCTTGAAGTGAAAGAAGCTTACTATTAATAATGTTTCTTTTACATCGACTAAATTCCAACATAACTACTTTATTATTCATTTAAGGACAATAGTGTATTAAAGCTTTTATATCACAAATAAAATTATTTTTCTAAGTATGTACAAACATACAGGGTGTTCCATTAAAAAAAAATTAGAAATTTTAAAATTTCTCAGAAATACGTAATTTGTTTTTTTCATGAACTGCATAGTAATGAGCGTTAAAAACACTAATAACTTGCTAATTTGACCACAACTGTAGCTCCAAAAATAACGGAGATAGCAATAGTGCACCGATAACTTCGGACACGGTGTATAAGACCCTCGGTAGATATTGTAATGATAAAATATATATTAGTATTAATAAGTTACAAGTTAACCGGATATTTCTGTGAACTACTGTATTAGCTAATTAGTTCCTCAAATACTTACGAATATCTCGGGATTAAAAAATGATTGTTATTACATAACAAAATTGCTCGAATTTAGTAAAAGCTCTCGTAACTGATACTGCAGTCTTAATTATTTTATGTTGCTATCATATTTGTGTTTAGATATATTATGATATGCCTAAGGATTTGTAGGACTATAGATCAGTTTGTGAGTATACAGACTAAATATAAAATTTCAAGTCAGTTTACGCTATGATCATAAAAAAACCATGCCAATATAAAACCTAACACAAGCATGCTAAACAAAAAGTGATACTTACCTGTAACTAAGAATGTTTTAAATAAAATAAATAATGTGCGTGTGCCTATAACTGATAGATAATAATTAAACCACGACAACTTTAATCACTAAGAGTGCATTTATACAAATTAAAAATATACTTTTCACTTCGTGTTTGCAAAAAAGAAATCGATCGTGTCGAGGTTTAAAGTTTAAATTTACAGCGGAATAATAAAAAAATAAACAAAACGTCAAAATATAATTTGAATTTATTATATTCTACAAAAAATAATACAAACGAATTATAGATAAACTACTCATTTATCTCAAAAAAATATATATATCTTGAGACCCAGCGTCCATTTAAATGGACATGTAGTTTTAAGCTTATAAAAATGTAAAATTGTTATGGTGGAAACCTGATTTGCCACTAAAATGGACATCGAGTGGTGCCATCTTTGTATAGTTTAGTAAACTACAACCGAATAGTAAATGTAGAACAGCTGATTATTACGGTGAAAATGTCAACCTCCAAATGTACAGCTTTTGACGGTAAGTAAGAGATGTGTATTTAGAGTTGATTTGAAATTAACTTGGTGAAACGATTTCTGAATGTGTCCTAGGATATTATTATCAAATAAGTTTTTAGCCACAGTGCATAAAACATGTATTTCAGTGAGTTTTAATTAGTGTCCACTTAAAGGTCTATCCAGACACATCAGTGCTGCGTCCGTTCAGTATCAGTGTCAGTGAAAAATAACCTACTTAAACACGTCACTGTGTCGGACGTGTGTGAACAAGTCTGGTTGAAGCAAACGCAACGATATTTTATTTTTCACTGACACTGATACTGAACGGACACAGCACTGATGTGTCTGGAGAGACTTTAAATGGACATCAGGTTTTAATGACAGCCTTTTGTAGTTTAAATCCTAACTTCACTTTCCATTTAAATGGACAATGGGATTCAATCAATACATTTCAAATCCACTGAATAGAAACAGTTTCAAACAAAATATTTATATTTATATATAAATATTTATATTTTTATTATTTTTCTTTGATTTTCTCTATTTGAAGCAATTTTTGCAAGCAAGCGATATCTTCGATGTGGAATAGATGATGAGGAGTTATTGAAATGTCTTCAGTTAGACGATTCTGATATAGATTTATCAGATTCCGAAAATGAGCAGTACGATGAAGAACCGCTACCGTTTGGAATAGCCGAAGTGGATTTTGCCGGTATAGAAACACCGAGATCTGTTGGAACTAGAAATAATCTTATTGGCAGAGTTGTAACTCCCACTAATGGATCAACCACTCCTTCAAGGAAGTGTCGAATAGAACATCTTCCAGACATCGCTTCAGAATTAAAGAACTCCGTTCGCTGTAAAATGCCTGCTTGTAGAAAGAAAAGAAAATTTTTCTGTGTATGGTAAGCTGCAACTTTTTTCTATCTATTAGTGGCAATAATAACTGCTTCAACGGGTATCATCAGATATTCAATTAGATTTTATGTAAACATAGGTCGCTTTCTTTTGTATGCTTGCAGACCAAATGTCCATTTAGGTGGACGCCCTTATTTTTGTAAAATAAAAGAAATTTGTTAATAAATCTTAGATGAGTGTCTTACTTACATCATTTTGTCTAACATATCCAAAATTTACTGTTAAATTCGCACCAGTTCCGTTCCGGGTCTCAAGAGGATTAAAATCATCAATCGGAGCTAATAAAATCATACGAGTCAAAAATAAAACTTGCTAGGTATCGAACACATATATACATGAAACAAATTCTGCATAACTTTTTTTAGCTCGAACGATGAAATTGTGATTATACAATAATAAACAAGCGTAATTTCTACAGTGGTCACTTATCATGGAATTGAATACACATACATCTATACATCCTACTTCTTGCTGAAAATAAAGAAGGCAAAATAAGAAAGATATAGAAGGCTCTTATGTAAAATATATGACAAAAACATTCAGACATGCGTTTTTTACCTTGTTATTCTTCTTCTATCTAGAAAGCTGGGCGATCCATGACGTCTTGGTATAGAAGGCGAACGGGATCTAGAACTGCTTGAACTTCGCGATGAACTGCCTGAACGTGAACTACTTCTAGACCTAGATATCGAATGCGACGATCTACTTGACGACGACACTGAAGATCTACTACGTGAACTACGCGCAGAACTGAAATGGCAGTGTATGTGCTTATTTAAATTCAAGACATTACAAGTTTATCACTGAATGGAAATTTGTTTAGCTAAATATCCTAGTGCAACGATCATTTAAACATATACAGTAGAGCCGGAAATTGAGAAATTAAAGGTTACTACAGTAGGTTATTTTAGTAAACCACGTCCTTTCGTAGTTATAATCTAGTTACGATAGCAAACTATCCATATCTGATTTAATTATATTGGCTAATGTAATAAACTAGTATATACTGGTACATATTTGGAGAATGTGCGCTTTTCTATTACTTCTATTACTTTTCTATTACTTTATGACGCATCACGATGTTCGTGCGTTAATGTATCTTATCTATTATGAGTTTTGTTGCTTCTTGTTAACTGCAATTAAAAATCAAATAATTGTATAAATATATAGTATTATAGTTAGTACATATGTCACAAGGCAGGTAAATGTCGATTTGGAAGCAAGCATGTAAGTTTACAAACCGAGACAAAGCCGAGGCCTGCAATATATCCGATTATGCCGAAGCATTTATAATACTACTCCTACTACCTGAAGAATAAGAGTTTTCCACAAATTTTTGACCTCTGCATAATTCAAGGCTCAAATTCATATATGCTGTGTACACTTCACGTACCGATCCGCTTTGGGTGTGTCTGTCAGATATTGGTTTCGATAATATGCACGTGTACAATTAACAATTTGTTTTGTACGGATATTTGTGACAGAAAATTATAAGGGTCAAAATTACCAAATAAATAAATAATAAATAAAACGCAAGTATTCTGATCGAAAAATAAACATAACTCAATACTAAATTCTTATCTTAAAATGTCCTTACTATTGATAAAAGAAATCGAATTACATTATATATTGCTTTTTTTCTATAAGGTAAACAGGGATTACATTGACAGGTAGGTAACATTGACACTATTTTTAAAATAGCGCGTAAAATATACAGGGATATTATTGAGCGCATATGTTTATCCCGAAAAATCATGTTACACTATAGACATCTACTTCAAGTGGAGTTGAAGATTACTAAACAGTTTACTGGTTGGTTTTGTAGGAGTAACACGTGCAACGCTTATATTTTGTAACATTGAAACTTTCAGTAGGAACGTATTTTTGACAATGTAATGTTTGTGTAAAAATAAATTCTGAAAAATATGTTAATTCTGTGTAAATTTGTATTTACTATGTCAAACTTATACCTCTCACAACAAACATTGACTTAATAATTAAATTATTGCAAAATTTTGAGGTAATATTTTACTGTGTCAATGTTAGTTACCCATATGACAGGGTAACAATTGTACCATTTGTCTATTTTGGGTTAATACTTGTTAATTAAGAACTACTTACTAAAATAGCATTTAAAAATTGATTCATAAAATACCCTTTAATAGATTGGGTATAATAGTTACACAAAAAAATTATTTTTAAAGATGTGTCAATGTATCACCGTTTTACCTTACTCTTGATGGTGTCCCAATAACAAAACGTCATATTCCAAAATTGGAACATCAACTATTTTCGCTACTGAAAAGAAGATAGCACTGAATGTATTTCTGATACGTTTAGAATTCATATCACTTGCAAATGTCAGTTTATGTGTTGATAATAATCTAATGTTTGTTGCAACTTTCACAACTGTTGTAAAAAAGTGACGAGCACACTCTGTATAATCTGAACGCGTAAAGATACATGCATAATTTTAGCGGTGCATAAAGGTTTCCCCTAGACGAGTTGATGCAACGAGTTCCGAATTTTGTATAGCTGCATTTTTGACTGAGCGGCTCCAACAGATGCAACATTCCGTCGGCATGGAAACCTCTCGAGCGAACATTATCGGCAGTGCAACGGGCATGGCAAAAATAGAATGAGCAAGGACGTACGCATCTTTAGCCGCGAGCGCTATATAGCTTTGCGTATGTCCTCAAAAAAAATCTTGGAATTGTTTGCCCAGCAGGAAAGCAAAGCATACTCACTACGCAAACTATACGAGGACGTTTACTAGAGAGTGTACTGCGAGCACGTCGTGCGTTGCAGCGGATTCCACTAACTCGCACACCGCCGTACACGGCGCCACTGGGTCGAGACAAGACATCGGTGGGTTGCCGAATGGAGACGAGTTGAAGCAGCACAACCGGCCATTCCTCCCGCTACCACACAACGACTTATTGACTCCATGCCTCGTCGTGCAGCGATGGTAACCGCTGCCCGCGAGGGATACTCTCACTAGTGATGTATCCCCTCCCAACAGGGCTGTGTCACTTCCAGGTGAGGATTAGTTATGCTACTTTAGTACTACTTCCATACCAAATTTCATTGCGTTAGAATCACACGTTCAGATTATACTGGCTGCACTCGTCACAGTGTATTTAAATATAATTTTGTATTATTTCCAAGTAAATCGTGTCAAAGGACTATCAAAATAACTATGGTTTGCTCTAAAAATTTGCATAATTGGGTAATATGCGGTCCTACAGAAGCAAATTGATACTTGTCCCTTAAACTCTGTTATTTTAGCGCTCTCCCTTTTTTGGTATATGGCTACTTGTTAACATAGAATATAGTACATAAATGGAACACATTAGATATATGTTGCATTTTGTTACAGTAATTAATTATGGATCCTCCTTATGGAAAGACAAAGAGAGAAAAAATAATAATAATAATAATTCATGCCTTAGCATCCCCCAACAGCTTGCGCCAATTATAGGGGGCATCGGCTGGCCATGAGTTATTACGCCTGCGGCTGTAGACCGACTTAAGATGTTACCTTTCCGCATTTGCCTTGGAATTTGGAAAACTACAGAAAACCAAACTCAGAAAGGAGCACCGAGGTTCGAACCTGGTACTACCGGACTACGAGGCAAGTGTACAAGCCACTAGCCCGACCACTAGAAAGACCAAAGGTACAAAATACCAACAAGGAGAACGTTATATTTAACAAAAAAACTAAGAAATCGATAAGTTCAAAAACAATAGATATGTATATGGAAAAATACAAATATTGTTAAACATCGGAAGCAGGCGACATGCAAGAGTTCAATAAAAACTCTAGTAGTTGTTTGATTTATCCTTTGAAAATACATTCCTTTCGTACACGGCAGAACAGACAACAGTATATTTAAAAGAAATAGATATTGAATCTCACTTTCAAATGATTATTGCCCCAATGAAAGCGTTTATGCGATGTTAATAATTTCCGGTTACAATATAAAACGTCGAAAAGATATGCAACGGGAGTATAAATGCCCAAGATCTTCAGAAAAAAAAAAAAAATTACCAACACTACAGATTTAAATAAAGGAAATAATTTTGCTAAAATCAGAGTGAACATCATAACAATAAATTTATATTGTATACATCACTTGTCAAAAAATGTTGATGTGAATGAGTCAATGGTCGAGGGCGATCTGTTATTGCAATTTTCGCTTATAAGCTCAAAACTGAATATCCAAATTGACTTTACATTTTTTTATTTCATAAATTAGGTAAGTAGGTAGATCTTTTGCATCTTTCTTCTGTAACTTTATTCAATTCTCGGATTCTTTACCGACTACAACGTCAAATTCATATATCGTTGCCGTTCAAAAGTGATTGCTATACAACTTTTTGCTTTCCACCTACATCAAACCAAGCAATATTTAGAAGTGTCCCAAAAGCAGTTTCCCAATATATGTAAATCGGTTCTTCATCATGCGGATTCGGTTAAACAAAGATGCAAAATATGCAAAAAAATGCCACTGTTGGATGAAGAATGTGGTTAATATATAAACATCAATTAAACCGCTTCCAAAACTGACTTGAAATGTCAGAATAGGATTTGTAATATAAATATCTTTAATTTACCTTTTTTGTATCAATATTTCATTCAATAAGCGTTTTGCTAAATTGCAATATTTTAACTATTGACGCAGACATGTTACAATATTGGAACAAAATTTTCGTCAACAGCACAAGTAAGACTGAACTGAATCAGAAATTAGATTATTAACAAGCAATATATATGGCACTCGCCATATCTGCCATTGAGATGAACCATTTCAGTATGATCTAAGTTTGTCAATAATTACCAACAAAGAATTTCGATAAAAATATCATTTATAATGTACCTAGTAAGAATGATAAAGTAATTCTTAATCTTACCTGGCCGATGATGCAGAAGAACTTCTAGAACGACTCTTCCTATCATTGCTTTTGGATCTTGATCTTGAGGATTTGCTTGCGGAGGCTTGACGCGATTTCTTCAACAATTGCTCTTTGCGATAGATTCCATCGTCGTCTTCACTAATGACATTTGTTTTTGATTCAATATTAAAATTTAACGGGGGAGATTTCTCTTTTTTGAAAACTTTAATATCAAACACATTTGGATCGACTTGAGTATGTTTATCGTCACATTTTAATGGCAGCGAGGAAAACAAATTTTCTTCTTTGTATATTGCCGGTAAGTTCGAAAGTGGTGCTATTGGAAACGAATCTCCGAATGTTTTGGGAATCTTTTTCTCCAAAGATTCTTTCGCTTTAGCTGCTAGTCCGGATTTCAATAATCTTAACATTCTCAATTCTTTTTCGCGTTCTTCATCAACATTATTACAATCGTCCTCGGAAGATTCATCTTCACTACTGGACCTTAATCGAACGACAGGCATCGGTGGTTTATTTTTCATTGATTTTTTGAAGGATTCCTTCTCTTTTTGCACTGTACTTTTCTGTTTGGTTGGTGTAGTGTCTTGGTATTCCCTATATTCTTGGGGCTCGTTATTTGAAGAGGAACTGTGCAGTCTTGGTTGGTATTTTTCGGGTTTAGACGGTTTAGATGTTTTGTGGGAACTTTCCAATAATTCTGCCAAACACATGAAAAAAAATCGTTACTTATTTTGACAAGAACAAAATATGCTATGTAGTAGTAAGGTTAAAAAAAGTATATGGTATCTTACCTGAATGTACTTGATCCACTTTTAACTTAGAATCCAATGGAGAATATCTAGTTGCAGATTTTGACGTCTTATGCGGCAATTGTGGAGATAAATCTTTTGAACTTGAACTATTTCTACTGCCAGTATTCCGTTGGCGATTTCCTTCATTTTCATGAATTTCTAAACTACGACCTCTAGACCTTCTCTTTGTACTTTCATAACTTTCCTTGTCACTGACCCTATTCAGTTCATCATCATCCTTCGCAAATCGTGATTTTCGAGTTCTCCTCTCGGGTGGGGTTCTGCTCCTCTTTACGTCGATGTGCTGAGTATATTCTTTCTTTTTGTAACTAGATTTTGTACTACGATCCCTTTCCTCTGCAGTTCTAGTCTTTGAATGCGATCTCCTTTCTGGGGTTCTGTCTTTGTCACTTCTTCTCTTTTCTAAAATTCGTTTCTCCGAACTTCTTCGTCGGTACCTTTCTACTGATTTGTCTCTTGATCTTTCGCGTGATTTAGTACTATTGCTACTCTTTGATTTGGTTTTTCTATGATCATCCTTTGTTCTCTCAGATTTTCTTTCATTATCAAGGTCCCTTTTAGATTTATCTTCGCTTCTTGATGACCAAGATCGGGATCTTCTTTCAATATACCTAAAAACAAACATAGCAATTTAGCACTTTATTTAAGTATGGCTTCACAGTTAAGGAATTAAAAACTTATGTACATATGTGGTAATTACCTTCTATCTGATGGACTCCTACGACTTCTGGGTGATCTTGATCTTCGTTTGTAACTACTTTTATAGTTGCTTGTATTCGCTGACGAATCATAATGTCTGGACTTGTGCTTATCGGGCGAGCTATGACGAGCACGACTTTCTACGTCTGATTTTTCCGTTTTCTTGATTGGAGATTTGTCCAACTTCTTCTTCTCGTATTCTCTACCACGTGATTTACTTGATTCGAACTCGGTCCGACTGTTATGTGAATTACCAGTTTTCTTCTTATTTGAGGAATTTTTGTTTTTGGAAGAGCTACGATCTCTTTTCGAACTGGTTTTCTCTGTTCTCGACCTCTTAGGGGTTGACGGCTCTGGTGAACTAGTAACAATTGCATTAAAAAATTCTGAAATTTCACCAAAAGTATGTGTATAAAAATAACTAAAGTCGGCGCCACGAATGTTTGTAGTTACGTCATTAAATGAATAGTAAAGAAAAGACATGCGTTATAGATCATGAAAATCGAAAAACATACGTGTATATAAGCGTGATATTTGTATGTTACATACATCTTAGCATTCAGTGACATACGTCTGTAATTTGCTAAAATATCAATACACTACTTCAAGTGAGATATAATACAATTGAGTAAGTCGTTAGTAAGAGCATAATAATTTCTATCGCAGTGCATGTAACCTTAGTTATACAAAAATACAGAAATTGACATTTGCTATTTGCTAAAAACATTGAAAACTATTATTTCGTGCAATTCATTGCAAATATAGTTGGTATACCCAAATTTGTTTCGTATACTGAATTTGTAATAAACAATAATGACGTAACTACAAACATTCGTGGAGTCGACTTTACATTTTAAATCAGTTTGTATCTAGAATTACACGATTATTATAATACTTTTTTATTTTTTATGCTGAACGAAATTTTCATTTTTGCTCCTGGAAATAATTCGGTTAATATTTTTATTTCGTTTACGTTCCGTTTCTATTCCCTGGCCAAAAATGCTAAGTGGAAACTTTAAACTATAAAAGGTGTAATAAAAATGTCCCACATGTATCACTTATCTGTAGACACACTGCAGTTATTGTTACAAATCAATTCTACAATGTCAACTAATTGTTACTTTTTTATGTGCATATCTTATTCAGCGAAAATGTTATTGATTGGTATCGGGCGGTGACCGATATTAGATACCATTTTTCCGTGATAGCATATTGATTATCGTGTCACGGTCACTTGCAACTGACGTGGTATCTTTTGAAATGAAGCATCTAGAATAGGGTTGCCATTCGTCCCGATACGTCGGGACATGTCACCGTTATTAACAGTGGTGTCCCGACGTCCCGACAAGCTATAAAATGTCCCGACATATTCGAGCGCAGAGCTACAAGTGTTTAAAAATTGATAAAGCGCCATCTAGTGAGCGTTAGGGCAATTAACTTTAGAGATCTGTTTTACTGATCGACTGGTAGCGATTGGAATCTTAGGTTGAGTGAGGGAGGGGTGGAGAGCGGCGCCGCACAGTGGTTCCACACTGAAAAAAAATTTTCAAAACCGGTTACAGCCTACATTTCTTCACCGATTTCCAATTTTTTTTTACATACTCTAGAGATATTTTACAACAATCGCTCATTGCCCGTTTTTCGATATCCTTCTTTAAAAATTAGCCACATAACCTCGAATGTTGAAAAATCATGTTTTGTGCTCATAATCCGAAGATTTTTTGATTAAAATTTTTTTAAATGATAATGATAATGACCAAAAAATTGTAAATGTCCCGACGTGGCCTTGGAGATTTATGACAATCCTAATCTAGAAGTACGGGAAATAAAGATAAAGTACTGATTGTGTGTTAAGATTGCTTCATAGTGGGTGTAATTTATATCCATAATAAATGCAACTCCGTGACAGAAACAGTATGAAATGACCTTACACCACTTTTACATGACCCCATACAGTAAAAAGAGAGGCCCGAGAATATTGCCCTGATTGTAACTAGTGTGTATAAATTCATTTTTCAAGTTTTTCCACGTTGACCGATCATTTTATTTGTGATACATCAAATTTGCTAAATAGTTGTGTAATGAAAATATGTAGTTACCTTTCTCTGGAACTGTCGCTTGATGATTGTCGCTTCTTCTTGACTTTTCTTTTCTGTGTAGAAAAACAAAATATTAATATACTGCAGAGAATAGATTTTTTTTGTATTCTTAAAAATCTAACACAGAAATATTATAGCAAGAGGTTTTCACTTTTCTCTCAAATTTCTTAATTGCAATTATTAAAATGCAGCTAAAACTTTTTCGTTTACTTGTAGGAGTTTATTTTTGGTAAGAAACTTAGGTGTCGGCAAAAGCATCTGATACCGTTAATATAAAACAGTAGTGATTTGTTATGTTTTGTTTGTGACTTGTATATAGATGATGAGACAAATATGTCAATATCATGTAGGCACAATCTCTTCCAAAAATAATAATTTGCGTTCTGTACTAAAAAGTAAACCAAAATTGTAATATAAAATAGCCTATTCGGGCATTATCTCTTTTAACAAGCTTTAGAATTGCTAAAATACGTAACAAAGAGTTTAATAAATTTTTGTAACATAAACAAGAAACAACAATTAAACAGATTACAAGTACTACTTTCGAAAAATTCAAGATTCTTGAGTTACATATTCAATGGATTTATTTTATACTAAAATACGTTACATATTAATTATGTTTAAACGTACACCTGTCAGATTCCTCTACGTACTCACTACTGCGCTAGTAATTGTTGTAGCTGCATTTTTCGGTATTGTATATCTTACGAATGATTAAGAATTTGTAGAGCATGCAGTCGAGTGCTAGGGGCCCACAGGACCAGATACTTACTAGTGATGTAGTAAACCAGTCAGGCTATCCTATGTAATGATGCGCAAGTTTCAAACAAAACATTGTTTACTTCCATCAAAATTAAAGTTGCCAAAACATGCACAGTAAAACATAAAGCACACTAAATCAACACACGAAATGAACATTAATAAAGCATAACGTTTTTGAAACAACGACGAAGAAATAAGTAAAATAATATATTTCACCGAATGCTATAAAACTCAACGAAAAATTCTAAAACACAAATATTCTTCACACTCGAGAACTCCCTTCATGTAAGTGTGTTTTCTTTGACTACTCGGTAATACATACTCATGTAATAAATACTTAATTCTAGGTAATAGTTTAACATATGAACAGAAATTAATATTATCTAGACATATTACCACGAAATTTGCATAATATCGATGGATAAATAGTAACGAAGACTCAAATTAACTCCCTTATTATAAATGAAGAAATACAAGCCTACATCTATGAAAATTGAAATATATACTTTATGTAACTTATAAACTCAGATCTACAGGGTTATTATTCAAATGTACTGGAACGCGTAAATATTTCTGAAATCTACTAAACTGCTAAAGTTTGTTTTTTTAAGGAAGCTATCATTAAGACATATGTATGTACTTCTTATCTAGATGTTACTTGTATTATTATGAGAATTGTATTCGACTTGTTGCCGTTGTATATTAAATTAAGTCTCTACTTTGTACCATTCTTTAGATATTTACTCTTCCTTGTAATTTTTACTCAGCAACACTTTTTGATCGACATTGAAGTAGAAGTGTAATTTTCTGCAGGTTTATTAACAAAATGTGGGTCAAACTTAAGCAAATAAATGTTACATAAAGTGACCAAACAATCGATTCAAATTTTGAAAAATAAAATAGAAATAAATATGTCGATTTGATAATATACAGGGCGTCTCAGCCAGACCGTTCATTAGAAGTTTATGGAGTTCTGGCCAAAATATAAATTTGAAAATTGAAATAATTATTAACTCACAAGCATCAAACGACGAAGTGTGATTTTGACGTTAGACCTTGACAATAAATCTTTGAGGACGCTTATTTTCCATAGCACACTGGATAAGTATCGATGAGTTATGTGTGCATTTTTCAAAAAATTATCTCCTAAACTATCAATTTTAGATATAGGACATGTGGGACATAAGAGATATAAAATTGGACGCCGAAGAAGACTAAATAATAAACTATGGGAGGTGCCATTTGCAAAAAAACTGAGTTAAGGTTCTTCAAAATTTCGAAGAGTTAACGTGCCATAGTAAAATAACCACACAATGTAGACAGCCGTTCTCGGCGCTAAAATATACTCCAACATGTTGTTTAAGCATATTATGAATTCTAAATTGATATCCGAACAATCGAGTGTTCTCTGATTTTTTTTTTTTAGAAAAAATCGAATAACTACAAAACGTGCGAATCGATTTGAAAAAACTAAAGGTATGTATAAAGCTAAAAAATAGATAAATCCAAATATGCAAAAATATACAGGGTGTTCCATTAAAATTAACAAAGTATATAGCGACTTCCGGTATAACCGGAAGCGCTAGAAATCTAATAATATTTTAATTGAAGGGAACATAATCGACTGTATATAATTCCAAATTTTCAAATATATATTTTAACAAGCCTTCTAATGAACGGTCTCGCTAAAACACCCTGTATATCGTTCAAAACTTAGTACCAATTCTTTTTTTAGATAGAACATATTTCCACGTTTGGGTCAAATAAAACAGCAATTAATTAATTTATTATTATTATTACGATATTTTTTTAAAAGCATCCTCAATACAGTTGACAAAAATTAAAACATTTTTCTACAATGTCCCCGTATAAATAGTTCGAAACTTTGGTCCGAATTTTATTAATAAACTTACAAAAACTCAATCTTCTATTTCAATATCGGATGATTCTCCAGGCACAACCATCATCCAGTAAGTATTTTAAAGAAGAGTAAATATCTCAAGAATGCTACAAGATTGAGACATATGTAATTGTATACAAGAAGGCTCTTGTGACATGTAAAAATATACAGGGTGTTATGGTTGGAAAAAAATAGGTTGCTTAAAACCAACAAACTCTTATTTGAAAAATGTATACGTCTTCAAAATTATTTAGGTGTTCCAATATATTTGAATAACCCTATACGCATAACACTTGCTCCGATAATGCACACAAACAAGCAAAAACGATGTCTGATCCTTAGATATTGATCGAGAAAACATGGAATATCAAATAGCCGCACGAACTACCTACACGAATATTGGACGCGAGTACCTAGACCTAAAACAAAGTTGCGAATACCGTACGTACGTAAATATCTGAGTTTAGTGTATTTAGCGTTTTACAAGCAGTCGTGATTCTGTATAAATTACACGACAAAATTATTGGAGAACTCTACAGAACTTCTGAGTGAAAAAACATGCTTTTTGCTCTTATATATAAAAAATCAAGTTGATTAATGTGTATAGTCCAATATCGTTTTCCCGTCTAAGCCTGATGACATTATTCTAGAACAGCCTTTTAGAGTATACAGTACGGTCGACCGTCCTAGGGTCAGTCGATGTCATCCGAAAGCGTATGTAATAAACCACAGACGCGTTCAGTAAGTTCTCAAGCTCCTCTTAACAATATGAAAATACTACTAAATCTATTCCTTTCAAAAGAAAAGTCCTTCCACAAATAATATAAATTGCTTTGAAAAAACTCAGATTTATTGTTTAAAATATAAGAAAGCAAGGTCCTATGGAAAATCTGGATAAAGGGAAGACAATAAATTCTTAAAACGATCTCCAAACTGAAATGAACAATTCAGAACAACAGTACATACGAGGGAGCGTTTTTATATTCGCGGAATGAGCGGGTTGTAGGGTGTGATTAGGCGCGTTGGGGGCGTGGCCTGTGGAGCGACTCATAGTTAGTATAAATACGAAGTTTCATTGTTATTAGACAGTTAGTCTTTGAGCTATCGTCAACCAAGTAACATAATCAGGAGTGAAAAGTGAAATATGGAAAAATCGCGTGTTCGCGTGCATTTTTGGACCTCTGTAATGAAGACAAGGATGGTGTATTGTGTCGAATTGTTACTGAAGACGAAACTTGGGTTCATCATTATGAACCTGAGTCCAAACAAGACTCCATGCAGTGGCATAAAAAGGGCACAGCACCTCCCAAGAAATTTAAAGTGTCACAATCAGCTGGGAAACTCATGGCAACGGTATTTTGGGACTCGGAAGGAATATTGTTGATTGATTATAAAGATAAAGGTGTTTCTATAACCGGAGAATATTACGCTTCAATATTAGAGCGACTAAAAGAAGCCATTAAAGAGAAAAGACGGGAAAAATGGCGAAAGGTGTGCTGCTTTTGCACGACAACGCGCCCGTCCACAAGAGCCGCGTTGCATTAGCTGCCCTGCATAAGGTGGGCTTCGAAATTGTGAATCACCCACCCTACAGCCCAGACCTGGCCCCGAGTGATTATTACCTGTTTCCGAAAATGAAAAAGAGCTGCGGGGTAAAAAATTTACTGCCGATGATAGAGTCAAGGAGGCAGTTTCGGCGTATTTTGCAGATAAAGAGAAATCATTTTTTTATGAGGGTATAAATAAATTAATTGAAAGATGTGAAAAATGTATCCGTCTTGCAGGTGAATATATTGAAAAAGAAAAATAATTTGGTTTTTTTATTTCCACCCCTTATCCCCCATTCCGCGAATATAAAAACGCTCCCTCGTAGTAGTAAATACAAACAGTAATATATAGACACATAAAAAAAAATCATAATTAGAGTAGGCTATGTGAATGGGTTGTTACTTTAGCCACTTTCACATAACGACATTTATTCCTTGACATTTAATTTGAGGTTATAAAACTTATATAAACTAAAGTTACAATAAAATGTCAAGTAATAAATGTCATTATGTGATAGTGGCTAAAGCAACGATCAAAAACATTTACATAGCCTACCCTAATTATGTTTTTTTTCGATAGCACGTTAGTATTATAGTAGTAAATACATGTCAAATTGACAGCAAGAAATTGAACCTGTTTGTGAACGCATCTGTGTTGATTTGCATACCCGTTCGAATGACATCGACTGACCCTAGGACGGTCGACCGTACTGTATATAAATGATTATACGTAACAGCATGTAACACTTTCAGTTTGGAGTATAAGCAAGTTCAAAATTTCATGGGCGTACTGCTGAAAATCTTGGATTAACAAAGCATTCCCGACATTTGTCAAACTATTGAAGTCAGCTATTAAGAGCTAGTCTAGATTACCTCAATATAGGCACTTGTACAATTTTATGTGAATTTAGTCAATTATTAAGTACGTTATAAACAATGAAACGCGACAAGCCAGTAATAAAAACAAAATTACTATTAACTCACATCATTTTTTTTTGTTTATTTTTGCGTCTGATAGTTACTGAAATGCTCTTAGAAGAATAACCAAAAAGTTGTCATTTGATTTAAAACGTCTTTATTATTTTAGTCTAAAATTATAATAAATGTTGAATACGTGTAGCATTTTCTAAATTTCGTAATTTGGTTATCAGAAAATGCGTTTTGGAAGAATATAGGCGCTACAATCCATCGTCATGATATTGTAGCCCGAATATCTATTTTCATCGGATGCAGTTTTTGGTTTCAACAAATTTATGGGAATCATTTTTTATCGCCCAAAATCCCCATTTTGGCATTTTATATATCCGGACAAGTGAAATCATACCTCATCAGTGAAGAAAGTATGCTCTAACATATAATTACATATTTAAACTTGCATTAAATGGAAACCTTATACGAATGCATATGTAAGCATTTCTTCAACACTTTCGAGCAACTCACATGTTAGAATGTAATAATTATTTTCCTTTACACATTTTTTAAATCACCATCAATCAAATTACTCAATACTATCAATAGACAAATGCTTTACTCTGATGTAAATCCCATGCATCTTTAAATATGGTCAAAAATTCTTCAAATCGAAGAAATTTTTGTTCGTAGAAATGCTTGAATATGTATAGCAATTTATACAATAGACATTTCTTAGTAGTAGATTCTGATTTGCGCGACGATATTGATTGAATTTATGACGTAATACAAATTTTTTAAATGGTTTCTATTTCACAGAATATTCGATTGCATTAGAAAGTTTTTTTAATTCATTTTTGGTTCCATGAAATAGGAAATGGTATAGCAGACGAAAAAAAGTTAGCCAAAAGTTAGTGTCACAAATTCACACGCAGAGTTGATTTATATTGGTACTACGCCAACAAACAGTTCTTATCGAATCATATGACTTTAGGAATATCAAATTATAGGGCGCTAAATTTCCTAGAAAGCAAATAACGTTGGGTAGACTCTCTATGATCGTGCACATAGTATAAGCATTCCCTCACTAAGAAAAGATCAAATTTGATGGTGCACTGAACAATTACTAAAATAATTCTTTTGCAATTGAAATTTTATATTTTCTCTTTATTGATATCTCACCCTACATTTAACTTATATACTTATGTCCCAGTTCTTATTATATATAGGTATATCCTACGTTTATTAGGCCCTAACAAAATCATTTAGCAACAATAATTTTTTATTCCCTGGTATCTCTCCACTTCCAGACACAAGAATCAACTCAATTTATTCTAGAACTCAATAAATATGTTTTCATAAAATTACTTCATCGGTGGAAAAAAATTGACATTTATGTATGACAAATTATTGATATATAGGATTATGTTTAGAATCTCATAAAGAACATTAAAACACTTTCTAATGTCAATTTAATATAATAATCTAATAATCTAATAATTATTAGAATAAATTGAATTATTTCTATATTAATGGATTTTTTGCTAAGTTTTAATAAGTCTGTTCAACGACAAGTTTCAACAAAACATCCCTGTCCTTGAACAAAATTGTTAGAGCTTGAGAAAGAATACTTTAATCTAAGGATAATTCAATTAATTCACATAATTTCTATTCGATTTACATTTGTTTTTCAATGTTCTTCATGATATTCTAACAATTTCTTTGTTCTTAGACGTTTTTGTTGATAGGCTTCTCAAATGTTAATATTATTTGACAAAAGATTAAGTGTTAATTTGTTCTATCCATAAAGTAAAAGTAAAGTAAGAGATAAAACTTACTTTCTTGTAAAATAATAAAGGAGCCGGTCTCCAGTTAACTACAGCAGTAAAAGGCGACACGTGTATCCGAAACGGTATTTTACACATTCAAGTACAGTAGAACCCCGATTATCAGTGTATCGATCAACCGGCCACTCGATTAACCGTGTGTTGCCTGCGCGCGCCATAAACTTAACATAATCGTTTATCCGTGGCACGCTATTCGCTTAATCGTTTACGAAGCGTTTAGTTTAGGTTATCGTATCGAAACGTGTGCATTGTTTTTGTTTACGTTGTGAGTGCGGCGCTTATATGAACTGTAAACATGTACGTGTATGTATATATGTATAATTCACTTGTTATATAAAAATAAATAAAGTTTAAACATACATACTTATTTTTTAATTTTATTACGTTTCCATATTATTGTTCGAGTATTCATGCTTTTTGATTATCCGGCTATGCCACCCCTACGATTAGCACGGATAATCGGGGTTCTATTGTATAAAAAAATAACAGGAAAGAAAGTAAAACCTCATAACCGATAGATGAAACATTGCCTGTAATTTTTGATATATTCACTGCTGCCCTCTCGTAGTAGCACTATTATATTTATACAGGTTGGCTCACGCTGACAGTTCATTAGAGTTTTATCGGGTTGTATCAATACGAAAAAATTGAAAATTTTGAATTCTGTACTTTTCATTGTTTTCTCCATATATAAATTATTTCCAGTGGTCTAACACTGGCAAATAATTTAGATATGCAGAGAACAATGTATTATACTAGTAGCTCCAAATTTTCAATATTTTTGTATTCATAGGACCCCATCAAATTCTTATGACCCCTACATATAATAATTCTAATATTTGTGTTTAAACAGTATTAGTTTTATATCTGTATAAACATCACATATAAGTTTTAAAACAGAAGCTTTAAATAAAATGAAGATGGGAGCGCCATTATGAAAAACTACTAATGAAGCATAAGAGTCTATGAAAAGAAAAACATACAAGATTAAATTTAAATTAATCATGCATTTACCGACCTCTTTTCTCTTCTTACGTTTCTTGCTTCTTTCATCGTCACTACTCGAATCATCAGATTTATCGTAACTTGAATTCCATTCATCGCTGGAGTCACTAGACGGAGATGATTGTTGCCGTTTCTTTTTCTTTTTCTTATCTTTGGACTTTCCAGATCTAAACAAATCAAAATTATAGTAAGACTTTTTTTGGAAAAAAAAGCAAAATCGTGAAGATTATATACGCAAGTAATATAATTTTTGTACACATAAATTTATTCAAATAAATAAAACTAAACTGACTATTTCATAAAACTTATATGCACAAAACTTAGTCAAAACAGATGTGTGTAGCTTTAATCTAATTGAAAACGTAAAGCCGAATATATCAACGCACCTTCAGTCCATTACGGTGGCGCTAGACATAGGCAAGGTCAAAAAGTATAAAAATGAACTCAAAACTATACCATTACCTGAACGCCTTCAAATATGTAGGCACCGCAAAAAATATATATGAGTGATTATTAATTGTAAATAAATAAATTGGAAGTATTAGACTATTAATATTTAGATAGGAAAAAATATGGCATGTTTATTTTATGATTCTAGAAGAAGTGGATTTTAGTTCACATTAAATTATTATATTATTCTACTCATATTTGAATTAACAATAAAAAGATTATAAATGCATTTTAATTCGTTATTGGTAAAGATAAGTTCGACTTATATTAAATAAAGTAATTATTTAAAGTGAAAGGACAGTTACGTAATGAAAATGATGATCAAATATGACTAGATAGTAAAACAATTTAATGGGTTTGAAATTTTCAATTAGTGTAGGTTTGTCATTTTAAGATGATTAGGCCAGCGCTAAAGAACTACTGAAATATACGCTCAAAAACTATAATATATTCGGCTATTATTCGTGTGCAGTGAACGAAATTTGTACAAAACCATCATGTTGATCGTATCACAAATATCAAAAAACACACAAACAACTAAGCTTCAATTTAGTTTTTAACGCGAAAGGTATTAATATATGTATATGTTAGAGACTGATTTAGTGATGGTTGCCGCATTGTAACTCGGATAATTTTTTTGTAAATATTATTATATATACAGTAACATTAAAATGTTCACAAGACTAAAAGATTTCCAGCAGCCGCTATTTATGAAGGGCATCGTGTTAACCATATCAGGAAAGAAACATGATGTACTGATCGCAAAAAAGGTAGCGGTGAGAAGCGTGCCACTACTGGAAGGAATGACCGGTTACTAGAACGTATGAATTTAAGTAACAGGCAGGCAACCTCGACAGAGTTATCTGAGGAATGGTCCCAAATAACAGGCAAGCAAGTTTGCGCCAGTACTGTTCGTAGAAGATTAATTTCTGTGCAACTTAACGCCCGGCGTCCTAGAAAAAAGCCGTTGTCAACGAAGAAAATGAAATCTGCCAGGCTGAAATGGACGTGGGAACACGCAAATTGGACAAAAAAAAAAACAATCGGAGCGTGTAATAGTTTCGGACGGAACCTAATTTAATTTACATGGAACAGATGGAATTCAATTTGTAAGACGTAGAAAGGGTGAAGAATACAAACAAGAATGCCTTAAACTTACCACGAAGTTTCCAACCAGTGTCATGGTTTGGAGTTGCATTACTGCTAACACAGTCGGTCCTTTACACATTATAGAGGATACTGTCAAAGGTGATGATTACATAGACATTTTGCAACAAAAATTATTACCCTTTATTAAATTCCGCGCCACAAACGCTTGATTTTCCAAGACGGTTCTGCACCATGTCATCGCGCAAAAAAGGTAGATACTATGAATTTCTGTATTATCTTTAATCGGTGGAGTTTATTGAAAAAAGCGGGTAGTTCCTCTTGAATGGCCAGGCAATAGCCCCAATTTAAACCCGATAGAGAATTGCTGGTTCATTCTTTCCAAAAAAATTGGTTTAAAAAAGGCCAACAAATAAGAAAGAATTAACAAATTCATTACAACAAATTTGGAAAACAGAAATAAAACCGGATTATTTAACCACTAATTCATTCCATGCTGGCTAGAATAAATGCTGCTATAAAAGCACCAGGTGGAAACACAAAATATTGATTAAACCTAGTAGGAGTATATGTAAGTTCCCTGTCATATAATACAACAATTTGATTTAGCTGTTTCAGCACTTTTGTTTTATTTTAAATATTTTTGTAATTTCCATATTTGTGTAAATTTGTATGCTTTTTAGATATTTCACAAAAAAAAATAGAAGTGGTAAAGAATATAATTCTGTGTATTACTCGATGTATAAAACAGGTCGTAAACAAATTTTAATGATATTAATTCCAAATTCGTGTTCAGATTTTATTTCAAAGTACTGTATACCCATCACGAGTGGACAGAGAGGCTATCCAGTTTCAAGATATAACCGATCATAAAATAGTTAGTTCGATTTGTGCTCATTTGCAAACTATTTATCCATTGTCCTACCTTACATACGAAATTTAGTCCCAAAGTTATCATGAAGGACAATTTGAGCAGGCATTCAACAATTGCCGTGATTCAGCGATGCCAAGCCGTTTTTAAATTATTCATTTTTCCCCAAATATACGGCCAACTGTAACGTTATGTTAAAAATTATGTATTTATGAAAGCATTGCAGGTAAAGACTTCATATTTAGCGTGTTATTAGCTAAAATACAGCGCATCAAATCTATGCCTTCATATACTAAGTTCATAGTGATGAATGTTACTTTCTGAATTGGAGCCCCTTGTATAATATTGCATTTTTTGAATACACTTAATAATTCTGTTTTCGAATTATTAGTGCTTTTCTGGTGAGAGTCCGAAAAATACGCCTTTTTAATGTATGTATTTAAAATCTGAGTAATCCTTGAATGTCAATAATTGATATTGTACCTGTACTATAAATACGCATAGTTTATATCGGCCCAGACTTAGACATAATTTTGAAGATATAAATTTGATGCTTCGTATTTCAGTTAACACGTTAAATATCAGACATTCAGCTGATGCAATGCTTTCAGAAACACAGAATTTTTAACACACCGTTGCAGTTGCCCGAATATACATATATGAAAAAAATGTATAACTTAAAAGCGGCTAATTTTTGGTATAGAATACTTTGATAAGTTTTGAAGCAGAACTGCATGTACGATCTAAGCAACTAATAAAAATACGAAGGCAACCCATATATTATTGTTCCTGATATAGAATTAAACGACTTGGGAAGGTGGAATTTTTTATTTTTCTACAAGTCTCCTAAGACGTTGACACACTTGGTATAGCGATGGTAAAGAGCTTTGACGACCTTACGAAAAAAATGTTTTGTCTTGGGTTGCAAACCACTCATTAGGGTCTAAAATAAACGTCTGTGATTGGTTAAACTCTAGTGCACATTTACATAAGAACAATTTGTCAAAATTACATAAATGTCAGAAACATCAAAATGGTTATATTATGTGAGCGTGGTTTGTGTTCTATTGGGCGATTATTGGGCTTTATTATTTTCTTTATCCATTTCATCTTGATTCTTCATACAAAACGTTTTTTTTAGAGCTTTTGAATCATAATATTCACTTATTGAAGGTACTATTTGAATAGTTTTGCTTAAATTTTCTTATTTATACATCTTATGGTTTTGATAAACGTCAATACGTGAATATGTAATTATGGCTGATGCTGCTCTCACAGGTTCCTCAAAAAATGCAAGGCTTCATCGGACAGCAAATGAAATTGGGATTAGCAAAAAAACTGTTTGACACCATCGGAGATATACAGTTAACTGAAAACGCTACCAAAGAAACGGATATGTCAGCTCATCTCATAATGTGTTTTATTAGTGTTCGTAAAGATGTCATTCTACATAGTGGACAGTCAATTATCAGACAATCAAAAACAAATTTTAAATTTACCGCGATTTTTTCAAATCACAATTTGTTCTTGTGTGATATGTGCTCGTTGTAGCGTCATCTGCTCCATTCTTATTTGGAATGGACAACAAATATTTGTTTACCATGAAAGATATTGAAATACTTTTGGTCACATTGCAAGCAAACAAATACAGCATCTACACGAAATGAAGAAAATTGGCGAACAGGCTTCGTTCAGGGTAATGATAGTCGATTGATTGACAGCGGAAGTAATCTGAACTTGTTAAAAGCCAGCAGTTAGGTGCAGAGGGTAACGCCAAAATTTGCTAATACTTGTGTTTTGGTAAAAGGATTAGGAAATGCGAAAAGTTAGTGAACACATTCTTAAAACCGCCGTCGTAATACAGAAAACCATCTAGACGTAGCTAAACCAGGGCATGAGAAGAGAATTAGCGACATTATAACTAATTATAAACCACAACGCCCTAAAGAAACGAAGATATGCACAAAAATTATATATGTAAGTACACTCATTTTAAAACTCAACCATTCTATCTAAGCCTAAACCCAAAAAGTCTCTTTTTGGGCTTAGGCTTAGATAGAATGGTTGAGTGGAAGAGCAGATGTCAACTTTTAATGACGCATATGAACTCCGACACTTTTCACTTCATTATTAATGCATACTAATATAGAAATATTTTTGATTTTTTTGTAACATATGTTGGAAATAAAGACGCTTTTCCGGATTGATTTTAAAATTATTCTTGCAATGAGATACAGAACATTTCATGATTAATTGATATCAAATAAGATTCAAATAAAAATAAACCACGATTCCAAAGGTGATAATGTTAAAAAAGCACACCACAAAATATAACAACAGAATAGTTTATCAAACAAATATGAAAATAAATATTATGACAGAATACAGATAGACAGAAGGTGGATTTCGTTTGACGTTTATGTAGCTAACAAAAAAAAAGATTACATTTCTGATTAAGAACATTAGCTTTGTTTTGGTTCTGAATTCAGGATTAGTAACAGAACTGCGCAGAACGTAAGCGCACAACATTATAATTCCAGAATGGTTCCGAACTTTTAATAACCAAAACACATTTTAAGAGCCTGTTACTGCCATCTTTTAGATACAGACTACAATACAAACCAACAAAATATCAATAGCGAATGTTCTGCGCTAAGTCTTTCAAATCCTGTCTCTGTCTTAGGATACCACTCACTTTCCATAAATTTTATTTCCAGGACAGTAATTAACCAAAAAAAATCAAATACAAACGGAAGAAAACCTCAATCTTTAAAAGACAACGTAAATATCAATGTCATTGATTTTTTTTTTTTAATGTGTGGTGAGTGCTTAGTTGCAGTGACTCCGTAAGCTGTATTACTTGTCTGGCTATCACTGCAACTCTTGCGGTGTAGTTTAGTGTGTGTAAGTTGTGTTTAAATGGCTTTGTGACAGCATCATATCGCCTTTTATGATGCCGCGCTGTTAATCACTTTGCTCCCAACAGCGAATGGCAAGTCGATCCGGGATTAAACTCTCTGAAAAAATGTCACCGTCCCTCCAGAGAATTGAACCCCGGCACCTATCGTCCTCTCACAACAATAGTCAGCCGCCTAACCACTGCGGCCATCGACCCGTTGATGACGAACATATCGAAATAACTCGAATTTCTGAACACATGCACCGATGACGTAATTTCGAACTAATAATTCAGAATCGGTACTCATGGAAGTGCAAGAACTGTTTGAACGGGTTCAGAATCATTCTGAATCGATTCTGTCAGTAACCAAAACATCGGACTAAAAATTCGGTTCGCGTTCTTAATTAACCAAAACGCTAAACTGTAAATGCGCGTGCGCAACAACTCTAGAACCATTCTGAATTCTGAACCAAAACAAAGCTATTGATGTGTTATTTCTATCTCTTTCCATATCATACTTTTGGCCGTGACTTTTGGCAAGCTTCTCTGTCAATTTACCATTATCACGTTATAAATGCGGTAAATTCAAAATTCAAACTTTGATATTTTTTCTTGGCATACTTATTAATAATATAAGAAAAAGAAAATACATAGACACTATAATTTAATGTACACTTTAAGAAAAAAATATTTAAAAAATCCGAGACGGCCCCATTCTTTATATAAAATGGTTTCTACTCTACCTATTGAAATGTCGTAACTCTGAATTATAAATTTCACAGTGAGTTGTCTATCTTTCAGGACCATGTCATGGACCAGATTTTTGGCCGTTCAGCACTAACATCTTGTTCACGTGTCTCTCTGCCAAGTTTAAAATTCCCTGCCCAATTCTTCGCCACATGATATGAAGGTGCACCCAGTACTTGTACCATATGCATATGAATTTCTTGCGGTGATAAACCTTTGTTGCAGAGATATTTGATAACCGCTGTTCTCAAATTTGTCCATTTCGTAAATTTAGGCAACATTTTGTAGCAATCGGCTCTATAATTTAATAACGCAGTAATATATAACTAAAATTCAAGTGAGTTATCGCAATTAATTCAAAGTTGAAGTGAGATTAGTCAAGATTAGTGACGACTACGAAAATCAACGTCAGCTATTATATTATTTCCTAACCGTTTTAATCTACCAATACTTAACAGAAAATTTTGCGTTAGCCAAAAAGTTTCGACAAAATATAAACCTTGTCACTTATTTAACAACAAATGTCAAAAAACTAACATTACAATCCATTGTTAGCAAAATTTGAAAAACTTGGTGGGATTTTTCCATAATATACGTATTATTCCTATAGTTCTCAAGACACTCAGATAGATGTTTTATTAGCTCTTCTGGAATGTTCTTTAAAATATGAGTTTAGAATGTGAAAAAAAGTAAAACTGTCACGTATGAAAGTGATCTAAAGCAAAGAAATTACTTTCGTAAAATATAGGATTAACAATAATCCATAGTTTGCAAAGGGAATAGATACTACAGGATAGATCAATCCAATTATACTTACATGTATGTAATCTGTATATGCCATATTGTAGTTATCTCTTCACCATATCTCATAGTTGTGATAGCAAACTTATAATTTCTTTTAATATTAACATTTCTAATTAACTTAACATACATATATGCAACAATATATTGTAATGTTATTGGTATGTACAGGGTTTCCACAGCCAAGTGGGACATAGGCAGAATACATATAAAATCGGTTTTCGGTGAATATTATCTCCCTAATACTACTTCATTCAAAATTAAGGGCCGCATATTATAACTGGGTTAACAATGAACATTTCCATAATCATAGTACAAAGAAAGTCATTTTAATAAAACCAAAAAATTATTATTTTTAAATCTATTGTTCGTGAATTCCTAATAAGGCTTTTAATACGTCAGTTACTGAAAGCGTCCGTGGCGTAATGGTTCGCGCGACGGCTTAATAACGCAAATGCAAGGATTGTTTAGGGTTCGAATCCCGGCAGATGTTTTATTTTTTAATTTTTATCTCCAACAATAATGCTACAAATTCAATAACACCACAAAAATCAGAGATTTTGAAGACTATAAAATCGATATTTTGAGGATTAAGGTAAATAATGAATAATTTTTACAATAAAAAAAATGATCACGTGCTATATTATTCGATTTTTAATTGTTACTAACGACGAATCATTTGTCAAAATAAACAACAAAACTTAATAAGATTAAAAAAAATAAAATTCATTTCTCGGATTCGAACCCCGAACAATCTGTGTCTTACGTTATTAAGGCGTCGCGTGAATATCTGCGCCACGGCCGCTTGCACTAACTGACGTATTAAAAGCCTTATTAGGAATTCACGTACAATAGGTTTAAAAATAATAATTTTTTGGCTTTATTAAAATGACTTTCTTTGTACTATGATTGTGGAAATGTTCGTTGTTAACCCAGTTATAATATCCGGCACTTAAATTTGGATGAAGTAGTATTAGGGAGATAATATTCACCGAAAACCGATTTTACATGTATTCTTCCAATGTCCCACTTGGCCGTGGAAACCCTGTATAAAAAATAATATGCGTATGAACAAATGATGTGAAAACATTACAATTATAGTAGTATGTCATAAAAACTTTATTTGGTAAAATTCGAATTGTATTGGTAATAGGTATAAACCTTTTAAGGAGTTACAGCATAATACAGAATTACATCGTTATCAATAACACAATTAAATAAATTAATATCCATATCTTGCATAACAATCAATATGACGAGAATTGCAGGTATATTGTTTACTTTATATTCCAAGAAGTGCTTGGATTAGATTTTATTTTGTATGTTATAGAACATTATTTTATATAGGTTTACCGCAGAATTACGTATTCATATACAGGATCATTCACGGAACTGGTTCGTTATAACTTTTTAATATTCTTGATATTCAACATTTCTGAAAACTTGTAATTATAACTGATACCATCTGGACTCGTCAGCAAAATTATTTGCGCCATTGTACCACTTCCGGTTTACCGGAAGTTGACGTCAACTTTCTAAATTTAAATAGCATGGCATATTTTTTACGAGTTTTTTGTATCGGGCATAGAATTCTGCATCAAAACTTACTAAGACACCCTATGTAAAAAATCTGCCCTTTTTGAGTTATTCAATTTTTTTCAAATATAGGGCCAATTGCAACGTTATGTTCAAAATTCTGTATTTCTGAAGACCACATATTTTGCATGTTATTAGCCAAAATAGCATACATCAAATTTACGTCCTACAATTTATCATAATTTATACAGGGTTGTCCAAAATTATCGTTCATTTCAACCAAGTTCACATCGATGAAAGTCACTTTCTTTAAATGGAACAGTCTATAGTCCCTTGCCATATTAATGTTACCACCAGGTAGAAAACATATAACCGCATTTTTGGAAAGGTATAAGATGAGATTGAGCTCTACAAATATTTATAAGCAGTTTAAGTATATGAGTACATAGAAATAATCTGCAAATGTAGTGCTGTTATCTTAGTCAGCAAAAAATGGTAAATTGATCAAATCTCGAATTATCGTAGTAGCGTAAACTTTTATCCTGTTGTTACACGCCTAACGAAAGGGATGATTGGTTGCTATCGTGAAAAGGAATAGACAAAAGGGGTTTAGGGAACTATACCCAGATGCACAAACTTCTGGTATAAATATTTGACGTCGAATTTTCAGTAGACTATTAGCAGAATCGGGGTTGAAATCACATCGACCAACAAGAAAGCCTCGCTGAACTCAAGCTATGGGGAAAAACGATTAAAATTTGCGAAAGACCATGTTCATTTTAAAAGTAACGACTGAGAAATGCAGGACCGTTTTAAATGATCCTCTAAGCTGTAATTATTACTGCCAAATCAGTGAAATTTACGTGGTGGTAACATTAATATAGCAAGGGACTGTATGTACATATATAATATTGCATTTTTGAATACACTTAATAATCCTCTATCATTCCTTATTAGACATATTAGCTTGTTACGGTTTCCGAGTTATAAGTACTTTTCTGATAAAAGTCCGAAAAATATGATTTTTAATGCATTTGAAATCAAATCGATATTGCATTTGTACTATAAATACACATAGATTATATCTGTCAAGCAAAATAGCAAATAAAATACATTACAGAAAAGAAACGACATTTTAGATTTATTTTTCATTCATTGAGTTTTTGTAATGATATTGTTTTAGATCACTCTGCAAAAATTTGGATATCTGTCGTCAAATACTGTACATGTGCTATTCACAATTCTACTTCAGTCTTCATGAATGCAAAATAAATCTAAAATATCGTTTCTTTTCCGTAATGTATTTCATTTGCCATTTTGCTTGACAGATATCAACTATGTGTATTTATAGAACAACTACAATATCAATTATTTTGATTAATTTATTAATTTTGGACGGCCCTGTATAAGTTATGATAAATTTTAAGACGTAAATTTGATGTAGATATGCTATTTCAGCTAATAACATGCCAAATATGGGGTCTTTAGCTGCAATGTCTTCAGAAACACAGAATTTTTGAACATAATGATACAACTGGAAAAAAATTATAACTCAAAAACGGCTGATTTTTTACATACGGCGTCTTAGTAAGTTTTGATGCAGAATTCTATGCCCGATACAAAAAACTCGTAAGAAAATATACCGTAGAATGGGGTGAATAGGATCACTTTTGGACTGTGTAACGTTTCAACGAATAGGCATACAATTTTGGTATACATATCAAAACAACAGTTTACACCTGATCTAGTGATTTGCAATGTCGAAATTTTTTTAAGACCAGTGGCGTACCAGTAATATATTTGTTCACCCGCCATTGGGGTGAATAGGATCGGCTATGTGTTTACAATGTTCATATTCATCTTTCCTTGGGATGCATAGAATCATAGAATTTCGTTAAATATAACTTTAAAACATGTAGATCTCAATTTATTCAAATTAATATGAAGTATGAACGTTTATTATTATGCAAAAGAAAGTCACAGAAAATTTTAATTTATTCTGAGTTAGTATTTTGTAGCACATCTTGAAGGCCCTGATATATTTCACTACTCAATCCGCTCCAGCTTCCCCTTCCCTCTCCAGCGATAGTATTCATTCTTAACCGATATTGAAAGCCATTTGCTTTCTAAGATCGTTAATCAACACAATAGAACTTTTTTAGAAAAAAATATGCAGCGATTCACCGTTATGTATATGTACGATATATTGTTTCCTATCCTAACTGTCGATTCAAATAAAAGTAACTATTTCCAACGTGTTCTTGTACATTCTAAACGGTTTCTAATGTGACGTTTAATAAGTGCAAGACTTCGAGGACTAACATAACAATTACATTTTAATAACACGTTTCATTATATTTATTATGCGAAAGTTCAATAATCTCCTAGGAGAAAAAAAAGTTTGTGGATTTTATTACAACAAACATAAAAAAGTAATAGAATAAAGCCACCTCGAAATGTACCTTATTAAATAATACTATAAATTCTAAATTTTAAATAAAATACTTTGTTTTATTTTAAATATTATTCCTTACTTTACTTACATCCTGTACATTTTCACTTATTTGTATAGAAATTATAAAATATCATACACCGATATATCCTTTTCATATTCTTAACTTTTCATATTCTTAACAGCAACCAACAACCCCGAATTTACAATATTTACAAAACAGAGTCGAGACGTAGCTAAACCGTCGAAATTATACGGAGATGTATTCGTTTACACAACTCAATGTTAACTGAGAGCAGCGCTCACATTCGCTATATCGATGAATTTTAGTATTAACGACACTGAAGTTCCATTCCGACTCGAATAACACGTCCACAGATTCAGCTGTTATTTAGAATTGTTTCCTTAAATCAATTCTAAGAACTGACAAATTTTGCATTTTTTAAAATTCTGAAAAGTTTATAAAATGCAAAAAGACGATACTACAATTGTTATAAAGTCGTAAAAGCTGAAAAATGTCAGTCACATAAAATGCATAAGTTAGCACAATACAATTTATTTACAAACAAGAATTTACTGAGTAAATGACTGAAATTTGCCATAACTATCCTATATTTTGTATATTATAATTGTAGATATTAAGCAAGTGAAAATACTCGTTGAAAGTAACAGAAAATTATTGCAGCAGTTCTATATGAGAGAATTGATGATTGACACTTAATCTTTACATTGTGTCCGACTGTGTAATAAATACTAATTTAATAATATTTATGTAAGCATTTTTAATAAATTTTAATCACAGTTATGGCACTCGATCCTATAGCAGTTAGTTGCTAGCTTCTGCTGAATGCTCTCATGTTTGTTATGCATGTGCAAATTGTGCAAGTTGAAAAGAAAGTCAACTTTACCAAGTGCATTTTTAAAAATTTTATATTTTAATAACAAAAACATTAGAAAATAGAACATCAACAAAATTTCAACTCTAGGCAACCTTATATCGATAGGAAGAAGCTCTATCTCGTTGAAAAACTAACAGTTCTCCATGTTATTCAATATCGGATCATTGTTGGCTTGTAATAATTCCAAGTACATTTCCACGTTCAAATTTCATCTAAGAAGAAAGCTCGAACAATTTGATCGCCAAAAAATTCCAGTCCGCACGTTTAATTTTTGAGGATTTTAGATGTATTCTTCGCGAAATATTTGCGGTTTGAAATCTGACCACTAGCGACAACGATGACAGTTAACTAGTCTATTTAAATATACCGAAACAAGTGTTCAAAAAGCAGATACGACAAAAAAAATTAGGATTTTTCATTACATGATTACTTATCCCTTCACAAAACTCTCGCGCCATCTTTATTAAATTTCTCTATTAAGTAGATTTTGTAGGGTTGAAACTTATATTTTTTTCAAAATTAGTTCAACTTACTACCGCATTTTTATTTGTTTACAATTTTCTAATTTTTTTAATGTTTACGATTCTGACTTCCTTTCGTTTTTTTTAGTGAGTAAAGTTTAATGCAATATAAAATCAATGGAAAAACTTTCACTTTTTTGCGCGAAGGGCAAGTCCTCTGTTGAGGAAGGATGGACTACTCTAGTGACGCTACTGGGGGTACAATCACTTAGGAAAATGTACGCGTTGTGACATATTCCATTAATATCAGAACACTGTTGTCACAATGGATGTAGGTGATGTGCACATTTTTTGTTCACAAAAGACCTATACATCTGCAGCAGAGTGTAATAGTATGAGATGTTATTAGCAATGATAGACCCACCTAGAACAGGGAATGACGAATCGCTATATAGACGATGTGCTGCGTAGTGTCGTACTCCTCTGCATTCGGCGAATATACACGAAAGACGAAAATAAAGTGACATTTAAAGTGGGGCACAGATGCAGCGAAATTTGGATTGTTTATACGCGCAATCTATTGTCTAACCGAATCAGCAAATCTGCCAACTATCAATTGATTGGCTATTTGTATTAATGGCGTCATTATGCACATTCACTATTCAAAAGTGTATTAATCATAAATGTCGTGTTAAAGCATTTTTTCCAATCTTCTTCAGACACCTCCAAAACATAGTTTTTACGGCTTCTTTCGCCGACAAAAATCGTTGTCCACGCAACTTATTCTTGACGTTCGTGAACAATAAGAAGTCATTGCGTGCCAAATCAGGATTGTACGGCGGATGCCCAATCAATTCGACTTTTTGAATGTTCAAATAGTCGGTTGTTAGACGAGATATGTGAGCACTCGCATCGTCTTGATGGAGCATGATCCGACGGCGCTTGTTTTCCGTATTTCACTGAAGACTTCCGGTAAACAAATGGTTGTAGACTATTCGAAATTAACCGTTTTACGTTTATCTAATAGTTGCCACATGACCAGTTTTCCCGAAAAAAACAAGCGACCATTTGTTTCGAAGTGCTTCCAGCGCAAACAACTTTTGTTAGATTTGATTCATCTTAACACCCGTACAGTCGACTGCTGTTTACGTTCCGGCTCATACGCATATATCCATGATTCGTCACCTGTTACAATCTTATATACGTCTTTTGAAGCACCGGTATTGTACTTCTTGAGTATTTGTGTGCACCACTCGACACGAGCATCTTTTTGAGATTTTGTCAAGTTATGGGGGATCCAACGAGAACAAACCTTTCTCACGGCTAAATGATCTGCAATATTTTATATATGCTGGTGGAACTAATGCCTAGGGTCGCCTCAATGTCACAGTATGTCGCATGACGATCTTGCATTATTAATTTTTGCACAGGATCAATTACTACATTTATGCTTTCCTTAAATGCGTATTGAATACGCATTATGAATATAATTCGATTCTAAATCCTGTAGCCTAAACATTTCTCGATGCGCTTTATAGCTCGAAATGCGAATTGACGAAATGATTTCAGTAGTGGTTTTAGAATAACCGTTTGGTTGTATAAACGTTTAATCCGAATTGAAAGTGTATTAAAGCAGGTTACCAACAGAGTGAAAACAAATAACATATGACGTGTGAAATATAGGTTATGCTGTTATGTTTTACATCCTAGAATTTTTGTTAGAAACTCAAACAATTGGCAATAACCCTTGTAAACTGCGGCAAATTCAAAATATTTCAATGCGTATTATTTATATTGCGCATTACATGAAAAGCATAAACAGATTAAGTTTCCGATCCGTACTTATCAATTCGGATTTTCTAATGCGCATCTAGACAGCATAAACGTAGTAAATGTTTTCTGGCATAACAACTGATTTTGGAAGACGTTCACGAATCTCGACAGTAAGCGAACTGCGGCCACGATTAAAAATCATTGTACCAGCGTTTCACAGTGGCAAAGGATGGGGCTTCATCGCCAAATGTAGAAGTAAGTTGATTAATGCACTCTTGTCTTGATAATCCACGTAGAAATCATCGCACCGAAATTTTCTCGCGTTAATTCCAATTTTTCGCGAACGCTCAATTTACAAATCACTGTAAATGACTCGAATAGCCCTCTTTTGACAAAAAGTCTAAGGTAGGTTATGTTTAATAATGTCAAACTTTCCTATGGAAACGTCAGATGACACCTGACAACAATCAATGTTGCCAAGACTCAATATATAAATAGTGACCTTCGTACCGCATCGCTCTCTGATTCAGTTTAAATTGTACTAGTTTAGTAATACTTCTATAGCAAGTTTTATGGTGGTATGTTAATGAGTTTGGATTATTTAGTGGAAGCTCATGAATTATGCCTGACACGCTACATATCACAAGTGCCAATATCATATAGATAATACAAGTATTAAAGTATTTTTTTTAATTATATATTTAGAAAGAAAGGATATTATTTCTCCATTGTAAAAATTGTTTTCCCTTGTAATTCTTTAGTAAATCGTCTTCCATAAACAAAATAATTTTTTTTTCATGTTGGTTACTTATATACTTCCGAGATTCTAATTGTATCACATTTTAACAGCTAAAAATACATTTAATTACACTGATACAATATTCTAGCATAAACACCTGCATCAAACAAACGCACTAAAAATTCCATATTAAATGACGATGCGATATCCTGAGATACATGATTAACTTGATGGTTAGACAAATTTCTCTCGTTGTATATTATATTTTTATTAATTAAATGAAATGCAAACTGTTGGCTTCCATGAAAACTGTAAAAAGAGGTAACATGTTTAGGCGATTCGTGAAAATAATTAATAGAAATGTGGGTTACTATTGTTCACAAGTTATTAACACTCTACATAAGAAATTATCTATCTTTAAAGCCTTATTATCTTAACGAAGCCCGTCAAATCATCATTCTTTTTTTGTCTTTTCATTTATTTTCTTTTGAAGTTACAATAACGATACAATTTGTAAACTCTCCTGATATTACATCAGACACTATAGATTACATCTTAGCCTTTCGCATATATTACTACTAAGGTTTTCACTGTATATAATAATTGGAAAATAGTTCATTATAAATATCAATTAGTAGTATATCACAACCCACTAAGAATCGATTTATAATCATTTACGCGACTAAATCGAAGTCAACAATAAAGGAGCACCCTATAATCTTACCTTTCCCGTTTTCGCTTTTTTCCTTTCTTCTTCTTCTTTATTTCTTCGCTCGATGAACTACGAATAATTATAAACTATATTAGAAACATATACAAACGGCAGTAAAATAAAGAAATTTAAATCGATTACTTATAGCAAATGTATGAAAATGTCAATATCATAGAAATATTACCTTAATTTCCTCTTTTTCTTCTTTTCATTTTTGTCATTACTTAATGGTTCTGGGCTGGGTGTATGTACGAGTTCGTACCTAGTTGCCTGTTGTTTCTCCATCTCCCTTTCTTTTTCGAGTTTTAGAGCTTCTTCTTTTTCCTTTTCCTGTTTAGCAAGTTGTTCCTTTGCTTGGCGATCTGGATCGAAACTACTACCATCAATAAAATATTCGGATATTCCGAATGCCTCGCGTAATCTAGCATTTTTCTCTTGTTGAGCTTCAGCAACTTGATGGGTTTCGGTAACACTGAAACCAAAGAAAACAATATAAATAGATTTATTTAAAAAGATACAAATTTATTGCGACAGTATTGTACTCTCGTTAAGAATGCAATTATTGCGTATTTTACACGGCGACCTCAGACAAGATAAAATATTCATAACAATGCTCAACAATTGCTCCGGTAAGAGTAAGTAATCAATTGTCAACTAATTACGAAATATTTATTACAAAAGTAATCTCCCGTTACATTAAAAGAAAGTGCATTATAGTTATTTGTATGAAAAGACATATTTTAGCTGTTGTATGCGAGATAACCCTTGCGTAAGAAACTTTCAAACATTTTAATGCAGAAATAATATTAATAGCCAATTGAATATATAACTGAAGTTCTTTTTTCTTAGTTACGTGGCTTTTTTTTCTAAATTCAAAAATAAAAGTAGTACCTTCATCAAAAACCTTAAAAAATATAAAAGAAATATAAAGAATTAAATTAAGTCATATCAGTTCACTAACAATTTTTATTTTAAATTAAAATTTATATAAGCGTAGTTTTATTATTACCGCCTTTGCTATGCTAAACTTGCGCAAACTGCGTTTATAATCTATAAAAAAAGCAAAATTTACGCACAAACAAATAATTTATTTTGAAACATATTTTTTTATTTATATATTTTGTAAGATACTGACATACACGATTATAAATGTTGAAAGTTTTATTTTCAAAACAGAACATATAATTATTAATTAATTGAATAAGCAATAAATTTATACGGGTTATTCGGTCCTTTTAATAATAAAAATCTTTGTTCAATATTTTAATAATAAAGATTTTTATTTATTAAAAGGACCGAATAACCCGTATACATTTATTGTTTAACAAAAATACGGTCGAAAAACAACATCAATAAGCTAATTATTACTTCAATTTGAAAAATAACCGTGACGTTTTGATTTTTATGTGCAATATTAATGTTATATGATCGCATTTTATTGAATTTTCTGATAATTTATTTATGTATGTGGTAACGTAATGCATTTTATTTTATTACCTTTGTAATTGTTTTTTTAACCTTTTTTTTTATACTAACGCAATTATTTTTTAATATAATCGTATAAAAAGAACTATTAATCTGAAACTTAATTTACTGGGAATCCATTTTTTCTTATTTGAAGTTTAGTACATTTTATAATAGATTCTTTCTTCTTTTTTATGGAGTTATGGGGCGCGTCAAATAGAAATAACAAACTCAAATTTTCCCAAATTTTAATTACATCATTATTTTTTCTAAAATTGCATAAGTAGGTAGTTTTTGAAGATTTTTTAAATTTCTTATAATATTACACAATTTGAATCGTATCTCATTCGTATAATTTTCATTTAAAGAACTGATACTTGGTTCTCTGTTAACAATAATATGAATTAATGGTATTCCATTTTATTTAAATAATGAATACAAAATTTCGGTCCCAACCTTAGTACATCTTGAATGTTTCTTAGTGTGCTTAGTATCTGGTAAGTTAACAAACTAACTTCCAGAAACCAAAAAGAAAATTTAGTATAATTTAAAAATTAAAAATAAAACTTCTCAAAATAAATTAAAATTAATTTTGAGTTCAATTTTAATTTTTTGTTTAAAAAAATAGTTTGTGTGTTTTATGGTTTTCTCTCATAACCATATAACCAATAATTATATACCAGAATAATTTAAAATTTTACAATTTTCGAAAATGAAATTTATTCCGTTTTTCAGTTTCAATCTTTCAACAGATGTGGAATAACGTAAAGCATCGTCTTTAATTCAATCAGAGCAAAAGGCAAATAAGAAACAGCACTTTGTCGTTATAAAAAAAAAAACAAATTAATGTCTACGACTCATTAACACCTGGTAATGGACAAACAAAGACTCTCGAATCGTGTCTAAATCTTGTGTATCTGGACTTAGACCGCGTACAAAAAAGCTAAGTGCTTACATTAATCGTTTGCAAAAAATTATCTAGATATAAAGCTACTATTGAGCTATTCCAACAAACGCTGTCAATTGTTGCAAATAAACCTACCGCTTTTAAGTAGAATCCAAATCTTATTGCGTATATGAGCGAAAATCGGAGGTGGGTTACAATAAATAATTTTCATAAATGGTTCAATAATTTTTATATCTGAAGTTAAAACGGAAAATGAGAGACTTGAATTCTCTTTTTTTGTGTGGTGGGTACAGCTGCGGTAACTTTCTAAACTTTATTGCTTATTAAAACTACCACTACGGTATGTTTCCATAGCTTTGTTACAACATTACCTCTCGTAAATAATAATGTGCTATTAAGGGTCTATCCATTGAGATAGAATAAGTAGGGAGACGCTATCACGTGGCTAAAACGGCGCAGGTCGGCTATATTGGTACACCATTTTACGTCAAATACGTAGATTCTAGTGTATAGTCATGCATGGTTGTATTATTTGATTATTTCAGTTCTTACAGTTATATTATATTGCAAACTACTACAAGACATAATGGTTTCTTGTGCTCTACCTAGTTGCAAGAGTAGAAACAGCGTTAACAAGAAGAATTCGTCGAAAATAACATTTCATAGGTCAGTGTTTGACATAAAAGCAATGTGCAGGGTCGTAAGCGGACCTGGTAAGGCAGCCATATTGGTAAACCACTTAAGCCCCACCCAGTGCGCCGTTTTGAACATACAGGAAATATGCTTCATAGCGTCTCCTTAGTATACTAGCTCAATGGGTTTACCGGAGCGGAATATTTTTCCGATGTAAAGTATAATGGGTTGCCTAGTTTTTTTTAGCTGTTCGCCCCGACACCTGTCAATCATTGGCCCTGGAGACAACGTAAAATCTACTTTGCTGCTATTTTTCGTTCGTAAATTTGAATTCACAAAATTCTAGGGAATTCGCGGTCAATTAAGAAGTTTATTTTGACAAATAAATTCTACGATAACATAAGTTCTGATAATAGTTGCGATAACGTAGGGTGACCAGACGTACGGAATTTTGCTGTATTGTACAGCATTAAGTTAGGCCGTACAGCATACACGCGTATACAGCAAACGTACAGCATTTACAATTTTCATTTATTCCTAACCTAAATGACTGGAGACCTCTTGTGTGGAGTAGTAGTAGCATAACGACACTGATGTTGAATAAGAATAGTATAATACCTAGTTTACCCAGTTTTGTCGATAGTTCAGTTTACAAAACAAATTTTTGTTACACCGACAGGAAAATTCGGTGAATCACATACGAGACGCGGTTGTGTGGGTTGTGTGTTGTGTTCTGAAATGCAGTTTATTGTTGTCAATGTTATGGTTGTGGGTTAATAATTGTAACCCTTCCTCGATTATCCTACGCTCAGAGGTAAACCATTTATTCATAATTCAAAATTACCTAATGCATATTTAAATTCACACAGGATTACACACATTACCCAGCTTTAATCATCGCGCCATTAATTGCTATTGAATAGAAAAAATTTATGATTTGCTAAAGAGAGTTCATTCCGCAGAAAAATATTTATAGGTACCTTGTTTTTTGTTATTTTTATAGTAGTATAGAATAAATGTTCTTTTTCTCTTTCAAATTGCAGTCTTTATTTTAATTTCTTTAATTTCGCCAAGATACTAGTTACCATCAGTTATATAATATATCACATACATATATATTATACAACGAGTGTTAAAAAAAACAATTTAGGTAAGTAGGCGTTTTTTGACCGCTCGTTATATGCCGTGCGTGCGTGTATGTGTACAGCATTCAAAGTTGGAAAATCTGGTCACCCTAGATAACGGGTTATTCTCACCGGCCGATACCCCAACGCAGCTGGGTGGTTTGCCGCGACGTCATAAAATGTTAATATTTGTGTATTCTGGACAACTTTCTAATCTAAGAACCAAAATAGAATCCTTTATGTTGTTATTATAAATACCGAAGAAAACATTACCTGATAATTACCTGATAATTTTCAGTCAATAATTTCCTTTGCGTAAGATATACTATTATTCTTACCTCGACCAACCAACTCGGAATTATTTCAAAAATAAAAGTGGTTCTGTATCATCTGTATCCAGTACATTGAGAGTGTAAATAATAGACCAGATACCTTATTTTCACGAAAATGGTAATAGCTTTATTATCTGCTTTCGAACTCCGGCTGCTAGGGTGGTAAAATGCCCCTGCGCTTACAATCTGAGACGCGGTGAAAAAGTTGCCTACTTTTAATTATTTTGATATTAATTTACTGCTTAATTTGGACCTTCATTGTAACATGACGGACCTTCCGTGCTCACAATAAATATATTCTACAAATTGGTATAAGTGCCAATTATTAAAATTTATTGCTACGGTCGTAACGTGAGAAATACAATTTTCAGTTTTTTTTGCACTTATTTCGAAAACCAAACATAAATTTGCGAAAGCAATCACCTTCAGTGCTAGAGATAAATGCAACTAATCAATCAAGCACGCGAGAACTGCTTCAAATTCAAAAATGTGGAAAAAAATCCAAGAATTAAATTTACATGCATAAAACGAACATTCTGGTAAAGCCTTAATTATATGCCAACAACAAATTGTATCGTTTTCTATGACAAATGTGTAAAAATAGCGTCCACCAGTATAACAGTACTTTAAAAGAAACAAGTATTTCAAAAAAAAAATTATGAATGAAGTCATAAAAGCTAGCTTAAATAGCAGTTATCTAGACGGACAAAATATGCCCGTGGATTTTTTTTTAATGTCGAGGAGGTATTTTCACATTGGAAGACCCAGCAAGCCATACGTGGGAATGCTCAAGAATGTCTGCAAAAAGACACCAGGGCGGCTAATGTATGACAGTCTGCTCACCCTGAAAGTTAAATCCCAAAGGAATACAGTTCCACTGATCTGCGTAGCGGCGCAGTGGGGAAGTGATGGTAATGAGACTACTGATGGTCTTGCAAAGAGAAAGCGCAGAGGATTTGCGCCATTCTGTCTAAAATCCACGTCAGACTCCATCTTCAACAATGGAAGACCGAACAGAAAACCTCGCACTGAATCAACAGTCCAAAACTAAGAAAATCTAAAAAAATTACTACTTTTTCAGCTAGTAAGGCGAAATCCTGCTGAATAAAAGAGATATCAAAACCATCACGACTTTTTTTTACTGGCACGGTTCTATCTGAAAAAGATCAGCAAAATGGAAAATAATAAATGCCGATTCTGTTTGGAGTACATGGAAACGGCAAACAGCAAAACACATATGTGGCTGTGTAATGATGGCCGGACAGAGGTATTACATACATCTCGAACAGGTACACTTAGCTAATGTTAAAACCATAGCCTCAAGAAGACATTAAAATTCTTCTGCAGATAAGAATTCAATACAATAAATTACAATAAATATTACAGGTCACATCGAAAAGAAGTGCGCAGTGCATGATCGTCCCACTAAAATATTTAAGCCATGCGCATGATTTTACCAACAGTTGATGAAAATATTTATATATTATTTTGGTAAATAATGAAAATAAAATTTTGAATAAATCCGATGATACAATCTTTTTACAACATGCTTAAATTTACATGAAACGATATTTTATATTTTTACCAATATACGGGGCTGGATAAGTATTCCAGAACAGCTTAATTACAAGAGAACAAAATGTGATAGTGGATCCTAGTTGTCGACAATCTCTATGATTAAAATTATGATACTATGATTAAATACAATATTTTCAGTCCATGAATAAGTGAGTGATGTTATCAGCTGTCACAAAGTCGTAATACATGTCATTTTTTTAATGAAACACCCTATATACATATGTAAATTCTAAACCCTCAACTAATAGAATATGTACTGCTTATTGTCATTTCACGATTCGATTTGCGTGCGTAAAAAGCACTTACGAGTGCGTAAAAGTAAAGTTTCTTACTGGAACTTGATTAAATCATTTTAAAATCATAAATTAACTTAATAATGGTCATAAACGATAAGTACATTAAAAATATTTTATTATTGCTGCTATAATAAAAAAATATTAATAATAATTAATTGATTGCTGCTATAATAAAAAAAATATTAATAATAATTTGAGAAGAATAAGCAATAATTCACATGTTTCATTTAAAAAAATTACAACTATTACAATATTTTGACAGGTGATGACATCACTCATTTATTGAAGGCTTAAAAAATATTGTAATTTTAGTCATACCTACATATATATAGTGTCCGATCCACTATCATCTTTGGTTCTCTTGTAATTAAGCCATTCAGGAACATTTGCCCAACCTGTATAGCGAAGAAGTAATGCGACTAAACCTCACTGAAAACCCGAACGATAAAATACCTGGGAATTAGGACAGATGGAAGCAGGATTTCGTCACCTAATCGGATTAAAGTAGGTTGTCGGCAATAAGAGGTAACCGCGTAATCGTAATAAGAAATCGCTTTTTTTACATTATTTTATGTCGATAATCGTAAGGTCTTAATAAAAAAAAAAAAAAACATAAAATTCACAGAAGATTTAGAGGATGGAATAGAGTTTCGTTCCGTTTTAAATGTTTTAAGACATCGCATTGATTTTCAAGTGTTACATTAGGATATGACAATACAAGAAAATATCATTTAATATGTCATATAAATACCTAATTATTGATCTCATTGCTTTTTTCGGAGGAATAACTTGACGAATTGTAGAATTAGGACCAAGAGATGTTCCTTGAGATGTACAACGACAACGGCAGCAACACTGTCTTCTTGACGACACCCTTAAAGGTGCTTTAGGTCCTAATGCCTGGTACAATGCATCCCTCCATAATCTTTCAAAAATTATTCGTTCGTCTACCGCAAATTTAGATCTATTATTCACGCAATACATTTTATTATTCTTCGATTTTATTATGTTGATGGTTCGAGAATGATTTTCAGCAAATACATCTTGTTAAAACTACCGTAAATGTTATATATAAAAATATTGCACGTACGAAAATGTTATATTCGATATTAAACTAATCACGCTTTTAATGGAAGACATTAGTTCAGATTTTTCGTAAAATATAATTAAATGGAAGACATTGGATTTTGAGGTATAATATATTAGTTTTAATTTCTACATCTCGTTTAATTTAGCAGCGGTGCAGAGACCGATGTTCTAACGTTTTACTTCGATAGCAAACTCAAAAGTACTGAATGACAATGGTGCAAAACGCGCACTCTCCCTTTAACGGAAAGATCTGTATAGAATATACCAGTGAGTGGAGACGTGGGAGAGGTAAACTTTTGGTGGAAGCAACCGTAATCGATATCGGGAAACCAGCGCAATTACTTTATACCCGTTTGGGGTCGGCGCAAGCCTATCCTTTCTACCCTCCAAAATAAGATTTTACATATTATATAGTTTAATGTAATTTTTTTGCTGCATAAAGTTTTTTGGTTTTTAAGTCACCCTTAACTTCTTCAAACTATTACTTCGAAACTAAACCGACTTTCTTGTTATTATTAGGTACTCATTACGTTACGTTACGATATTCTTCAATACCTTCTATTAAGGCTCAAAGTAAATTTTGCAGACTATTTTTAAAGAATTAAGTAGATTAAATTAGGTAACATTTTTATTCTTATTAAATCAATTGGATAGTAATACAAACTGATAAGTAATTATTAGACACAGAAAGGAAAAGTTCTAACAAGGTACTCACCAGAAAACTGATTTAAAATATAGTTCACAAACATATACAGGATGGGGCACCACATTCGCCTCGGTTGATATACAAAAAACAGTAACACATATTTAAAATCTTTTTGCTGGAGCATGTGTCCATTAGGAGCACGTTCAAAAATTATTTTGAAATATACAGGATGTCCCAAAAGAAAATTGCACATCAAAGTTATCAAAACTTAAATGGAACACCATGTATATTATTGCATATTTCGATGACGCTGGCAAAATAAAGGCAACTTACTGTTGTATTCCCTATACCTAGGTTCAACATTTTCTGACATATTTAACAAATTTTGAGAAATGTAGATCTATATTAGAATGAGTACCTGGCGTACGTATTTCAGTTACGTGTTTCAAGTTGTATTATTTCATTAGCACAACCATTACAACTAATGCTAAAATAAAAATGTTTTCTAAAAATTATACAGCGTGGCTAAAATGCGGTGCTGTTAATCGGTTAAGACATGTATTGGTTAATTTTTTGTTTTGTTTCCAATAAATATGAAGCAACGTCCAATGCACCACTGCCTACTTTTCAATAATAAATTAGACAAAAATTAATATCTTACATTATTGACATCATGTCAAAGCTACCTTGATTTAACCAAATTTTTAGTACATAATCGCCAATTAAAACACTAAATTGACTTTTAAAAAGAAACTGTAAGAGATAGGTATAGGGAACCTTAATAACATTCAAAAGAGAAATAAAATTAAAATCGAATGACGATGTTTAGATACAGGGTGTTCCATTTAAAATAATCAAGTTATTGAGCATTAATGGTACATATGTACCCACAATTAGAGGTAACATTTTAACCACCCTGTATAATTTTTAGAAAACATCTTTATTTTAGCATTAGGTTTAGGTCTTTATTTTAGCATTGGTTATGCTAATGAAATAATACAAATTGAAATACGTACGCCAGGTACTCATTCTAATATAGATCTACATTTCTCAAAAATTGTTAAATACCTCAGAAAATGTTGAACCTAGGTATAGGGAATACAACAGCTACTTGCCTTTATTTAGCTTGCGTCATCGAAATATGCAATAATATACATGGTGTTCCATTTAAATTTTGATAACTTTGATGTGTAACTTTCTTTTGGGACATCCTGTATATTTCATTTTTGAACGTACTCCTAATGGACCTACACATGCTCCAGCAAAAAGATTTTAAATACGTGTTGCCGTTTTTTGTATATCAACCGAGACAAATGTGGTGCCCCAGCCTGTATGTTTAAACCACTCTTGAATTTACTGTGAATATCCACAATTTAATACTTACAGTTGTAGAAGAGTTACAGAAAAGCGCCGCGTGTTCAATACCCTTTCAAATTTATGAAGAAAAAAGAAGTTATTGAGTCAGTTGATACAGAAAATAAAACAATTTTGCTGTATAATCACTTAGAATACAAACCATCAATTGAGTGGTTCTTAAAGTGTCAAGCATCGATCCCCACAGAAAACGAAAGTCTGTATCTATTTTTAGTATAATAAAGTATACAAACAAATTTTCAGAAAAGTAATGGGTTACTGTAATGGCAACTTTAGTAATGGAGGACCTAGAGCAAAATTTGTTGATAAAATCGAACATGTTCTACATATTTAATTCGTAACACGATAGACTAATGTTTATATTTGAAAAAGAAAGCCAAAATTCCATCGATTTTATTAACATTACGATATTTTAATGACACTGACAAAACGAGGCGATAGCCGCAATGGCTAGGCGGCTGACTATCGTTCTGGAAGGACGGTGACATTTTCCTCGGAGAATTGGATTCCGGTCGACCTACTTTTCGCTTTTGGAAGTAAACTGATTAACACCGCGGCATTATAAAAGGCGGTATAATGCTATCACAACGCCCTTTGTACATAATTATACACACAAAAACTACACCACGAGAGTTGCATAATAGTGCAACAAGCGGTACAGCCTAAGAAATCACTGCAACTAAGCACCCAATAAACAAAAAAAAACAAAAATTAATAGAAGAAACTGGCACACTAAAGACACTAGTAATATTAAACATTTGAACTATTTTTTAAATACCTCAGTAAATTATAAAAACGACTGTAACAGTTTAGTTGATCGCGCTATAAAATATACTGTTCAAACTAAGCAATAGTTTAAGTCAACAAGGCGAAATCACTACTGGAGCCCAATAGAAGACACCTCGGCAAGACAAGATGGTCTGTAATAAATGCCGATTATGTTATAGTAAAACGATGGAACATTATGTACAACTGCGAGGCGCTGGCCCGACAAAGACACTACTACCTCGAACAGGAGCACGTACAACCGGCTGACATTAAAACTATAGCCCCAAAAAATCTAAAGTTCTTCAGAAGTCTAGAGATCATTTGGAACTAATACATTAAGGGTACTCACACAACCCACCACTAATCCAATTTAAGCTAAGCAATACTTAAACAAACGACCACTATTTCACATAATGTAACTGCTGAAACTGCCTTATCTAAATGCTCTAAAGATACAAGACATAACTTTGATTTTGAAAATATTAAACTTCTAAAAGAGTTTGGTTTGATTATGATCCAAATTACACACTTATCAATAGCAAACATTTCACTCGTTTTCGAGTAAATATTTACAAGTCAAAAAATACTGTGGTAAACAATTATTTTATAAATTGTTATATACGTACAGGAAACGATAAACGGAATTTCAGCAAAAAATATTCTTAAACTTCCAACATGACTGCAAAGAGGCCTAGCTCCTCATTAGAGACCCTATTATGAAATGTTAAATTACAATTATGTAAAGTCAAAATATTTTGTTATTGACGATTGTAACGTATATTTTACATTGAACTTTAAGGAACATTTTTTATTACGCCTCCTGTGCGTTCATTTTGGACATTTAAAAATAATTAACGGTTGTCGAAAAATGATTATTTGGTTTTGCTGAATTATCCGAGATTTTTTAAAAGTATCTTTTTGTTAACTCAACTATAGATACGTTGACTTTATTTAACTTTAGGAGATTTGTTAATATAAATTTCAATTTATACAACCCAAGTTTTTCTGTGACCATAACTGAAAAGTTAATGCGAGAGAGAGAGAGAGAGAGAGAGAAACGTGAAAAGTTAAAGCCTAAGTTGTCAAGTCAAGTAGAATACAGTTATAAAGATTATCGGCAATCATGAAAATACTTGACCATATGACAAAAAAAAAAGAGAGTGAAAAAAGGATTACTGGCGACTAGTGCGTCAAATTTTACGTTAGAACTTGGTAACGTCTTTACACCTAAATATTATTTAGTTAAATATTCGTGTAGCACTCGCGCACACGCTTTCCGGAAAAGTTTAACATAACGTGCAAAATATGAATAGTTTAATGTCAAGTGCAAAACGTTTTATGAAGTTTCCAACTGGAAGATCTCGTTTCAGACAACTACAACCAAATGAGAAAAAATATAGCGCTTCTACATTTCGAACATTTCAAGCAGCTTGTATTTGACGAATTGTTAACTTCTGGAATTTGTAATGTATATATTTATTATTGACAAGCATAGGTATATTATTGTAAAAATCAGCTCACTACGTTTAATTATTGAAATATTACCATTTTATGGGGCATTTTATCAAGAATCAAATCAATCAAATCAGAATTGTTTTGAACTCCTCAAATAACCACCAATGAATCAAAGGAAAGTCATACTAATATCATAAATATATTTTTTCCAATAGTTTGCCACAATATATCAAAATAAAAACTAACCTTAGGTATGTATCTTCAAAGTTATGAATTTATTAATGCTATCTGTAGCTGGCGCACTAGGTGCATATGTATACAGGGTGTAAGGAGTTTGCCTGCCATTATTTTCGCAGCATATAGAGCAAATAAATAGGATTAAAAAAGTTTATTATGAAGTGGGCGTTAAAATAAATAGTTTTCCAGAAAAACAAAAGCAAAGTTTCAACTTTTAAATCGCGCTATCTTACGCAGTTATAAGTATTTTAAAGTGTGTAGTGTAAAGTGAATTTTACAATGGACCCATCAAGTAAATACAAAGAAAAAATTGTTATAGAAGTTTGTTCTACAATCTAAGGTAAGGTTAAAAAAACATAGAAATCGAAGTACGTATAAAGCGTCTATAGCTTTGGCAACGCTGAAACATGACCTATGATAACTTTATACAAACAGATGTGTTTCACAGCAGCTGAGGGCTGCGGCGTCGATAAGAAAATTGAGACGTTGCACTTTTAAAGAATAAACTGCCGCATACAATTAACAGCCGTTTTCACTGGTTATGACTAAATTTTGGATTAAGTAATCTTGAATTAAAGTTTATTTAAAGTTAAACATACGAAACGTTGCACAGGTAATAATTGAAGTTGTGGTTAACTACGCCAGATTTAATGACCGTTGGTAGAACTGAATACATAGTCATTTTAATAGAAAGAGTTTTATGTTGGCATTCCTGGAAATTTATCAGGATTTTTCCCTGGAAAATTTGTGTGAAAGAAATTGTAACATTATTGATGTACAAGTTATCTGTATGTAAAAATCGAATATATACAGTCATTAGCGAAAACCTAAGTAGGTAATAAATAAAAAGAAAGTGTAACATGGAAAAATATGATAAATTTTATTATGTAGACATGAATGACAAAAGGGCAAGAGCCGCGAATTTTTCTAGCGAGGAAAAAATCCAATGTCTAAGTTTGATCAAAAAATATAAAAATATTATTGAATCCAAACAAACAAGTTCGATATCATGGAAAAAAAAGAGGAAGTGTGGCAGGCAATTGAAAAAGAGTTTAATTCTCATTCGCTAGTATTCAGAAGTGCTGATGTTCTGAAACGTTTTTATAATAACAACAAAAAAGAAATGAGAAAATTAGCAGCAAATGCAAAGGCAAACATGCAGGCAACGGGTGGTGGATCATCATCCTCCAACCAAAGTAGTAATCCAGTATATGGCTTAACACTTGACATCATAAATAAAAAAACCGTATTTGGTTTGATAAATAAATATGATGGTGATGCAAAAGTAATTCTACAAGAAAATGTGTTGTACACTATTTATATATTGAATATGTTTCAGAAAGAGAGTAATAGAATATACGAAGATACTCAAGAAGGTTTCATAAAAAACTTTGAAATTACTAATGAGGAAGACACTAATAATGTAAAACCTAAATGTACATATATATGTGCTGCGACTTTTACATTTTTACTGTTGTTTCAGGTAGAAATTATTATTAAAAATGCAAATTAGCTATTAAAAATACAAGCATTTCTCATTAATTCAACTTTAAAAAGAAATAATTAGGAAATGATCTATTCTAAGTGCATCAAATGAGATATCAATAGAAAGCGTAGTAAAAGAACTTTTCGATGAGCTAAAAATATACAGGGTGTTCCATTTAAAAATTCGAGATTTCTTCGATTTTGCAAAATTGTGAGAACCCTGTAAAAAGCAAACAGTTGTGAAATTTCGGTCATAATTCACCATAATTTTATATACAAACGGTCACTTTGTCACTTTCTGACCTCTTAACCTATTCGTGTATAATATTGAAGAGCGTGTTGCACATGCGCCAATACTTAAACCGTACTTTACGTAGAGATTAATTTTAACTATTGATTTACATTTTAATCTTTTGTTAAGACCTGCGTGCAACTAAAATTCCGATTTAACTAAGATTTAATTTTAATTATAATTTAACTTGATTTAACTAGGGACGGTGCAAACGGCCATAAGTCGTATGATACCTGTCGTTTATGTCGTTTCAATATGAATACAAATGCTATATGAATACAAAGTTACATCAAACAATATTTTTGTGAATTATTTGACAAAATACTTTAAAACATTAGTACTGTGTAAAGTGTTGGTGTTAGCACGATGGAGCGCTATACTACACGATAATATCACGACATGCTGTTAATTGTTGTAATCACGGCAAGTCCTCCGTCTACGGACATTTAACTTTTTTAAGCGCTGCGTTGCCAACAACTAGTAACTAAGTATTTACTTATCTTAGAAACCGTAGGTGACAGGCTAAAAATTTATCAAGCTATTCTGTTCAGTTTCATTCAGTCTACACTGCATTATAATTACGGCACTCAAACCACTTACACCCTGTATTTACTGTTGTATGCGTTCGTAAGCAGACAATATTCATTAATAACAATAAACAATTAGCTTTTATATATCGTAAATTACGTTATTTATTTTACTATCTAGTGACATAATTTTTATTCTAATTGTAAAAACGTATCAAATGCATATTACAGTCGTCCTTATTTCTATATTTAAAGTGTAGTTGTTGAAGTATCAACCGAATCAGATAACATTATCTCGTACTACATTAATCTTGAATTTATAGAATACGATTTTGATAAAATAGCGATTTAAACTGCATTTCTAAAGAAAACATATTTACATTTTAATTGCTTGATTAATATTTTTATGCTCTGTTAAAATTATAATGCGTGAGCGATATGACATATTCTAAATACTGCGTATAAACAACCTTATATAATCAACATTCAGTTTTATATTCAGAAAGTTCTAAATTTCATAAGTTCGTCTAAATTACTTTCGAGATGAATGCTAATCTAAATATTAATTTGACGTGTTCATATCCATGATTTTGATTAATATAAACATTTTATAATATTTTGATTCATAATTGATTCATTTTGAATATTTTTGCTCTGCTGAACTTTGACTTCAATATAAGGGTAAATAAATAAGGAATAAATAAATAAGGGTGGCACAGAAACTCGAGCGTCCGTATCAAAGCACACTTGTTCAGAATTATTTCACCGGTCGTTGTGAGTGCTTATCAGTATACACATACTTAGAAAATGTCGGAGTTAGGTACGTTTCAGAGACGGCGTAATTCGAAGAAAGTAGAACACGTAGTAGCGACTATGCCGGATTTAGAATATGGAGGAGATAGAACTAAATGTGTAAGGTGCGACAACTGTTTGGCGTGTACCAGCAGGTGGCATTGTGAACGCCACCTAAACCACCTAAAAAAGTATAAAAGACTGTTCTGCAATCCGTGGCAAACAATACAGCGAACAATTAGCATTTGATATAGATGTTTGTTTTATTCTATGCAATCTACCGTTCACTTTACTAGACCAAGAAGCATTTGTTTCCTTCTGGAGCAAGTATTCGGATTATACATTACCAAGTCGGACATCGATAAGAAATGTTATGCCATCTGCTCGTGACTATGTTGAAAGGAGAATTAAAGCAGAATTGAATGATAAAAAATTGTGGGTATGTGTTATTTGAAATTGTTATTGACAAAGTTTTTCTCATATTAAGACAAATTTGTGAAGGTTCGTCGAAAAATCCATAAAGTTAGCACAAGAATTACTTTAAATTTGCAAATATATCGCTCGATGTGGAACGGTCGTTTTCATCATCAAAAAATGTTTATTCCGCACGCCGTACTCATTGAACTGAAACAAGTGTGGAAACATATTTAATGATTCAAATCAGCGGCGGCTGCTGCGTGTCACTTTTCGGAGCACAGAAGTTTGCGGTACATCGGCTGCCTATGCATAAATTCAAGATTTGTATAGGTAGCCGATGTGCCACCCAGTTTGTGATTTCATGGAAGCTTCTTAAAACCGTCAGAGTTTCAGCACGTTACATAATATATTTTTTACCATTATTTTATGTATAAATATTCATGCGCCCGCATCGCCTATGTTCAGTCATGAAAGTCACGAACATAAATGATGCGAGTACGTAAACGTTACTAAACGCTCGCCTTGATACGGCTGCGTGGGCGCTCCGTGTTATCCGCACTGCATGGAAACTTGCTCCTCTTTACCGACTCTATTAATAAGTTTAAAACATACTATTTATTGACTTAGCTTCACGTATCAGAAGTTTATTTACGTTGTTGAGGGCTACATTAATTTCCTGCAAGGTTGAATCCGAAATCAACATCGGTGACTTCTTCAGGAGCAAAAACTCGGCGATCAGAAAGTCACGGTAACTCGATGTGTAAACCACGCTAGAGACGAACATTTTCTGACCTGTTACCTCTCTCTTACTCTCTACACGTGTCGTCTCTAGCGTGACTTACACGTCGAGTTACCGCGACTTTCTGATGCCCCTCACCCTTCTCCTGAAGAAGAAACTTACATTAGTGGCGAAACGTCGAGTTTGAGTAAATTTTTTTTACACATTTTACATAATTTGTACTTTTATTTTATTTATTTTTGCTTTTGTTTTGAATATATTTACTTTACTATGACGCGGTCAGAACACGGAAACCCTCATACCATGCTTAAAATTGTTTATAAATACATAGCTCAAAAACTATACACATTACATTATCAAATTAAAAAAAATGTGTTTATTTGTAAAATAAATCCATCATATGTAAAAGTGCATTTAACTCTTTTATAGATATTTACTTTCCAATAAGACAACAAATTCTACAGAACTAACCTATATATTCCGCTATAATGTATTGAACTCATGTGATACAGTTAGTACGTATCCATCGCAAAATCTTATATAAAAAGTACTTACGAAGATCTTCCCCACTGATCAACTGCTTCGTCCAACTTGCCATCATGAGACATTAGCATATTCCTATAGTTGTTCACTTTATTTTTGATTGCTTCTTCGCTGTATCTACAATAAAACGTCAGTAGATCAATATACATATATTCTTACATATGTATAATGTAGACACTTTCTTAACATAGCAATCATCAAAACTTACCCTTGCTCTTCTAAAATCTCAGCAAACTCTGCACATTTTAGTTCAATTTTCCTCTTCCTTTTGTGATCGAGGATATCCTTATTCGGCTGCTTACTGGATGCTGTATCAAGCGTAGCTAATTCTGCTTCACTACGATAACTTTTGTTTTTCTCCTTTGGCTTAATAAGTGCCCAATTCCTTTGAACATGACCGTTCGTACCGGAGCCTCTCGGTGTAGGTAAACCAATTCCATTATACATCGTCGCACCTATACAAAATATAACCTCAAAATAGTAAAATCTAATCCCCTATGTATATATATCACATTTAAAACGTACCTTATATCTATTATTGTATTAATGTAAATAAATGAATTATATAGAAGTACGTTAGGATTGCTAAAGCTTTGCAAACTGTTCCTAACGAAGTATTGATTTTTATGCATTAGCACAATCCAACAATCTGTAGCACAATTCACAATGGTCGAGTGTCGAGTTCTTTTTTATTTAATCAAAAGATGTGATGAATCCAGATGTAAATTCCTATTGGTGAAAATCAGTCAAAATTTAAATATTAACCAATAGCAACCAAATGTACTAATAAAATACATTATTTTCGTCAACAGTTATTTATTTATAAATATTAGATAGTAAACCAAAATTCTAGGCTTATATTAAAAGAGAGGAATGAGTAATAGCTGGTAATAGTTGCGACAACCATTCTACAGAGTTCCTGAAAATTTAAGAGCCGTAGTCCGTAGTAGCGATGGGTCGGATTCGTACAGTATGCCATCAGTATACCTATACGACTCTCAAAAAGAAATCGTCCGAATACAAGGCACAAGCCATTGATTTCGATAACATAAACAAGGCTTCATACGTCACCCGTTGTACTTCACGTAAACGCCGCGTTTTGGGAGAGCGCTGTAATCGTGCTTCTTTCTTCCCCGATTTCTAGGTGAAAATAGTAATTATATACCAAGGGAGAGAAGACATTTTTCTCAGCCGAGTAGCATTATTTCCCGAGACGCGAAGCGTCGAGGGAAATAATGGCTAAGAGGCTGAGAAAAATCTTCTCTGCCGTGGTTTATATACTATTTTTTTCCACTACTAGCATATTTAACCGCTTTCTCAATAATAATGTAATATAATAAGCCGTTCCGATAAATGTTTAATTTAAGATATCCATAGAAAACATGTTAGTCTGTAAAAACAAATGAATAAACATAATGTCAAATTGAGATTTTATTCATGTCTTGTCACAATACCATATCATACTACTATAATTTTTCCATCATAATTTTTTCCACTACTAGCGTTAGAAAACGTCATTATTTGGTATGTTTTCGGGCCGAGAAGATGAATTTCTCTCCTAGTAGTCAATAATAAAAATTAAGTAAATAATAAAAACAATTGACAATAATAAAATTATGATTTATTCAATAAAAATGTATAGAATAGAAATAATTTGAATATAAAACCATAGATGTCGTATAGATGCACGAATGAAATCCGCAATTCAAGAAAAAAGGTTAGGTTAACATTTAACATAAATAAACAAAGTAGGAAATACGTAATTTGGTAAACACTACTTATTAAAATAATAATTATAGCGCAATTATGGCAGGTTATGTTAATTCCGGACGTACTGGCTTGCAATAAAATCTCGTACACCTAGTTTTACCTATATTGATTTCACCTTTTGTGACATTTCTAATTTGACGTTTCATTTCCAAAAGTACACTATTTTTATAAGTCACCACAACCTCTATGCATAGTGTCACATCCGTCAAATCTAAAGTCAGCTTACATTGAAAAATAATCTTCAAAAATTAACTTGCTTGACATTAAGGTGTACGAGATTTTATTCCAAGCCAGTGTACCAGTATTTTTCATACTCTATTTGATTTGCTTCCTTGCGGATTTCTGCAGGAGTACAACTACTGTCTGACATTTTTTTTGGTATTGTGACAAGACATGAATAAAATCTCAATTTGACATTAAATGTTTATTCATTTGTTTTTACAGACTAACATGTTTTCTATGGATAACTTAAATTAAACATTTATCGGAACGGCTTATTATATTACATTATTATTGAGAAAGCGGTTAAATATGCTAGTAGTGGAAAAAATAGTATATAAACCACGGCAGAGAAGATTTTTCTCAGCCTCTTAGCCATTATTAGCCATAATAATGCTACTCGGCTGAGAAAAATGTCTTCTCTCCCTTGGTATATTACTATTATTACTGTCAATTGTTTTTATTATTTACTAGTAGGAGATAATTTTTATTATTGACTACTAGGAGAGAAATTCATCTTCTCGGCCCGAAAACATACCAAATAATGACGTCTTCTAACGCTAGTAGTGGAAAAAAATGTATATGGGACTTCACACAAACAGAGAGCGGACTAGAATAAATCAGTCTAAAGAGTTCCGGCCAATGTGTTGGCTTAGGTCATTTTGGTGGTAGTTGAAATCTGAGCAACCCTCACTTGAGGAGGGTGTCTGTCGGGGTCGAGGTGAGCCAGTTCTCTTACCAGGGGGTTGTCAGAACGAGAAACTCTAGCAAATGTCTTCTCGGCCAAGCGGAAGGCCAGCGGTCAGAAACCCAAAGACAAGTGCATTCCTTTTTCTTGAAAAATGAGTTACCTACGTGTACAAAAATATTGAGCGTAAATATATTTGAATTAACGTTAGCACGATCTAATTAATGTTTGTAGGTTGTTAATGTGGATGAGAATTTGCCAGACTTTAAGCAAACAACATTATGGAAAAATCTCAAAAAATTAGGACTTATGTGGGTGAAACGCAACCGAGAAAGTGTGCTAATGGAGCGACAAGATATTGTTTTACAGAGACACCTTGGAAAAAGGAAGCATTAGTTGAATGGCGTAATTTAAAAGGAATTGTTGTTGATAATTCTTTATTAAAAGTTAAATTACTGGAACTTACTAAAAAAAAATATATTACTCACAATCCTATTACATACATTATTGACAAAATAGTAGCAGAAAGTGTTCGCACAATATTACGATTGCCCCCATATCATTGTAATTTGAATCCCATCGAATTAATATGAGCTCAAGTGAAGCATCATGTTGCTAATAATAGAACTTTTAAGTTAGCGAAAGTAAAAACTTTATTATAGGATGGAGTTAATCATGTCACTGCTGAAGTCTGGACTAATTGCATCAAACATTCTATCGCAGAAGAAAATACGATGTATGATTTGGATTTTTGCGTATTATATCATATAAATATTTAAAAATATTTCTTCTTATGTACAATAAACTTGAAAAATACATTGCCTATACAATTATTGTGTTTCTATACTTAAATATTAATAAATATAACATAGTCATACATCTTATATACAATTTCTATACATAGTCTGAATAATATATTTTACGAACATATAAATTTTACGTTTTAAAAATCAATCTTATCATTAATTGCCTGTGAGAAGCTGTAAAAAAGTTTAACAAAACATAATAAAATAGAAATGTATTGATTCATAATGTTATATAGACATTATTAGTTAAAATATACATACGTTGTAATATATTTGTATATGTATTTTACCGCATTTGAAGGTTAACCTACATCGTCGATTTTGAATTGAGCGGTATATTTAAATTCTCTAGTGTAAAACCAACGCCGATTGTGGCGCCAACTACTGCACTCTTAAGTTGAATGGAGTATAGATGGCACATTTTCAGAAGAAACAGAATATGAAGAGAAATAATACATGTTGTATTCAAAATTAACGTCACTTCCGGTTTGACCATGACTCATATATACGGTCCGAATTTCAAAGTTTTATTTTAACAAATAAATGACGGACTGATACATGATCTCGTTGACACCCGGTATATAGCAAACGTTCGGCCCAGATCTTGCGAAAGTCTCTGTATATTATTTAAATCATTTGACCAAAAAACTTTAAAATGTTATTTTCCGACTATATTATTATGTTATTATAACCTGTGGTTACAAGGGATTTCCTTATGGACTATCAAGCTCAGAAATATTAGTATTTTGAATCAACAATCATAATTAAATAATTAGTATTTTAGAACGCACTCCAAAATGACAATTTTTGTAGCGCCTGCGCAATTTCATGATCTTCATAATATTGAAAAAGGATAGAAAGTATTTTAACGAATAGTTAATCTAAAAATTCTTTAATTTTAAGGGGGTACGGATTTATATTCTAAAAGTTGGGGATAATCTTAATGTCAAAAATGAAGATGGCTGATGGATCTGTAATTTTACGACGAAATCGACCTGGAACTAAAGCAAAGGTAATATGCTTCTACGTAAACAAATGAATTCTAATGATAGCTCTATATTTCCTCCAGGATTTCTGTAGATGGCCAGACGAGGCCTTTGAAGAAATGGACAGCACATTAGCGGTTCAACAATATATTCAACAGTTAATAAAACGGGACCCAGCAAATATAGATTTAATTTTGAAAATGCCAGACGCTCAAGATGAAGGTGTATGGAAGTACGAGCATTTAAGACAATTTTGCATGGAACTAAACGGATTAGCTGTTAGATTACAGAATGAATGTCATCCAGAAACTTGTACGCAGATGACAGCCACTGAACAATGGATATTTTTATGTGCAGCTCATAAAACGCCAAAAGAATGTCCAGCTATTGACTATACAAGGCATACATTAGATGGGGCTGCATGTTTATTAAATAGCAATAAATATTTTCCAAGCAGGTCTGTATTTTACATGTAAGGATACATGAGGCAGCATATAATATTCTAATTTGCTTAGTATATAATCCACAACAATAATATTGAAAGTACCTATATGCTGCCTCTATAGTACTAACTGTTTCATTTCTGTTTTGTTTATATAGAAAAGAAAATATTCAGATATTTTCTTTTAGAGTTAGCATCAAAGAATCATCTGTGGCAAAGTTGGGATCAGTTTGTAGACGAGTATATCGAATATTTTCTCATGCTTATTATCATCACAGAATCATATTTGATGTCTTCGAAAACGAAACACATCTATGTCGTAGATTTACGCATTTTGTGACAAAATACAATTTGATGTCGAAGGACAATCTTATAGTGCCAATTTTGGAAGAGGATAACGTTCTTGATGAGTCTGAGGCTTAGTTCAAGTAAATGGGTATATACTACACCATGGAGGCCATCAAGGCCATATATATATATTTCGAATTCAATAAGTACGGACTTAGAATCACTCATAATTTATCAAACATTGTTTTATAACTACAATTGTGATTACTTTTTTTATCTTGTGGTTCACTAGTGTGTAGAAAATTTGAACAACAATCAAAGCCAAATTTTATCTTGCAGTGTTAACATTAGTTGTAATTTAAAATACTTTCTAATTAGTAAACTTGATAACTCAAAACTTGTCCTTCTTGAGGAATTTTATATATTTTACTCAATTGAGTTAAAATAAAATGCATTTAATTCAGTAAAAGCATATAATTATCGTACCACTATGTTCTACATGATACCGGTTAAGACCTCTATAAAAGAAAAATGTATTTTTATAGATTTAATTTTTTATTTTGTATATATGAGACCAGTTATGAGTTGTACTTAGAAGTGTGCGTTTAATACACGTATGTAGGTGTTCCACGAAATCGTAATTATAAGAAGAATATTTAAGTAAATATTAAAACATGTAAGTTTATTTATGCATGAATAGTTGAAATTATATAATTATATTTATAGGAAAACCGTCTTCAGCAGTTCTTTGCATTTAAAAACAGTATAAAAATATTAATCAGTTGACCAGTTATATAAAATATAAACGTGATTTTTTTAATTAATTCTGTACCACTTTGAAGTATAATTAGTCAGCAGAATGTATTTCTTATTTATACGTAGAATATATTCGATAGGAAGCTCGAATAATAAAGTTACGAAGTAAAACTACATTGATTTCTTGTATGTTGTTGCTTAAGTTACAAATACTTTTCCCTTGCAAATATTAATATTATTTGTGTGGCAAAAATGAACATAATGTTCTAAATGACAGCCAGTTTGCGTTGTTCAATCAATGCCATATCTTACTTACATCCAACAACCTACATGTAGAATATATTGTGACTACTGCTATTTTGCGTTCTTTATTATTTGATATTAAACTGTATTATGTTAAATTAAAAACCTCAGGCAAACGTTAATAAGTAATTCAATTAATTGAAAACTAATAAGCTGTAATAAGAATACTGTTTCTTAGAATTAACCGCTTTAATGTTATATCAGCAAGATATTTTCAGGCAAAAGGAATACTATAGACAATATTTGCAGAATTTTAAAAAACGATAATATTCTGCCAATGTGTCAACAAGGAATCGTGACTATATTAGATTTGTCCCAACAACTGCTTTCACGACTATACATAGCATGATCTTGAAAGTATTCTAACTTAATGGATTGGTTATCATTAGAGTCGGTAAAGAAGGGCAAGTTTCAGTGCAGTGCCGAGAACAACCTGGAGGGGCCGCGTAGCCGTATCAAGGCGAGCGTTTAGTAACGTTTTCGTACTGGCATCATTTATGTTCGTGACTTTCATGAGTGAACATAGGCGGCGCGGACTCACGAATGTTTACACATAAAATAATGATAAAAATATATAACGTGCTGAAACACTGACTGTTTTAAGAAACTTCCATGAAATCACAAACTGGCTGGCATCTATTAAATATTTGAATCATTAAATATGTTTCTACACTTGAGTACGGCGTGCGGAATAAATATTTTTTAATGATGTAAATGACCGTTCCACATTGAGTGATATATTTGCAAATTTAATGTAATCCTTGTGACTTTATGGATCTTTCGATGCACCTTCACAAATTTGTCTTAGTATGTCAAAATCTGAATCTTTATCAATAACACATAACTACAATTTTTTATCTTTCAATTCTTCAACGTAGTTATGAGCAGATGGCATAACGTTTCTTATCGATGTCCGACTTGGTAATGTATAATCCATGATACTACTACTTATAAGATTGTTGTTTACTAATATTTACTAGGTATAAATATTATCTATTATAATATTGATATTACAAAACATAAGACATATAATGTAGGATTTAGGATCAATAATGAGTTGAAAATTGAAGTAGGTACTCGGCTGCAAAAGTAGATACTCGCAAAAAAACCGACAATACGCGATACCGAAGGGATATGCTGAACCTGTACTTTAATGATGTCCATTATGATACAAGTTTACTTATATCCAATAGGAATACAGATCTTTCATTACGATACAAGTTTATATCCAATAGGAATGCGACATTCCAATATTTAATATGTCCGAGACAACGTATCTGACAGATATAAAAATTAATTAAACTTAACAGTTCTTTGTATCTATTTAAATATAATAAAAATTAAAGAAATACTTATGATATTATGGGGTCGTGGAAAAAATAGTGTATGCAACTCGCATTTAATGGCTATTAAGACACTCATCGTATTCATTACAATACTCGGCTTTGTCTCGTATTATAATTTTCATGCTCGTGTCTTAATAGCTATCATTAAATGCTCATTGCATAATATACGATTACATTACAGTTTTAAATAAATTACAGTAAAAAGCTAAGATATGTCAAATTTTAGTGAGGATGGAAATTCTATCAACTCTGCATTTACAAAATTTACAAATGACAAAGTTTAATTAAATTATTGTATAATTTACATAATGCACGTACTAATACTATTAAATGTAACGCATATACATCTCGCCCGTTGTAGAGAAATTTGTCACCATGTAACGTAGTCGAGTCTGAATGAGATAGCATTAGTTCATGCGCGTGGGTTTATCTTATAAGTAGTAGTATTATGTGTAGGTATAATCCATATCCTTGCTCCAGAAAAAAACAAATGGTTTTTGGTCTAGTAAAGTGAACGGTAGAGTACATAGAATAAAACAAACAGCTATATCAAATGCTAATTATTCGCTGTATCGTTTGCCACTGATTGCAGAACAATATTTTATACTTTTTAGGTGGCGTTCATAATTTCACCTGCTGGTATACGTCAAATAGTTGTCTCACCGTACACATTTTAGTTCTATCCGCTTCATATTCTAAATCAGGCATACGTTTTTTAGTTTCTTAGAAATACGCCTTTTTTGAAACATACCTCACTGCTACATGTTCTAAGTATGTGTGTACTGATAAGCACCCAAGTAGCAAATTTTGGTGTAAATACGGTTGTAACACCGTAATAGAACTTAGGTTGTGCAACGAGTTTGGTTACAATTTGGTGTAAAACTCGTACACCTCTCACTCACGTGCCAACAACTGTATTTGCTACAGGATTTTTGTAACCGGTCACATACATATATCCGTATTTGATACTAGTGATGTGTAAAACTGCCATTTTTCATTAGCAGCTACAAACTGCTACTGCTACTTTTCGTTAGCAGTGTAAAAAAACTGCTACTTTTTGTAGCAGTTTCTCCTATAGCTACAACGGGGTAGAACATATGATGTCTATAGAGTTGCTACGTCAGAAATATTTACATCGGAAAACTGCTACAAAAAGTAGCAGTTTCTTTTAATATTCGTTAGCTGCTACAAACTGCTAACGATAGTTAGCAGTTTCAAAATAGCAGTTTGCTTCGTAGCAATCCATCGGATATGCAATTTAACAACCGACTTTCGTCATTACAATTGATGACGTATTATCCCAACATGGTCGCCATGTATAACCTTTGTAACACATATTATATTGACTTGACAGTTAGTAGCACAAATTAGGTTATGTTTAGGTATATGCAAGTATTAAATCTCAACGTCAAATGACAAATGTCAAATAAAATGCTCGCACAACCGGCAACGTTCTAATTATAGAAATCCTACACGGACGAAATGTCACTAGATTTAGCACACAATTGGAATATACAAGTGTAACTCAATGTGAGATTGTGTTGGTATGAACTTTATGAAATTGATGACGAAAGTCGGTTGTTAAATTGCATATCCTATATTTGACACTTCCCAAAGCAGTACACACTACGTTGCAGACACGGTATTTGCCTACGTTATTATAACGTTGCTGATACTTTCCCTAAACGTTGTTATTGTTACGTAGTATCAACTATATTCACACGTTTCTATTTACACGTGATTGTAACCGTGTTGGGTCGTGTACGCATTTCTAAAATAATCATTTGAAAATTCGTACGTTTCCACTTTCGTACTAGTTCAAGCTTTTGTTGTTCTATTGTTCTGCTATACATACCTGTATATTTAACTTGAGCTAATCAAACGCACTTAAAAAAATTACACTATCGCTAAAGTAAAAGAAAACATTTTTAAGCCTATATGTAGACATAGAGCTATGTATATTTCAGTTTTCATCTCTTTGAAGTACACTGCCAACAGCTTGAAAGTTAACGACTCTTAACATACATATTTCTCTACATTTTCTAGTGTAAAACTGCATTTCACGGAAATTTAGTACCTGTATTTCTAAACTTCAAATGTTGACAGTAAGTAGACAGTGCTTCAAATAATTAATATTAAATTTTAATGTATGTAACTAATGCATATGAGTACAAATAATGAACTTATCATCTACATACATGTATCTTTATTAAATAAAATTGTTTTTAAATTAAGAAATTGTTTAGATAACTGAAATATAAAATAACAACAAGAATTTAGAACGAATACTGATTGAATTATTTTAATATTTTATCCATGCTCCATTGGCGTCGATTACTTGCTGTAGACGATTCCCCATTGACATAATAAGTGTTCTTGTATAATCTGGAGTTAGTTCTTCCCATGCTTCCACAATACTTTCCCAAAGTTCATTTCGATTGGCCTCTCTAAAATTATTTATGTACAAACGTTTTTTCATTCGTCCCCAAACGTTCTCAATAGGATTAAGATCAGGACTCCTTGATGGCCATGGAAGAATATTAATATTGTTGGTAGCAAGCCATTGACGCACAACGTTGGAGATGTGAATTGGAGAGTTGTCGTGCTGAAAAATGAAATTGTTCCCAAAAAGCTGCGTTACCGAAGGTAACATAATATTTTCCAGGAGATCTCTGTAATAGTTTCCAGTCAACCTTCCTTCAACATTCCAGTAGACACCAGGTACCAAACAACTGATCCAAGCCCACACCTGCACCGAAAATCTACCACTACGGTGCGTTGGCTTTATGTACCGTTCTTCATAACGCGTATTTGCAGGCCTGTACACACGTACCGGGCCGTCGTGGGATGACTGAAAGATCTTTTCATCTGAAAAAATAACGCGTTCCCAGAAATCGGCGTTTTCATTTATATATAAATTAGAAAAATTTAATCTGTCTTGCTTATGCTGTGGCTCTAACGCAAACTTTTTGGAAGCAGAATAATTTTTCAGCCCAAAATCTCGAATACGTTGCCTTGCTGTTGAAATGGAACCCGGAAAAAGGGTTTCGTATGCCGCTTTCACTGCCGTTCCAAAGGGGTTTCTTTGAATCCAATTCACCAATGAAGCATCATCCTCCAACGTTGAAATTTTTCTCGCTCCACCACCATGCACATACACTAGATCAACCCCTTGATCAATATTCTGCTTTAATTTAAAAATGCAGGTTTTACTAATATGCAAATCATCTGCCACCGTTTGCATGCTCCAGCCATTTTCTAACAAAGTTCTTGCTTTTATTTTTTGAGCTTCACTGAGACGGGGCATCATACAATATTTACAGAAGTCTCAGATATTGTAATAAGGAAAATACAGTTTGAGTGATTTTATGACACTTATGACAGTCTACTAATAGCGTTTTTGACTTATCGCAGTTTTATGCGCTGAGTGTATTTTTCTCCTTTATTAACAGTATGTATTAAAATAAAATAGAAATACATTGTGTGCATAACAGTACAAAATAAGTCAAAAGCGCTATTACAACGGTACATAAAGCCAGCTTTACACCAGGCTACGAAAATTTTCAGCAGTCGTTAACTTTCAAGCTGTTGGCAGTGTACATACAACATAAGGACTATCTAGAATAAACCGAGGTATAAAACACTAGACATTTATAAAGGTATAAAAGATTTAACTGCCCGCAGAATTAATACGTTTCCAGATTCTAGAAATGATTATCACATTGGGAAATCACTGACCATAGCATAAACAACAGTTAGAAACAAAACCACACTTTAAACACATGCCAAGCACGTGTCGACATAACTGCCGCCATCCAACAGCTGCAACGGCGAAGTAACGTACCAAGTGATCTCATTGGCCAATAGAATTCGCGACGAAATATTCCTTATTTACCTGGCACCCCTGGCATATCCAAGTACTAAATGCATAGATAAACAGTATAGATTGTAAATTCCCTAAAAACTAGGTGGTTCCTTGTAAATAGCTCCATCTCGCGAGGATCAAGAACTCAAGGCGGTAAAATTCAAATCAGTCAAGGGTAAAATTTTAATTTTGTATTATAAGTATGTACGTACGATTAGTTCTTTCACTGGTTCTTGATAATCTGCTAATAATTACTCACACAATATTCAATTTCATAAAAAATTAGTTTGCTGATTTTTGTATTAAGTAATTATCGGGAGAATATCAAAAATTAGTGAAAGAACTACAACTACTTTTTCCAATCAAAATTATCTCTTTGAAGTCCGAAATAGTTTGAGTTTTTCACGGCCATACATCAAACTTTACTTTTTTTTAGGTATGTGTACTGCAGTATCCACCAATAAGGCAATAAAAACAAATTCAATACAAATTTATTTTTTATATTTTGTTAATAATCTAGCTTGTTTATAAAAATTGCTACATTCATCTAAATAAATCCTGACATACATATTATAAGACTTGTATAATTTGAATATTTTATAACTTACCTATCCAAACAAAGCTTATTTTAAAGTCTTTATAATTGCTTATAATACATTAACACAACATTAATACTAAATCATTACTAAATACACACAAGTTGATCGATATTACGATATAACAAAATACAGGAATCGAAAACTATAGACCATATGGTGTAAACAACACAACACGACACAATACTTTGGTTAAATAATGACAAAAGACATGGCGTCTGGATTTGTGACGGATTGATAGCGACCTCTTGCGGATACCAAGAATTCCGTCGCCATGACAGTTCCAGTTGGGATATTCGATCTTACACCCCCTGACTAAATGTGACCAAATGAGCAATTATGATATTTAACTTATAAGAAGCTTTATTCAGCATTATTTACGCGATTGAATTACAACCGTAGTTACAAAATTAACCCATTTGCTATACAAAAAGGGAAATAAGATACTCGTTGGTTGAAAAATAACTAAAATTACACCGTTTACGAATGACACTCATTTGATACTAATATTATAGTAACAATCTAGTTTTTCTATGATCTAAGTTACCATATTCACTACAATATTACCGTATAAGAACGTTACAAACTTAACTTTCGTCGAATTGTAACTTCAGTCACAAATTGTTGCTTGGGCACTGACAACGACCACTCAACTAATTTTGAACAAGTGTGCTTTGATACGGACGCTCGAATTTCCGTGCCAACATATGTATGACACACTTTGAAATAGTTATTGGCAAGCATATTTGTCTAAAGTCCTCGTTTTTCCCTAAGACTAGATAAACCCTTTTTGTCTCTCTAGTGAACGCGTGTCATCCTAACATGAGGGGCTGTGGAGTTGTAAGTTAGTCTAGAGCAGTGACTCAGCTTTAAAAACGAGCTTCTCACCACCGATCAAAATAATGGATGAGAGAATATTGTGTTTCTTTGAAAACCCAATAATCTCGCATTTTGAAGCATTTATTGTCAAGGGCTGCGTGCAGGATCATTCGCAAATGCAGTTCACATATCTCACGCTTAACACATTATCCGATCAGAGCGAACGAGGGATATTAGTTGGTTTACAACAGAAAGAGTTCGGGTCCTAACAGGGAGCCCTGAGGAACATCGAGTTTAATTGGCCATAATATAAATTATAAATAAATATTCAGTAGAATGCCGCAGCTTTGAAGTGTCCCGAATCTTCTATGAGATCCGAAGTAACCGCTAGTCTGACGACAAACCTTCTCCAAAGCTTAAATATTGTCAGGAAGTAGTTACTTTCCGAGATGATGGTGCCTTGTAATGTGGCTAAGATTTCGGCGATTTTCGGAAAGTTTTACAGAAGACCTTAAGATTTGTAATTAGTAGGGAGTAATGCATCTTAACCTCGTTTGTGGAACATGGCGACACTCGCGTGTTTCCAGATACCAGGCAAAGTATTATTCGGCAATCTCTTGAGGGTCGTATTCGCAAGGCCCTCATACCCAACGGTCGTCCGATTTTTTCTGCCAGCTGACTTCCTATACTTTAGGTTATCTCATGCAATTATTTTCATTTACTAAAAATATAAGCAGACTGAAATCCCCTAAATCGTCCCATTTCCACATGGCAAGAATTCCTCATTCATTTTATTAAAACGTTCTTAGGAAAATGATGTCATGGTGTGTAAATAATAAATAACGTAAAATAAGTCATATCAAGGTCTGTAGGTACTTAGATTTTATTGCTATTTACATTAAAGTATATCGACTCTGGTAACGATTATACATTATCTTTGTTATTCTTTGAAGATTCCTTTAACCATGAACAATTTACAACTTCATCAATAGTCGCTCGTTGCATTACGTTTGGTTCGAGTAAATAACTACAAAATCGAACCATACATAAAGGAATCGTATAAAATGTAATATAATCTTACGCTAACAAACTCTTGAGATGGTGACAGTTTTTTCTCCAGTATTTAAATGCGGCGATACACAGTGACCTGTTCAACTGAGATTTTAGCATTCTTTTAATATTAGTATCATCGAAGGGCATCGATGCTGTAAGCATTATATACAAAATGCATCCCAAAGACCACATGTCGTACATTTTTGGATTGTAAGATATTCCCTAAAATATTACAAAAAATTTTAGCACACTTATTTGATTGATAATTGCAGATCCTGTAAATCGAAATATAGACACTGTTTCAAGCTAAAATTTAGAAAGTTTGATTTAGAATCGTAGAACTCGGCTAAGTATTAAAAACGACGATTCATCTTCAGAACGGATATAGTCCAATAGAAAAGATTTATCGCATCGTGACAATAAAATAATACATTACCTGTAATATCTCTGGAGCCGCATAAGCTGCGGAACCACAAAATGTGTTTGATAAAATACATTCACCTAAGTCGTCTATGCAATGTCTCGCGAAACCAAAGTCACCCAATTTTATACTATTGTTAATTGTTAAAAGGATGTTCTCACATTTTAAATCTCTATGCGCTATTTCTAAGGCGTGCAAATACTGAACAGCACTTGCTAGTTGTCTAAAACAGAAAAAGTTCTTCTTCACATCTCTACGCAATTTATATAGAACATAGTGTTTTACCTAAAGTATCTTTTTGCTTTATCTTCACATAATGGTCCATGGTTTTTAATATACTCTAAGAGATCACCGTTTCTACAGTAATCCATAAATATATAGATAGTATTATTGATTTCAATGATGTCATGTACGGTAATGATATTGGGATGAACTGTATAGCGAATGATTCTAGAATATGGAACTTTATAAACTACTTCCAAAATAATTATGCAATCATTTTAAAAAAAGATATACTTTAATTCCCGGGGCAAGAATCTCTTTATAAAGTCTTGTCCAGCACATTTTTTATTGATGATTTTACAAGCAACCTTTTCATTACCAAATCTTGATGACATGGTAGCCAAACATACTTTACTATATGTACCTTCACCAATAGATTTCTCAACGGTGTAACCCATCTTCTGCAATATTTCTGACTCATTGGACTGTAACAATAATTACTTAGTAAGTATATTCATATCATTTCCAATACGTTTACACACTTCAGTGGAAAATTTATACTTCTTAAAAAATTTTGCAACGTTCATAGTTGGCAGATCACAACCTTATCATTGAATTTGTACTACACGCTCGCAAAAGCTTTCAAACTAAAATTTATTTCAGTTTCGAATTTAACATGTGTTCATATTTCACCTGTCATCGCGTTAGGTCAGCATTTGTCAAATATTATGTATATGACATTATATGACAGATCCATTTAAAACAATAAGAAATGCCGCATTGAATTCGAGTTCTTTTATAATTACAGAAAATAGATATGGAAGTCGTCAATACAATCCTGCAATGTCATAAGTATAAAAAATTAGATATTATCAAAAATTCCTATAGAGTTCGTATACGGGCTCCTCTTTATTTCAGTTGTCCCACGTAGCAAAATCGTAGTTTTTTTCGACACCATCGAAAAGTAAATGCTGCTCTATTCTGTAAGTGACAAATTCATTAACAGTACATATTTAATAATGTACAGTAGAAGACACAAACTTTCTCATTTAGTTTTTAAAATTTTTAGAAAAAATATTTCCAAAGAACCAGTATTTTTAAATTGCCAACCCATTTTTATTTCGGCACAATTGCTAGTAACTATCAGACAGAATTTTACGCATTTTCCAGCTAGAATTGTGTCCTGAAAAATAGATGTAAGATTTACTACGAAAAATTGTTGCCAGCGTTCCCACTTCAGAAAAATCAAATCAGTAAATTGCAAAATTTAAACAATACGATTAAGAAGAATGACGAGTATTACAAGGTAGCTCGAAAAGTGGGATTCTTCATCCACAGGAATTTTTTTGATTCTAATGTTAAAAATCAATAACAATTTTTATAAATGTTTTTGAAACTGATCATGTAATCAGTTTCAAAAAAATATGTAAGTAATTCTTCCCCAAATAAAATTTATTTGTAACGTTATAGTAAAAGAACAAATTAAAATGACACGCAATACAAGGAAGCGAGGAGGTTTAATTTAAAAGTTTGTTTCTGTTTATGACGGTCAATTTCCATTGGCGCAAAAGAAATGTCGCGGTGAAAAAATCTGTCCAATCATTTTGACGTTTAACGAATTTTCGACTCCACATCATGAACTAACCTCTAAATTTTGAAAGTTGTAATGCACATATCAATCTACCGGTCGTTTTGAGAGATAGGATAAATAACGGCGCGAAGGGGCAAGGGGTACGAACATTCGCTAAGAAGTGGGGACGCGTATGAGTGTCTCTATCACAGTCTAGTCTCGTCTAGTCTACAGCGCTGTGATATAGACTCATCCCACTTCTTAGCGAATTTTCGTACCCCTTCACGAGACTACATCCATTATATTACAAGAAAAAATGAGGGTAGACGTAATATAGGTGGCAGTAGCATCACAGAGCGGCAAATTTAAAATGATGCGTTTAAATGTTTGCTCCACATAGCAATAACTACTAACTACTATCTACTACTCAAAGTAACTTATGCAGCAACTATGAAGGTAAGAGCACATTGAGCACGTCGAAGGAATCGCAAGCACCGCACGAATTGAAATAAAATATATTTTACACTGCTTAAAATCATCATGCGAATGATCAGAACCTCACGAATCGCGGTGCCGAAAATATGGCTGGCATTATTGGCCACGACGGAATATATGGCGTAAGTGGCGACGCAGCTCAATGTGCACTTACCTTTATGTAATTGTCATGGAATTCCTTATTGTAGAAATCATGCTTTTATAGTAAGGGGATTTCAATCATATAATTGTTGCTGTTATAAAGTTACTTTCATAGCAGTAGCTGCTGTGCAAAATACTAACTAGACGTGCACTTCAATAGTTATTTACATGTTTCAGTAAATATAAAACACATAATAAAAAGTGTATCTATTATCTATAAAAAGGAAAACAATATTGATACTATTTTATGCACAATACTTGACATTACGCAATTGACAACTCTTGACATTACACAATTGACAACTCTCAGCGCTTAGCATGCAGTGCCCTCTGCATTATCTCTACAGAAAAATATGACAAGGATGTATAGAATACGCATTACAGTTGTTAGAGAAGAACATAATTCACGGATGAATTTTTCAATCTACTTGCCGGTCTATTATCTTTCAATATGACAGCGATAATTGACAATCTACATGACAGATCGAGAACCATTTTACAATATAAAACATTAGGAAAGTTGCACGACAGTTGTTTTGAACGTGAGTTTACACTTTTCTGCGGCGGTTATATGATCTGAGGCAGTATGTCAGCCAGAAGGATAAGAAAATTGTATTTTATCAAAGTGGACACAATGGAATGTGCACCTTAGAATAGTCAGACAATAGATGTACGACAAAAATATATCATTTATGAAATGGGTAGTACGAAATAGTACCGATTTGTCCCTAATCAAAACTTTGCGGCACAATATGAAAAACTAAGTGTGTTGATACATCTTACACTTTAAGAATCAAAAATTTCATAAACGATTTTGTCAAGATTGTCGCGGTTGTTGTATGAAATGCGAACGGCTTATGCTTCATACCATCAACAAATGAATATACAAAGATGCGTGATTAGAACGTGAAGACCGCGTGATCGTTTCTGATTGGCTAATCGAATATAATCAACAGGCGAAATCCTTTTTACGAGATACTGCTATAGTACATCACACACACACACACACACACACACAGTGCTATAGCGATTTCAATCTTTTTGCGTCTTAACTTGAACTTTTACAACGTATTTTTCATAATGCTATAAAGTTTCAAATTAGTCAATTTCTTGGAGATGTTAAATACTGCTTAATCAGTGTTACAAACAGGGTCTGTAAACTGGACCACAACTTTAAATCTTCATCGTTTTGCATCAGTTTTTAACATGAATAGTGTTGTTGAAAGCGTGTTTTGTGTGATTTCCATTAGATTCAACTTCGAAATTTGGTGGCAACTACACTTTGAATTTTGAAAATTGGATCATTGGTCATCATTTTCTATCTGATCTGTACATACCTATACTAACGATGACAATCAAATCAATGTTGCCAGCACTACGGAAAACTTTCTTGAATCGGGGAATTTTCAAAGATAGAGAAAAACGAAAATTGAATCAGTCTAGAAAATTTTTGACAACATTTTTCTAACTTATTTATCCCATCTAAAAACAACATATTTTTCAATAATTTTCCAATATAGGTACATATTTTTGCCCAATTTGTTCTATAAAGCTTGGAGTCTTTCTTAGAAAGTGATAAAGATAAAAAACTTACTGGAACTAGTATTTTCTAGACAGATATTCTACAAAAATTTAGCGAAATACGGAAATATCACCTGGCAATACTGAATCAAACAAGATCATGTTTGGTGGTTCTTATTAAAAATCAAAAAGATCACCAGTATGTCCCAAAGGGAACTGAAACTGAAAAAGAAAGCGAAATTCTCATCTTTGATCATACTTTATAAAACCATTAAAAATAGGTCGAGCAAATTCTTTTAATCTATGGAGACAACAAAAAAAAACTATTATTTCAAACATTATCTTAAAATTTTCACTGAAAATATATATTTTCTGCCGCATTTAAAAAGCATTTGAAATTACTGCAATCACTTTTAATTCTAGAAAATATAGATAACAATAAACTATTGCAGTCGGTACAATTACAAGTAATTAATATTTCTTGTAAAGTAGTGAGAAATATATCACTACTTTTAATCCAAAAATCTTTAAAATATTTCGACTAATGCAGCTTATTTTGTTAAAATTTATTTATTTGTAATTCTTTTCGATTCTACATATATTGAGATGTTTCCATAATACATCCTTAAAGCTCTTAAAAATGGTTTTTTTATCAGCTAAAAACAATTATTATTTAATAAATATTGAATCTAATGTACATGATATTAATTCAATTGTTCATCATTTGTAGAATCTTAGTTTTTTGCATAGAGAATCCTTTGCATACAACGTTGTAGTTCGAACGCACTTGCTCTTGGTGTTAAAGTTTGCAATGATATTAACTAATTTCATCTTACTCGTCCTCGTTTTTAAATTTTAAATTGGCTTCAATTGTTGATATGTCACTAACACGAATGTTATGATATTATTAATATAGATATGAAATTTGTATTTGAGTTGAGAGTCAAAATTTGTGCATATATGTACTTTTTATCTTTTAAATATTTTTTGTAATGTGTACTTTGTCTGTATCTTTCTAAGAATGATAATTTATTTTTCAGGTATTTAATGTTGAAGTTCATCTCCATAATACAGAGTTCTAGTAATTTTTTTCTGAAATTTTAAGGGTATATTTCCTCACTTAATTTTACATTTTTAATTTTTCAAGTTATTTCCTTTAATTTTAAAATTTGATATAAGGGTTCTGGGATATGTCTTACATTGTAAAAGGAATCGTTTGCAATGTTGTTTATTTTCACTGTAGAATGTTTTTTTAAATGTGTGGTGGGTGCTTAGTTGCAGTGATTCCGTAGCTGTATACTTGTGCTATCATGCATATATCCACAAATTCAAAAATATAAATAGTTGGAAAATTGCCCGTAAATATAACGCATTCTTCGAAAATTAACGTTAAGATGTAATTAATAGATATTAAGATATAAATAAATAATTAGTACCCTGAAGCCGGTCGTAAATACAGATTCCATATTCAAGTGTATTTCTCTATTATAAAATGTATCAGTATACACATTGGCTGTTGCGGTGATGAAATGATTTGTATCTTCGAATTAATCACGACTGAGCAGTAGGAAGCAGTAGGTTTGCTTGTACAAGATATATGGCCGTACTACGGCGTACCATCAATTTAAACAGCTGCCTTCTTTTGAGTGACGCACGTTGTAGCAGGACAACGAAATTATTTTGCTCATTTGTTGACCTTTACTCATTCATTCATTTAAAAATAATAACTTTAAATACATCGTAACAAAATAACTACGAAAACGTTCAGTATGATCTGATTCTGTTAAATTGTTGTACAGGTAAGTTTAATTAATGTAAACAGTATAGTGCAACAATAATTGTAGTTGCTTTGCGCATACGCGTAGGTAGATCATCTAGCGAATCAAATATAAAGCTTTTGAAATGGAAATGCATGCATATCAAATAAACTAAAACTATTTACTTGTAAAAATATAAATAGACAGATACTGACGTCTTTTGCTATTTTAATGGATTTATTTTATTTTTCTATGCATACATATATTTTTTCGTTCTACATATCATCTCATAAATATATAATATACACATTATTTTCTATTGCATACAAATCAAATATAAAAGTATGTTTTATTACCGCTTTGAATGTCTATTAGCACTTACATGTAGTTAATTCTTGATATTATTATTCTTTATATACCTACATATGCACCATCAGTTGACTAATTTTTCTGTATGGTTGCTGATAAGTAATAAGGTTAAGCGTAATTTAGTAGAATACTAGCCATGCCATAAGAGTAAAATATTGTAGCTGTATCAATGACAATGATTTTGTCGTCCAACCTTTATTTAATTTTTGAATGTGTTGGCTTTTATTTCAAATACAACGTATGTAATTATTATAATTTTAATGTTCCAAAAGTTATTTGCCAGAAAATATAATGCAATTTTATAAGCAACCCACAGTATTTACCACATGCAGTAGCGTACGCATGCAATTGTGCATTAAATTTGAAACAAGAAAAAAATCCAGATGGGACGATTAAGCTAGCTCACCGACCGTGGAATATTATATATACACGACACGACTACATACTAATTTGCAATTCAAAGTTAATATCATACGTATGGCTAGCTGGCGGATCGCAAACCCGATAACGCTAGAAATATCTCCCGCTATATACATACAGGATGTTAGTAAATAAGTGCGACAAACTTCAGGGGGTGATTCTGCATGCAAAAATAATGACAGTTTGCTATATAAACGTCCGTCCGCAAATGCTTAGTTTCAGAGCTATAGGGTGTTAAAGTTTTTCTTAAAAACTGACGATTTATTTATTGCTCTGAAACCGGTCGAGATAGGCAAATGAAATTTGGTGGGTTTTAAGAGATGGTTATTGCGCATTTCTTGACATCCAACCAAAAATTTTATATTCATCATTGGCGTGCATACGGGTAATGATCTTAATTTTTTAAAGAAAAAAAATGGTACGCCACTGAGATATTTCAAATTGAAAATCATTTTTGAATTTGCCATTCAATTTGTGATAAAAAACCTCTCTTGCCTTTTTTCGTGTGAGGCGCCGTTTTTATGCAAAAAAATAAAACATCTTAACGTGTATTTTTCATTTCTTTAATACATTATCTAGTAGGCTACTGAACTACTAAACTCTTTAATACAATAACGTTAAACTAGAACAATAACAGAAAATAACACAAAAAAAATGTTAAGTAAGCGCAAAACTACAACAAATGTTGAAAATAACTTCCCTCAGACATGACACAACTTTCAACTCTTCGCCTCATTGATTGTTGTATTCGCCCAAAAATTCCTGGTGTATTTCTTATTGTCTCACAGCCGGCTATAATTCGATTCCTAAGGTCATCAACCGCATTTGGGGTTTTCTTAAGTCATTAGATTATTCCACTCTCGTCGAAAATGTTATAATAAATCGTCAGTTTTTAAGAAAAACTTTAACACCCTATAGCTCTGAAACTAAGCATTTGCGGACGGATGTTTATATAGCAAACTGTCATTATTTTTGCATGCAGAATCACCCCCTGAAGTTTGTCGCACTTATTTACTTACACCCTGTATATGGTATAAATATGTCCTGTTCAGCTATTCCACTAAATCAGTCTCGTCCTTAGCAATTTTTAGTGAGAGCTTTAATGCAGGCAACCCTTAACACAAAAGAATGGTGAATAATCTACAGATTCCAAAACTCTGTGTTTAGATAACCCACAATACTTCCGTATTAAGGCTTTTCATACAAATTATTCGATGTTACTGATTGTGAGAACTATTAAAAAGCTTTTCAAGGCTGATATAGAAATAACTTGCACATATGTATACATTCCCACTATTATGTGTCTGGTAGGGAAGGGAGAGAATCTGTACTAAAACATATACAGAGTGTGGCATCTTCAAGGGATCGGTTGATTGTGGCTTTTCTATTTATTTTATCGAAAAACGCTCTTAGTAAAAATTATCTAGAATAAAAAAATCATCTGTGAGTTTAATATACTCCAAGTTAAAACCGAACAATTTTTGAGACATTCTGTTCCAAAACGACAAAAATGAATTTACACAGAGTATTTAAGAAAATGAATGTAGCCTTTCATAATAATTGCTTTGAATCGAATTTTCGATATTATTATAACAATACTACAAGCTTTTATATTTCATACTAAACATCCTCTCTTACACCGGGTGTTTAAATATTGAAATCGCAGTTGAACACCTTCAAACGACTAAAATTCATTTATTTCAAATGAAACGCCCTGTATATTTCTATGCTACCTGTTGCAAAATGTAAAACATAAAATTTGATGAAAATCAAACAAAACGAGTCCTAAAAATGCATGGTATATTGTTGGAATTTACCCTGCGGACGAATGAAAATAAATCAATCATTAGAAGCGGACCACGTGGTTTCGACCTTCCAGGTCTCCAGATCGGTATCTGCTGTACCGATTTGCGTTGTGTAGTGTCTTGCGGTGTGCTACTTGCCATCTGCACACCGTATGTATTAAATCTAGATTATGTAATCCTCTATTAATAACAAGTCGTTTTAATCAAAAAAGAAAAGAATTTTAATCTTAAGAAAAATATTACAAATAAAACAACAATTAAGATATAAAAATCTAGAATTACAATAAAAGTTGTTCGATGTATTCACGTTCTCTGCTAATGCACATTTTTAAGCTTTTTTAATGATAACTTTACACATAGAAGTGTCTGAGGGTCAATTTCGTCAATAGCTTGACTCGCTCTGGTTTGTGTCTATTCTTGGTAGATAGTTTGTCATGGTGTATTAAATAATAAATATAATAAAATCTACTGATGGATTTAAATCAGCATATCTATTGTTGCTCATACGACAGGTTTCACTCTTTGTATCCGTTTATTGCCATATGCATTTGGTTCCCTGGTTGTAGCTTGGAGTCTCGACCATCATGTTGCAACCAGATATTTTTTTACTTTTCTTCAAGTCCTAAGTGATTAGCCAGCAAGCCCATATTTTTTATTCTGCATAGGTGACTCTCACAAAGTTTGTACCAATAATAGTGGCATCGATGATACCGCCACAAAAATATGGAAATTAGAAAATGTTAGAGGAAGTAGGTAATACTATGATTGCAACAATCAGATATATAATTTAACAAGTTGTTCATAAATGATTAAAAAGCGTTTGATTTTCTCACGATTTTTTATACTGAAGAGTTGGTGCTTCTAAAACATATAACGGTAATGATCAGTAGCGTCCCTTGGTAACGTCTTACATACATTGGAGGAATGATAACATAAATTTCGGAGCATGTTAATGACATTAAACCAGAAATACTACACAGTCTGTTCGACAATATGATAAGAAGAGTGAATCTCTAAATTGTACCGTTTCTCATTCTTTTATGTTACGCCTATGATGTACAATATTTACAGCCTCAGAGAAGTTGACTTCTACTTTGTTCTAACTTATTATTGTTGTGGTGTTATATCACTAATTTGCAAATTTGTAAAATATAAACAAACTGTAACAGCGATCTGATCCACACTTTGTTTGTCAAATGTCAAGATTTCGGTACAAAGTTACTTACAATTCAAAAGGTATCAATTTTAAATTGACGAAATGCTACTATCGAGAGGAATAATAAATCTGCAATAGTTGGCACAAACATATACAGGATGTTTCATTTGAAATAAACGACTTTTGGTCATTTGAAAGAGTTTAATTTTGGTTTCTAAACGCCCAGTATAGTAGAGAGAGGGCGGATATAGTGGGTGTTTGCATTAATTATTCAATTAATACTCATATAACTTTGTATCACACTAACAGTCAGTAAGAATTTGAAATTAGAAGAGTTCTAAAATAACGTAAATAATTCTTAAGACATTTCATCTTTTTAATTGGCGCGTTCATTGATTTATATTATGTAAGCTTAAATCTACTAAACATAAAATGTTTCCAATAGGCACGTAATACTTTTGCATGTAATAAAGTAATTCGCACTTAAAATTAATGCATTGTGAAATAAAACTTAATAAAATGTTTGGAATGTATTATGCGTAGGTATAGATTATAAAAATATTTACATTATTTGTTGAACGATATTCTTATTGACATTTAGAATATTTTCCTAAATTTTGCAAACTATGGAAATATTTATTGATTTCTAATGTATACATTTTATAGTTATGCATGGAACAAAAGATTTGGTAAGTGACCCTCAGGGTTTGTTCGTAAATTCGCATTCTTCTTCTAATTGTCAATAACGGTTTTGCATAAAATTGACGAGATTCTCTTGAGACAGCGTTCACTTTCGGCCTTCAATGATATGGTGGTCATGAGTTTGTTGGCCTATGCCTGAGACTTTAGAAGAACCCCATAGGATACGGTCCATATGTGTTAAATCGCACAATACGGGCGGTATGAAAAATTGTATCATTCTGCTCAATCCATATACCTACATATCTTAATAATAATAATAATAATAATAATAATAATAATAATAATAATAATAATAATAATAATAATAATAATAATAATAATAGTGCCTTTATTGTGATGTTCAGGTATTATACAGTTATATATAAAAATAAAAACAAAGATAGGTTTTTAATACTTCGAGCACAACCCCAGGGTGTGGTCCAGCCTATACAATTTTGACTGCTTTTACCTAACCCTGTATAAGAATAACAGAAAAAGAATAAAAAACACAAAGTGATATCAATGTTGCCTACATATTAAACTAACCCTACATTCTGGATGTGCATTACTTACTTAAGGAAATGTGTATGTAAATCAATCCACATAAAAACAAATTCAGGTATAGTGAATATGCATAATGTGCACTAAGTAAATTAATCTAAGAACATCAGTTAAGAACATCAGTGATACAAAATCAAAACATCTACAAACTAAGAACGTAAGTTATAAAGAATGGCACACACTAACAAAACTCACACACATTAACAAAGCCCCCGACTCTGAGATTGAAAGAGTGCGTCTCTGAGAATCGACTTGAACTTTATTATAGTACATCCCTTCTGATCGTCTGACAGTTGGTTGTACTTCTTAAAAATATTGTATGAAAACTATCTCTCAAATAGAGCAAGCTTATGAGGGGGTGACGATATAAGACCACGAAAACGGGTAGCCAAATTATGTACATCAGTTCTAAAGCGTATTTTATGATATAGATAAGGTGGGGACTTGTTTAAAATTATTTTATGATAAAATGTTAAAATTCGCAAGTCTCTTCTATTTTTCATGTTGAGCCAGTTCGCTTCTATCAATTTATGCGATACATGCTCATACTTTCTGATACCGTATATGAACCTCAAACAAGCATTTTGCACTTTTTGAATACGATTATCTGTGACTACATCCAAACAAGCATGATATATTTCTGAGCAGTATGTGAAGTTCGATAGTACATGGGTCTCACAAAGTGTCCTTTTTACGGTTTTGTTCAATACTGATCGGAAGGGATACATTTTCCTTAGGTTATAATATGAATTTTTAACGCAGCCAGAGATTTGATCGCGAAAACGAAAAGTATTATCGAGTTTTAAACCCAAGACTTTAGCTGAAGCCACAACGGGAACCTTTAGGTTATTAATTCGAATATCCAACACTTCACTCAACGTGTTGGCGAGATCTTTATTACCAAAAACTAGAACCTGAGACTTAGAGGGATTAATTTTTAGTGAGAGCGAGTACGATGTGGAATAAATGTTAAGTAGATCTTCGTTTATTTTCCTATTGGCCTCAACCCAATCAGACACTCTAAAGGAGTAGTATAGTTGAACATCATCTGCGTATAGATGTGCTTTCATATGCTGAAGACACTGAAGGAGCGGGGATGTGTATAATGAAAATAAAATAGGACTGAGTATTGACCCTTGCGGCGCACCTTGTGACAAACCTAAAGGGCGGGAAGTTCTGTTATTATACTTCACAGACTGTAACCTGTATGTTAAAAAACTTCGAATTAAGCGAAGGGAATCGTGACCGAATCCCTTGCCGCTTAATACACCCAGCAGACCTTCATGATTCACTGTGTCAAATGCCTTGAAATAGTCAAGGAGTACAAGAACAGTCATCAAACCTTATCTGAAGCCCCTAGTATGTCATCAATTACACATAGTAATGCCGTAGTACAGCTATGACCCGCCCGAAACCCAGACTGGACATCTGGCAGTAATTTGTTGCGTAGTGCATAGGCTTTGATTTGAGTTTCCATTACTCTCTCCAAGATATTTGATAGGGTAGGCAACACACTTATTGGCCTAAGGTCTTTAAATTCCTGAACATTATTAGTTTTTGGTATCGGACTGATTAATGCATGCTTCCAAATATGAGGGAAGGTATTTCGCAATATACATGAGTTTATTATGTGGGTAAAGGGTGTAATATATGGTGAACATAAATGGATCATACGAATATCTATACCATCATATCCAATCGCAACTGATTTTATTCCATTTACGATGCCGCGAATCGCCTCTGTATCCACTAAAGAGAATGAAAAGGAGTCTTGAGTATTGACTATCGTGTTTAGTGAATTATAAACGGTAATGGATGGTGGGGGAATGCTACTAATGAAATACCTATTTATTTCATCTGGATCAGAAAGCCTGTCGGGTATTTTGACTTTTTTCTGTTTTAGATCTAAATTTATGCAACCGAGGTGTTTCCAAAGCGAAGCATTGTCCTTTGAACGTGATATGAAATCAAAGTAGGCTCTCTTCTCCAAATCACATGTACGGGTCGTTAAATTCCTCAGAGTTTTATAATAGTTCCAATCAACTGATCTACCCGTTCGTCTAAACTTCCTTTTTGTTTTATCCCGCAATTTCATCATTAATTTTAAATTATCTGTAAGCCAAGGCATATATTTTTTGTGAATCTTTTCGTGATAAGTGGGGCATGTTTTTCGAAAAGCTGAAGGATATTATAATTGAAGTGCGTTACTTTCTCATTAATGTTTTCCATGTGGAACATATAATTAAAATTGATTTTCTCAAGATCCGAGCCAAAGTCCCGCATATTAATATTCCTGTAATCCCGATACGAACGGTATACTGGTTCGTTTCTTATTTTACTAACATTGATGCGACAAAATACAAAATCGTGATCGGAAAATTCACAATCAATAACACCGGATTCCAAACAGTTGTCACAATCGTCAACCAAAATAAAATCTATTATTTTGGTTGACGATTGTAACAAAAACAGGAACAAATCATTATCAATTCAGATGAAAGATGAAACTGTGGGACTTTCTCACGAATTACTGAATGAACTTTCTATTGCTCGAATGCAGCAATTTTGCCTATTAACGAAGCTATCAATGTGAGAATGGATCACTACAGATGATTTTGTCCGTAAAATTGGCATTTACGTCTTGCTATTCAATGATCCAGTTGGTAAACTCTCTTCGCTGTAAAGACGTGCAGATAAAAGTTGTTGCGTCATTTGGACTTTATAAGAATGGAGATCTTATATGAATGTTTACGAACTGAGATTTTTGGACTGTTGGCCGCATTCTCGTGAACTGCTGTGACATTTTGTTCTGAACGATTGCTACAAGCTCATGTTATGTGTTGTCGCAGTTGATTGGCGCGATGTTGTATTGTGTAGCGTACGCATGCAACGAATATATCCCCGAAAAAAGTTTGACGAGCTTGGATTTAAACGAGGTTGTGCATGAGAAGGTGCGATTTAAAATTTCGCATGATTGTTCCCTATCTTCTTGAAAGTAACTTGGAGTGAACGAAGGAATTTTAATGACAACGAATCATTGACGGAGCATACCTATGCTATAAGCGAATGGACATTTACCCAAGGAAAGCATTATTGATTTCGCAAAAGATATCCTACCCAATAGCAGTAGAGACGTAGATCTTAATTTTAAGCCCTTTTAAGAGATTATACTACTACTTATTTATCGCAATAACGATAGACTCAAGTCAAGTCCCAGGGTAGTTTCAGAATTTTCTGGCGAGATTTGGTTTTCAAAATAGTTTCCTCCGCGTAGAGGTGGATAAACTCAGTCGGCAGACTTCCATAGAATAAAAAATCATTCATGAAAATTGATTGCTGCAATTGTGCGTTCTAATTAGCGATTCGAGATTGTAGCAAATGTGAAAGGAAAGTAGAAACTAGTTTAGTACATAAAGGATTTATTACTATATACTGCTAAATATTAAATGGTACATGCATTAAGACACTAATAAGTAATATATATTTATAAAGAATTTGCAGGTTACGGAAAAAACTCGATAATTATGTAGACACACGTTTTATTCTTGTAATTTAATCTACTGTAGTTAGAGATTCCTGTTTGATTTCGATACTATCAGCACTGCTTTCAAGTTCTTTAATTTCTAGATCGTGAAAGCTCTCAGATGCGGTAGGTATCCTCAATTTTGCTGACCACTTTTTAACTGTCGACACGCCTGGTAATATAATTTTCTGTTGTTTCATAAATTTGTAGGCTGAAGGTGAGTTATTAAACAGAGATACTGCTAAATCTTTTTCTTCGCTTGTCCAATACTTTTTACCTGTATGTCGTTGCATTAGGGTAATAGCTCTCGATTGGGGAGAAATATATTCAGCTCTCCTGAATACTTCCAATGTAGAATATCTTATTCTCGATTTTTTTAACTTTGATATTTGAGATCTTTTACTGGATAATAATTTCGACTGCCATCGAATATGTTCTGCCATTCTTTTCAACTTCTTTGCTATTGAAGATTCGTGTACAAATTTCTGCGAGTTTGGAATTTTTTGCGAAGTTGAAATTTGTACTTTGGTATGTAGTAAGCACGTGTCTTTTGTAATAGATACCGAATCATATTCTTCTGATGTTGCTGGTTCCTCAACTTTTATTTGATTGGATTCAGGGCAGTATTTCGGAATATATATGCTTTCAAATTCTTGTGCGGGTGGTGGTGAAGGTGGTGGAGCTTTAATTTCTACTATCTGGACATATCTATACGGCACAGCATCATTTCGTAATTTTCCTGAAGACAGGACAAATCTCTCTTCGAAGTGATCTGAACAAACGTGCCTTTTAATGAGCGTTTCCGCACTGAGATTCGCTATTTCTGGATTACCTGAAAATATAATAGTTTCTAAATATGAAAAAAATTTCTTCCAAGACGTTTTTAAACAATTCATGGTTATAACATTAGTAATTATAGTGTTAATTGCAATAAAAGTAGTTTACCGCAGTTTTCTAACCATACTGTTCTCCTGCGTTCATCTTTAGGAAACCGAAATAATTTCAAACCTTTAACGCTTCTGCGTGTCTTTCCACAATGTATGTAAGAGCATTTATTACCGGGACCAAGGCAGGACATACTTACAGAGAAACTGAACAACGACTAAATTTGATATCGGTTCGCACATGCGGCTCACTCTTATGGGAGTATAGACAGCGGCCAGCGGTCGAATGGAATCCTACATCGACACTGCTAACCGCCTGCTCTCTGCATCACCCGCTGCTCTCCACTGTTGACGCCATTGGTTAATGTCAGTCGATCGTTGTAACATATATACAGTCCCGGACAAACATACATATATCATAGGTACAGATCGCTGATCATATAGCTATGTGCATAAATATTGGGCAGAAATATTCTATGAACGGAAGAATCAGATCAATGTTTTCATTATTATCCTGGGGTTTTTGACTGACGTTTCTTACATAAAATGTTTTTACGCATTGGTTAATGTCAGTCGATCGTTGTAACATATATACAGTCCCGGACAAACATACATATATCATAGGTACAGATCGCTGATCATATAGCTATGTGCATAAATATTGGGCAGAAATATTCTATGAACGGAAGAATCAGATCAATGTTTTCATTATTATCCTGGGGTTTTTGACAATGAAGGGCTAACGTTTCTTACATAAAATGTGTTTATTAAAATGCATAGACAAAATGTTATTGTAAACTGTAGCTTACGAAAATACATTTATTTATCTAAAAAATTATTGTTTTAAATCAACTAATTTATTAAAAAATCTATTAATATAATGAGTGCTACTAACTTTATCTGTAGGTCTACCTGTGTGGATTGCGTGCAACCTTTTTTTGAATAGGTAGCGTTTTCTGTTGCATCGATCTTTCTGGTGGTTTTTTTTTCAAGGTCTCTTCTCTAGATTGCAGAGAAGTAGATAGTGTTGCGTATAAATTTTACTTGCTAAGAGGCAGTTCTTATGCCACTACTCTATACCAACCAGCACGTGAACGTCCATAGAACATCCAGTGTACATCCCTTATTGGATATGCGGACGTTCATCGGATATTTGTCATATGCACAAAGGATGTCCAGTGGATATCCACCGGAGAGCCATTTTCTACCAAAATTGGACATTCATAGGGTGTCCGTTTCAGATCCATTAAAGGACCAAGTGATAAAAATATTGGGTTATTAAATCGTCACTTTCGGTGTTACATTAAGTGGAATTAATTAAATTGTCAATAACATCAAAATCTTCAATCAACATAACGTGTTCTTCGGATTTGTTATTCAAAGTGTTATGCAACATGCGTATAGATCTGATATTTGGGTGTCCAATATACCCACATATACCATTCAAATTCATATATTCCATACATTTTCGTCAAAGGATTATATCCACAGTGTTTGTGTGGAAATGGACGTCCATTGCATAAACGTTTATGAATATTCTAAGAATATCTATATTCGGATATCGTATGGATGTTCATTAAAGGATAGGTATTATAAAAGTCGTCCATATCTGCATATCTTATGGATATCCTATTACGATGTAGTTTTTGTGTGTTTCTAATTGTGTTCTAATGGTTTTGTGACAGCATCATACCGTCTTTTATACTCACTTTGCTCCCAACAGCGAATGGTAAGCCGATCCGGATTTTCAATTCTCCGAAAAAGTGCCCTCCGGAGAATCGAAATCCGTCTCCTATCGTTCATGTATTTTGTCGTTATTTTTTCTTAACTCTACGCAAGTTGAAGGCTTACGTCGGACTTAATTCCTAGAAAAGGAATAGCAAAATATAATATAGAGTATGCGCAAATATTTAGTACTGATCCAAACTAAGAAAATAGAGTGAAAGAAAATTGTCATGACAAGAAAACACAAAGTACAGTTCAACCTCGATAATCAGAACCCTCGGTAATCAGAACCATCACTAATCCGAACAACTATTTCGTTTCTATAATCCGAACAAAAACCTTTTCAAATTCGCTACTCCGAACATCGAAGTGTTTCTTTTGACTAATAGCTGATACTAAAAAATTGGGGAGAGCAAAACAATGAATGTATTTTTTTTTGGTTTTTAAGTAATTTCAAATTCACGTCACTATATACAACCAACATATAGATTTTTAATACATTACTTCATACACAAGAAATTGTTTTTTTCTTTCCATATAAATAACAACTATTCACGGGCGTGCTCTTCCACAATACACTTTGATATTCATTCCCACTGCAGTTTCCAAATAGGAAACATGTTATTTTAATATTTTAACATTTCAATTTTTTAAATTTTCAAGCAACAAATTTTTCTCCTATTCGATATTTAACATCTAACATATATGTTAGCTTCTTCAACCTAATTGGTTTAATGGTTGAATTTAGAATTTAATCAACAATGTTTTACCATATTTTACCGTGTTAAAGTAAGTGGTAACTTTATACATATAGAATTCTCCAATTATAAAAAATCAACTGTTATTGTAGCCTTTGAAAAAGATGAGCGACTCATCGAAACGTCGGTTGTTATACGATTAGGTAGAATAAACAGCTATTTGCTTAAGAAAATTCTTGCCATTTATTTCATCAATGAATGTATTTTTAACTACAAGTCACAAGAGATGCAATCGTTTGTGCTAGAATGTCTTTGTTATCGTTAGGAAAATGTCTAGAAACACTCTACATTTGGAGAGCGATTATTCATCTTTCGGGGAAAGACCGAGCGTAGCGCAAGATTAATCGACACCGGCTTCTTTGATCGGCAGAATGGTAACCGAAAGTTATAAATTTTAATGTTATTTTGTAGAATAAATATTACTTTTGAGCTTATTTGTTGTTTTTTTCAATAGTTTTCTTTAATCCGAACAAAAGCCTAATCCGAACAGTGTCGTGCTGAATTAGTTCGGATTATTGAGGTTGTACTGTAATGAAAAAAGTGAAATGGCTAAGTCTGCGCTATTAAACTTTATGCGTGCCTTGTTTTTGCGATAGAACTATAAAATGCAATTTGTGTAAACGTCTATAACACGTAGTTATTTCTTATCGGAAATGTAAAAGTAATAACGTTGCTTTTAAAGTAGATTACTAATTAGTAAAAAATGTAGGTAATTCAGAAATACGTATAGTTAATTTAAATAGGAATGAAACAATTCCAAGCATTCTTGTATAAACAAAAACACACCATACAAACTCCATGTTTTTATTGCTTAAGATAAACTTAGGCATGATTACATATTGTGGCAAAAAGGAGAAACTCAAATTGCAAATTATTCTTGTACAACATAAGTCTACGCCAAGAAGCTCCAGAAACTAAAATTGTAGATATGTGAAAAAGATTCTTGTGCTGTTCAGTATATTACAAATACAATTGAAGTTTATTATGGTCCAGAGCCCAGCTTTAATTCCAGTGACAAATGAACGAAAACCTTCACCTCAAATTGCCAAAATAAAAACTAGGTAAGCTATTATGATCCAGGTTACAGCATTGAAATCTTCTGGAAAACAACATTTTAGTGAGAGTGTTCTGTTTTTTTTTATCAACATGGAATATATGGTACTCTTGTCTTCTGTAACGATGTAAATAGGAGTGTGACAGCTATTAATATCAACTATAAATCAAATAAACGAAGACCCTTCGAACACGAGTCTGAAAGCAGTTTTATTACATAATGACAATGTTTCTATTGGACATATAAGACAGATTAAAGAATGATCTGAAAACATGAAGCACCTTCTAGTAATAATCAAATATGAAGAACATAAATAGTAGTCTCGTGGCGATTTGAAAATTGTCGGATTTCAGCTAGATTATACAAAATACTGTTGTTTCAGTTGCGAATGGGACAGCAAAGACAGATTCTCACACGAAAATTTATAATGTCCATGTTGAACATTACTAGAACCTGGCTGACAGAAAATGTAGCCTAAATATAGGGCTCGTGCTGGTCACGACACAACGTTTCGTTATCATTTTGTTAGAGGAAAGTTTCTGTATTCAACTGAAGTAAAAATTGAAGAGGGAATATTTGTGGGTCTATAGATCTCCCGGCTCTTCAAGGATAAATGCATCCATTGCATGCTGTTGAGAGAAAGATGATTGGAATTCTTTCAGAATGGTAGCAATTAATTTTTCCACAACTACAAAGCTGAGGATTACAAAACGCTGGTGAACGATATACTATCGCCTTATGAAAAGATGGAGTGAAACATGGCTTCAAAAAAATATATTTTTTACATTTTCAAAAATTGTGGCCATTAATGTTAGCAGGCGAATGTAGCACACGTGAAACATTTGTAGAATCATGCAAACGTCTAGTTCAGATTGCGTTATTGTTTATTATTAGGTTTTTTATAATTAAAAGAATATCTGTTTAGTTCTTATGGTGCAAGTAGTCTGTATTGCATCATATGCACGTTTTTAGTTATATTTGAATGATAAAATTAATATAAATGGGGTAAATTTGAGTTAATTTAAAGTTTTCATTATTATTTTCGCACTCAACACGTCAAAATCATTAGGAATTGGCATATTTCCTTTCTGAAATAAACAAGACATTCAAATTGTACACCAATATATGTTACATTTACAAACTTCCTTGTGTGTAAAACTAATCAAATAAACTTTGTAAATTTGTACATAGTTGACAATAATAATTGTCGACTATACAAAAAAACTTCCAAGGTTTATTTGATTAAATTTACACACGAAGGAAATTGTAAATTTAACACAATTGTGTGTGGACTTAAATAGAGAGTGTACCTAAATGATTGTACGTGACGTCATGCAACATTTTCAGTTTGGAATATTGGCAACTTGAAAGTTTCATAAGCGTACCGCTTAACTTTTGAAATGTCAATCTAATCAGAAAATTTTACAACATTATTATGATAATATAAATAAAGTGCAAATTTTTTTCTAATTATAAAATTACTTTTCACTTTATATTGTCTTTTGTTGTGATCTCTTACGTCTCATGTCCAAGCTTCTATAATTGCATCTACATAGATTATATAGCTGCTTTCTGCAAATACTAATCTTCAATTTGCCAAATAAAAAGTAATTGTAAAATATCAAATATGAAAAGCAGAAAGGCCGCAATATAGAACATATTAGGTGATTACCATAAAATTGCTTTGAAATTTCAAGAAATAACATTTTTGAGCATCATAATGAAATGTAATGCCATAAACTAGGTATCATTGTAAAGAGAATCGAAAGACCTTTCAATCGAGGTACAACTCAACCGCCCTTTCCATTTAAGATTTTTGATTCACTCTACCCAAGGGATTGCAGATGAGGGTTTGCTTTTACGCCTAATAGATGTCCCCATCCAAAACAAAATTGACGTGTCTGAGCATTTTATTTTTATATGACATTAAATGCCCACAATCAATGCCGTTTCGTCTTCAAATGGCCATCCTGTATAAGGTAACGCAATGTAGATATTGCAAGATATTTTATAATTTTTGGAAAATATATGTAGAGCGTTTGCTTTATCAGTTTGTTCTATACATTTTACAAAACAACAAATAATAATACTAGAATAGATTAAATTGTTTAAACTATTACAATTTTATACAATACGGTTCTAAAGTATCCTTTCAAAGGTATTATTTCGTTATACATTTTGTGTTTGCAGTTATCTACTCAACATAAATTTAAAAGTCTTTGCCAAGTTAAGCCTATACTACCTTATAAATGACATAAAATAGAATTTTATTTATATAAGTACCATAGTCAGCAATAATAAATGTCAATTTTCTTTGTTACTTCTGAATGACGTTCCATTAATTTGGGATGTAATGACTTCTTGAATTCATGTTTGACACTTGCATTATTTAAATATGTCTTCGCTGTCCTTTTTAAGCGCAAAGATTATGAAATCGAAATTCATTCTCTTCACGTGTTACGTTTAAAAGTAGTACATGTTTGCAGAAATAGGATGTTTTTGTGCCACACAATTTGACGAACTCATTTAGAGCATCTAATTTTATGAAAAATAGTAAAATATTAGCTTTGTTGTAATTTTTTTTAGTTGACAAAATTTTGCAAAAAAGCGGGAGGGTATACTTTAGAACCGCACTGTATATTTCCAAACATAGAAATACACAATTAAATACTAATAATACCACATGTAGAACATTTGTAAATTCCCAGGCTTAATAGCCAGAAGGTAAATTGAAATTGAATGAAGTGAAACAATATAAGCGGGATAGTATAATGTAAAACTTAATCAAATATGTACGTTGGTGGTTTAATTGTTGGTGTTGTAAAAGATTCGAGTAAATGATATTAAGTTTATTCGTGTTAGTTTTAAAGTTATCGAGTGTTATTATTTTTATTAATATATACCACTTTTAATAAAAATCTTCTTTTGTAATTGTTTCCAATCGATAGATTCTGTGGCATTGTAGCAGAAAATGCGGTGTTAGCTGTGTGCACGGTTAAGTAAGGCATATGATCGTTTAATATAAGCTGTCTCTGATTCACTGAGAAGTTTGTCTAATATAGTTTTTGTCATACCTAGAACAAACTACTCTTCGATATTTTCTCATTAGTATTCGGCCGAGAATTTCTTTTCCATACATGTATATCTATACCTAATTGCAATTTTATGATGAAACATAACATATGGTGGTTTAACAAACTTAGCCCTGTATATATTAAGTTGCATTCCTTAGTCGATACAGTCCTCGCGGAACCAAATTTGGCACATTGTTTGGATCTATTCAGGATATTAATTGATGGTAAGTAAAAAATGAACTGAACCATTTAAAATTATAGACTGAAAATAACTTACTCATATATTTATTTTTATCTAATGATTTAATCAATTATAATCGTATCCTATGGGAGAATCCAATTGTAAAACTTTTTATATTAAAAAAAGTAAATTAAAATAACTAAAGAAATATATTTAAAAAATGTTACATTAGTTAATCAGTCGTCAAATACAGATTTATACTTACCTCCAATTTAACAAGTTGGTAGAGAGGTGAGTTATGTTCTGATACAAAACATCTTGTAGTTATCTTGTGTTAGCTAAAATGAATAATAAATTCATTTATGTTTTTATAAAGAAACGTTTTCGCGCGCTGTTAAAATTGTGCACAGTGCAATCAATCAATGGCATTAAATTCATGCGGTAGTAAAAATTAAAATTAATTAATTTGGTAGATATTCTTATCCTTGTTTTTATTATTTGCTCTATATTTTTTAAAGTACACACAGTATACTGGTGTTGATTCTTATCGTATCTTATTTTTTTATGAAAGATATAATTAGATCATTAATTAACATGTTTCATGTTATCTACTATTATGTTTCATTTAATCATTTGATCATTTTTAACAGTTGACATATTACCCCCCTTTACATATTACATAATTTTATGTGACTTATATAAACATATACGTAAGTAAATATTGATAAGCTCGTAGTTGTTATAACAAATCGTATTTAGTTGTATTTGTAAGCGCTTTACTTTCATGTAAAAATTAGGATGTACTCATAAGTGTTCATATTTTGCGCACAGAAGTTATGCTTTGTATTTTCGCTGCCTTATATTACAAAATACAGAAAAATAATAACTAATAACAACACCATAACTGTGAGTTTTAAACACACATTCATGGTATAATACCTATGTATATATTTACAAAGTGTAATACGTTTATTATATCCATTGTTCTGTTAAACGAAACGAGATAAATATAAATAAATTTTAAAATCATCATTGACAAAAATGTTTCAAAACACTACACACATATATTTGTTTTATTACAGTAAATGTTTCTGAATATTTTCTAGATAAATTTATGAAGATTTAAAATATTTTAATTTTGGCGAAAAAACGAACATGGAGTTCCTTCTTGGTGGTGTAGCAGCTATGGGTGCAACTTTGTTTACGAATCCTTTAGAAGTCATTAAAACAAGAATGCAGTTGCAGGGAGAACTAAGGGCTCGAAGCAAGTACGTGGTGCAATACAAGAACTTCCTCCATGGTGGATATACGATCGCAAAACATGACGGAATATTGGCACTTCAAGCAGGATTAGTACCAGGATTATGGTTTCAATTGTTGCTTAATGGTTTTAGACTAGGTTACATTTAGTTTGCTATTTAGAAAATAAAAACATCAACGTAACGCCTTTTGTTTTAGGTGCCTACGATATCATAGATTCTTTAGGATTAATAAGGAGTGCAGACGGTCATCTAATATTTCATAAATCAATTCTCGCAAGTGCTGCTACTGGAGTCGGTGGATCGTTACTTGGCAGTCCATTTTATTTAGTTAAAACACATATTCAAGCTCAGTCGGCTAAAGAAATCGCTTTCGGACACCAACACAATCATGAAGGGATGATGAAAGGCTTTGTGAATATCTACAAGGAACATGGTGTGAGTACGTATTAATGTTTTTATTACCATCTTTCAGTTCTTTTTTCTCGAAAATTATGCGTAGTCCAATAATCTTCTTTCTTAGACAATCGTTGCAATAGATACACATTCGTACAGTAAACTATACTCGTATGCTCAATTGTAATACCCTCGTTTGTTGAATTGTTAAATTACTATACCAAAAATTTTATGTATTTGTTAACATTAGAATTTGAATTCTATTGCAAAACACGATCTGTAGAAATTTGTCCATACCTTGCAACATAAACGATTCCGACAATTTGTAATTTTAAATTACTGCTTGTACGAAACCTGAACAAATGAAGTTTGAAAAAGTACTAGTAGAAATCAAAACGTTTACTATCAAAAGCAAACTTAGGGCGTTTGAACTAAAATGACAATATTATTTGATCAAGATTATACACAAGAAGTCTGTACAGTATTGCTGACCACACATGCAATTAAAGTTAGCACTGCCGGCGCTCACTCAGTAGGGCGTCCAGTAAAAAATGCAAGAGGTTTAGCTGAAGTTCTATTAGAGGAACCATCAATTAGATTTCGTTTTTTGGACCGAGCATATACTTCGTTTGCAGGATTGTTTTTTAATTATACAAACCAAGACGGAAAGAACGGACATTTTTTAAAAAGTTGTTACTCAGCACTACGTGGGGAGATGACACTAGATTCCTGAGATCTTAGCATTCTGTGTGAAAAACTATGACCTGCGGCCACAGCATTGTTGACGATCGAGCGCCGTAATTTTGCATATGGCAGTTTTATTCGTAAAGAAAAGTTTACGACGACAGTTCAGCGTGAGTTTCATTGTCATTCCAAAGTACAAAGAAGTCAGGCTGTTCCTGCTCTTGGGACCATTTTACAGAGGGTGAAGGCAGAAAATAAATCGTGTTCTTATCCAAGATGTATGGTTTCAGGAGGGTGGAGCGATAGCTTATACAGCCAGAGCATCCATAGCTGTTATTAGCCCCCTCTTTCCCGATCGTTTAATTTCGAAGTTTAGTAACATTCAGTTAGGATTTGCGGAGTCGCCTCAACACAAATCTCGCAGATTAAAATAATTGAAAGAAAGTTTTTGCATAGAAGATAAAGAAGAATAAGAATTAAAGAGTGATGTTAGCAAATTTGTTTTGCAAAATTTATAAAACGCCTCTAGAAATGTATTAGTGATAACGGACACCAAATGCAAGATGTTTTTCGCACATAATTATGTCAGCTGTTATGCTATTACGAACTCAAATCTGTTAATAACTTGTTTTTGAACAAAAAGTATCAATTTTGAGACGTTTTAAAAACATCCATTCTTTCTGTCCAACCTTATATTAGGCATTTTATATGGTTGATAATGACACTTTAAGTTTGTAACAAATTTCATGTTCTCGAATAAATTTAGTAAAAAATGGTTTTTGGTAGAATATTCTATTTACAATTAACACTGATTACGTTTAATTTATTAAAGAATATATGAATTTTTTCAGTTAAAACAATCAGTTGTAATTTTATTTACTGACAGCAGACTCGCAATGGCGACTACAATACTATATTAAGTATGGAGAACGGTAAGGGTTGTTTACCGTTCGAAGTAAATTGTCTGAGAACGGTAACCCTTAACGTTCGACATGCTTATACCGTTTTTTGGGCGATTGGAATCTCTAGAATAATAATAATAATTTATATAATTAAGTTTGTGAAAATCAGGAAGATTGGAACTAAAACCGTTAGTTTTGTTTTTATGGTTCTGTTTAATTCACTTACCGTTCAATCGTTCGTTTGAACTCGTGAAATAAAATCGCACTTTTAATACTTGTCTTGTAAATAACTATTTTGGGTTACTTTGTTTATACACACACAGATTCGAAATGTATGAATTTAACTAACATAGGACTAAACTAAATTATCCGCAAGTTCGCTGCTTATACAGAATTACTTACTAACTGACTCTTTCTGACTGTTTATGTACTATCAGATGTGATCACAAGCTTAATATCAACAACTTTAATTTAATTTTTTATATTATTTTATTTGTTCTCTCTAGATTAAAGGTTTGTTTCGAGGATCGGTATCTCAAATACCAAGAGCATCCGTTGGATCAGCAGCACAACTCACATCCTTCGAGTATGCTAAGCAATGGTTAAAGAAGAACGGATACTTCGAGCAGAGTGTCGTACTGCAGTTGTTCGTTGCTAGTATGATTGGTGGTATAAATGTAACATTGATGATGACGCCATTTGATTTAGTAGCAACTAGACTATATAATCAGGGTATGTCGTTATTATCTAAAAATAACTGCTGCTTTAAAAGTCTCTTTAATTACCAAACTTAATACCATAAAAACTTAAATTTTGTATTGCCTTAATATAATGCTTTTAATTTATTCTGTATAATACTTCTAATCAAGTGATTTTATTACAGGAGTTGACGCTCAGGGCAAAGGTATACTATATCGCAGTTGGGTAGATTGCGTAGTAAAAATATGGAAGAGCGAGGGATTTTTAGGATTTTACAAGGGCATTGGACCACAATATGTCAGACTTGGACCTCATACAGTTCTGAATTTGATTTTCTGGGACGAACTCAGACTGTTTTATGCAAAACTTAGCTAACAAAGTTGTAAATTAGTTCCTAATAAAAACTAATATCAATTTTAATGTATATTCTAAGTCTTTTAGTCTGAATTGTAATTTCCCATACGTTAATAAATTTAGGAACAATTAGAAAGCGTTTGTATTTTATAATAAATAATCTTCTGATATTTATCTGTTTCAGTGCTGGGATTTCAGAATACCTACTTTGTCAGTATCATTATGTTTATTTTGGTAGCAGCACTACTAGGCATGTTAAATATTTATGATATTTTTTTAAATTGTGGTGTTGTTGAGGCGTCATTCATGTTGTTCAAGTCGAGTTTTTAGTGCTAAAGAACACAATTTGATAGACATCAATGAATGAACAATGAATTAATTGAAAATTTTGATAGTTTGGCTAATCTTCTCAGAGAGCACTACCAATTAGTTTCTGATAGTTTTTAACAATGATTTGTATTACAAATTTAATGTTATTTTAGTGGTGCCTGAGAATATGATTCCGTAAGATTTTTTTGTGATATTGATGGGGTTCCTTGTTCTGTCATTTTTTTCCTCTATCGCCTTTAGTTAGCGACTCCTTCAGAGAAGGCGCTTTCCCGAAAATTCTAAAAACAGCCAAATTAATACCAGTATCTAAAACATTTGAATGCCTTTTTAATGAAGCGCAAAATGTTATTGTCCACACTGTTTGAGTTCATTACTTCAGACTCGACCGATCGGGCTATTTTTAGAACACTAAATCACATCTATAACTACTTAACCAAGAGCAAGTTCCAGGGGAACTCGTTTGCGTCTTGAGTCAAGTGATCAATATTGTTCCTTCAAAAGTTGTTTTTGTATGGTTGTATGGACAACAGTAAGTCACAATGGCTGCTATGGAGACCATGGTAAGCCTGCCTCTCCTCGATATTTTTATCATGACAGATGCAAGAATGGGAGAAATACTAACAAATGGAGAACCCACTATGGATTGGGGAACACTAGAATACAAACAACAGTAAGAAACCCAATGTGCACCGACATAGCAGTCACTAGGAGTTCCTACGATAAACCATTCAAAGTTTTCTTGAATTGGGATGGGTGGAAAAATGGTGAAGGGAGAAAATCGTACAGCCAAAACTGGTACACAGGTGGGTCAAGAGCGGGTACTAATGCCAGCGTTGGTGTCTATGAGGAGAACCAGGGTTACAAGCCCAGCTAACCAATTGAGCGATACACCAACGTATTTCAAACTGAAATATATGCTATACAAACCTGTGCGTTGGAGAGTCTGCGTCGCCAACCGCGACAGGAGACAATCTGCATTCTCTCTGACAGTCAGGGGACCCTAAAGGCTCTAGCATCTTACTATATAGCTTCCAAACTAGTATGGGAATGTCTGCAAAACCTAACTGTTCTGGCCAGAAACAACAACGTTACCTTGTTGTGGGTGCCGGGACACAAGAGTATATCGGGCAATGAAACTGCAGACCAACTAGCGAGAGAGGGTTTTCAAATGAAATTTACTGGACTGGAGCCAGGTCTAGGTATTACAAACAGTGCAGTACGTGGTGCAATTAATGAGTGGATTATAAAATAATATCAACTAAATTGGAACCATGTAGCTGGACAAAGGCGCAACAAACGGACGATGGAACGACCGTCACAACGCTTAACTGCTGACTTACATGCATTAAACAGGACTCAGCTTAGCGCAATAACAGTTAATAAATAAAATCTTGACTAATTTTGTCCGAGTTATCTGAAGTCCAAGATATCGGAGTCCGAATTATCAAGCGTTGACTGTATTACTTACACTATGGAATGTTTGCTGCCCTACTATTAAATGAAACCAAATGTACGTATATAAACTACTTGCACGTAATAACGATACGATTTACTTAGACACTAGAGTACCTTTACTTTTGCAAGTATTTCAATTTGTAATTATTATTAATTTAATTTGTCAAAACATTTTTGTACCGTTCAGAAGTTTTTAATTGTATTTTCGCCAAGTCTATATTTCTGAAATTGTATTAAAACGTCTTTTAAATACAATTTAAAACATAAAGCGAAAACGAAGTTCGGGTTAAGAATTGAGAAAACTGAATTCAATGACCGCGAAAATCTATATTGGACACAAAAAAATCCATAGAAGGACTACTTCAAATAACACACTTTACTCTGTAACTGATGCAGATAATTCAAAATAGACGGTTGGTAACCCAAAATAGACGCTTGGTAATTACATTGTGTATTCTGGCAAAAAGTTGACAACGATGAAATATATCCTGTATCATTCATGAATATCGCTCACTATTATTTGATTTTGTGCCTCGACTCGTATATATTTGAAACGAAATTACTATTTCAAGTTCAACATTTTTATAATAAATTCTACAATTTTGGTAACATTACATATTAATTTGGTATCGCTTCACATACAATTTTTTGATATATTTCAAGAAATGTTAAATTCATGTTAAATTTTGTATACACGATACCCTGTGAGTTTGCGAGGCTGGTTACATGATAAGAACAAATACCTGCGCACCATTACAGATTGCCTAAAATCTTCAAGTTTTCCAGCAAAAACAACTGTGGCCGTATTTCCCAATGTATGATACATGGATGAATATGATTCAGTATCTGATATTGATATTTTAGGTTCTTGCACAGCTGTATAGACATGATGCTCAACTCTTGTTATTTTTCAGCATAAATAATTGCTTTACAAATTTTCCAATTTGTCATTCGATTTTATCAACGAAATCTTTACTTAATTTGGTGTACTGACTTGAGTCAAGTAGTGTAAATTTACGGTCCTGTCCTACTCATTTCTTGCACTGAAAAATGATTCTCGATCTGACCAATGGATTATCAATCATCCGTCTCATCTTGAATCATATTCCTTAATTCAAAACAGATAATGTACAGGGTGAGCCATAAAGAGAGGTAAGTGGTTGTATCTCGGAAAGTATGTGTCCTTGTGTTTCCAAATTTTACCGCTAGAGGGTGTAACTGCTATACCCAAATCTAAAATTTCTATTATCTCAGGAAATTGAAGAATGAGTTATAACTTTAATATAATAATAATTCCCTTTAGTGACATTTTTTCGTATCTGTCATAATAAGGGGGGAGAAGGGGAAGACCGTCTATTTGTCAACGTTTAAAGTTTAATCTTTTGAGTATTTAATAAATTAGAAGTCGCTTTCTACAAAAGTAACTTATTTTTACTATTTCCTTCAAAAAATTAAATGGAATATTAGTGTTGCATTAATGCAACACTATTTTCTCTTCGGTTGATCTTGCCTTTGAGCATTCGAATGGTGAGGCCGTCGATATAATAACGGAATGCAGCAATAGCTGACCGAGGGTACGTAATGCGGTATCCACATTTGGAGATTATGGAGATCATCAACAAAAGCCCGCAATTTTTATTGCAAATCCTTTCAACACACAAGGCCATTATGATGATGGTTATAACAAAATTAAAAAAAATAAAAAAGTAATAGTAAATGTCCTCTGATTGATGCATGCTTAGAAGAAGAAGGTTATCTGATAGATAGGGAAAAAGGTTACTCAATTTTGTTACAATTTTACGAAATAGAACAAATTATCATTCTAAACACCTTACTTTACTAGTGGATGACATAACTTCTAAAGCACTGCATATAAACAAATGACATTTAATTTTTCAAATCGCATCAATTTTTATATTACACATTAGTGTTTCAAAGAGATATTGCATATTTAAATTATTTGTTTGAATATTATTCATTGATCTGTGACAGAAACTATCATGTTTCAATCCCTGTTTGTTATATGTACATACATATATGTTATCGAGCAGTCACATCTTATTTACCATAAATTATAAATGTAATTTTGTATTTGAATAAATCTATTCTAAAAATATTCTCGAAAAACTAAAATCTATAGGTTAAAAATAATTCAAAAACATGAACTAAACATGTTTGTAATTAAACGCGTAAACATATTTCTTAAATAAAAATTGATAAACTTTTATGTCCCACACATGGTTTTGATTATTTTATAGGTTTGGGGCAAAGCGCAAACTGTAATAAAATTGAAGGTCTAAAAAATCAGCAGCAAAAATATTTTATATTTGTTGCATATTTTTAAGGAATATTATTGTACTAAAACAATGCTTTAAAAAAAATGCGATAAATAATTTTAATCTGTGTGGAATAGTAAAAATAAATTACTTCGGAAGTACGTTAAACAATGAAAACGGTTACGGCTTTGTGTTAACTGGCGTATTCTAGTTATTTTCCTTGGTAACGATCAAGTGTATGTACGCATGTTTTCGAGTTGCGCTATTTCTACGCTTCTTGTAAAGAGGAAGACCAGACGAAAATAAGATTCGTTCGTCTTCCTCCCGCACATGTTTGTTTACCTTTTGCTCTTTGGCACCCATCCAACTAACCAGATGATTCGAAAACTAGCATTTTTACGTGAGACTGGAACACTGTCCAAGGTTCATGTCTATAATTAAAAGTAATTTCCAATTGGAAATTTGCTGGTCCGCTTTTCAGTTTGCTATATCAGATTGTACACAAGACTCAGAAGAGTAAAGACGTAAGATGGTTATAAACAAATTGTTTCATAGTTTAAGTGCTAAGCATCAAACGTATCGAAATAATAGTAATCAACATCATTTGTTTAGGTAAGTTTAAAATATATTAGATATAGTAGTGTTCTATGTGATGTACCTATTAAAATACTTTTAAAATTATACGTATCAGGTATATAAATAGTGTCGTTATTTCTTTTTAAAGTTTTTAGCAAATTATTTTATTTGATAAATAAGTTTACAATAAATGGTTATTCAGAAGCTTGTTAACTATAATATTGTAATGCAGGTGTGTTAACCAATTTTCAATAGGTTATTAACTGTTATATTTTGTTAATTTCAAAATAAAATAAACTGATGAATATTAAAGGATACTATTTAACTTAATTACGTGACAATTGCTGATTGAAGTATTAGAAAATATTTAAGGAATTTTTTTCAAGGCAATATAGTGTTCTTCTGGAAATTTTCACATCCTTTGTTTAAACGAGAGAGATGTAGCGTACCCACGACTACTTTAGGTAAAAAATAGTTCAGCTACAGTGGTGTGATCTGACAGTAGTATTGGCAATGAGTCAAAGCATTTTTTTAGTTTTATTATATTTATTATCTTTATATATAATAATACTCAACATAATATAATACCAAAATTTTGATAAAAATATCAAAAGAAGCCTCGATAATGCTTTTCCCATAAAAGATATCACACAATCAAGTCTAAAATTCTTGAAACAGAATAAAAGTGGACATTATTTCTTTGTTTGGCAAGAGCTACATACATATATTAGGAAAGGACCTTTGAATCCATCTAAACAGATCACGCAATTTATTATATACTATATTTGTCATAAGAAATCATCAGACCCCAGCCGTGCGTGTGACCTTTAACTGTCATTCTGACATAACTGCCTCCCAACGTTTTTCCTTTATTTTTGGATCATCCTCACAATCTTATTTATAGCTAAACTAAATAAAATCAATTTCATTGTCGTATAATTCATAACACGTTTTGAAATTTTCCCTCGAATATGATCTCAGAAATTTTTCAGCAAAATACTTTTCCTCGGTTAGATTTTGCTTTGAATTGGTGCTTAGACAGTTTTTCCAAAATATTTAATACATATAACTTTTGTTTATGTCACTGTTCCTGTTCTGGGAAAGTGAGAATCATTGAGAATGTATCAACGTTTTAAAGTTGACACCGTCAATTGATCAAATTCAGATTTAAAAAGTTATCTTTCCGTCTGTCAAGCTTTATGAAAATCTGAATTCTACAGCTACCGGTGTTTACTTCTAAATGAAACATAAAGCAAACCAATTCTTCTAATTTCATATTTCGCAATATTTCTATCTACTTTTCAAATTATATTGTGCTTAGTTGTAATCTTTATTCCATTTGTTGTTGGGACATAATTAACAGCATAATATTATTTAGGACGAGGTAATGTTGTAAGAAAGCCATAGAAATACATTTATACACATGATTTATACAGCAAGAGCTGCAATTGGTAGTCTGAACGATCAACACAGCTTTGAACTCCGCTGCTACTGCACTCACTGCAAAAAAAATTAGTATCTATATATAAAAACAAGATATTTGCATAATTTCGGCTTATTTCAACATTGAAACAATCTGTGTCTGCTATTATATTATTGAACTAACAAATTTCCTGATAGTAATGTATTAATATTAGAAACAAGTGGTTTGCCATAAATTCATTTCTTATTTACTTTTTTTAGATACTCAAAATTTTATTATTTTGGGGATCTAGTCGGCTTTCAACCATTAATACTATTCTTGTCATCTGTCAATTTTACTTTTGTGTTTTTGATTTCTAAGGCAAGAGAGAGTTTGTAAATTTGTACAAAAAAAAACAACATTTCCGTCATATTCTTTTGTTGAATTTTGACGTAGAAGTTATGGCATCGTAACCCACTGTAACTATTTGTGTTGTGAACGCAATTGGAGAGAGTACAGCACGAGAATAGCTTCCGCGATTCCAAAAGCGCCATTTTGACGTAAACAATTCTTATCATTCAGAAAATTCAGGTAATTTTGATAAAATTAAAAAAATCTGAACGATACAATGTTCATGATAACTGACGTCAATGAACCCTAAAATTAACTTTAGATGGTAACTTCTCGAACGTAATTCGACGTTTGTTTTGCATTTATAAAGTTAAAAAACCCATATTTTCACTGGTGACAGAAACTGCCTTTATGTTACTATAAAAAGCAGAAATAAATGTGTTAGCATTGAAGAAATGGAATTTCCTGGGTATGATATTTCTCCGCGTAAGCTAGTAGTAGTAAACGTGTTTTTATCTAGTATGAAAGATTGGGGGGTTATTCCATATATTTACATTTTTGTTCTGATCATTTCCTGTCAGATTTCTATCCATTTTGATTTTTTTAGTGCTTTTTCCTACTCTTTCTAAATTAGAAATATGTCAATAACTCGGCAACAAAGTGACAATTGCTATTGTAATTTCCTTATCACTTATTTTTGTAATAAAAAAAATCGTGTATTGAAATGTGAAAAAAAATGTACTTTTGCCGTATGTGGGGAGAATTTTTCGCCACATCCCACTTGCAGTGCAGCTTTAATAAAATAATTATTACTAAAATGACGAGAGGAATTTAATTCACCAGCACTTTAACATCAACAACATTTTTATATTATGTCAGGTCGGTATTATGAAAAATATATAAAACGCAGACTGTAAGTACAGGATTTTCCAATAAGAACGATATGATTTTAAAATGAAATAAAATAGAAATGACTTCAGATATAACCACACTTTTTATATTATCTTATAGTACAATCGATAACGTTTATGGTTTGAATAGCACTTCGTTTAAATGTCCACCTCGGCTTCGAATTCACTCGTGTAAATGAATTCGACGAATCCAATTTTCAACGACTTTGTGCAATAAATCGAGCATAATTTCATGAATGCAGCGTTCAATGTTCAATCTCAAAGCATCAAGTGTTTGTGGCCTGTCTGCATAAACCTTAGATTTTAAATAACCCAACAAAAAATAATCTAAAGGAGACAAATCACAGCTTCTTGGAGGCCAGGGAACAGTTGAATTCCTTGAAATTATCCTTTCTCCAAACTTTTCTTGCAGTATGGTGATAGTTTCATGAGCAGTGTGACATGTAGCGCCTTCTTGCTGGAACCACATATCTTCTAAATCAAGCGCATCCAAATTTGGCCATAAAAAATTTGTCAACATCTGCCGGTATAGTTCACCATTCACTGTAACTGAATCTCCAACCTCATTTTGGAAAAAAAATGGTCCAACGATACCACCATACCATAAACCACACCATACAGTTACCTTCAGGGGATCCAAAGGCTTCTCGTGAATCTGTCGTGGATTGTTTTTACACAAAAAAACGGCAACTATGCTTATTTACGTAACCACTTAACCAAAAATGAGTTTCATCTAAAAAGATAATTTTTTCCGCAAAATTGCGATCTCTTTCAAGTCCTTCTAAACTGCAAGCAGCAAATTCGCAGCTAGTGGCTGAAGTTCTTGGGTCAAAACACGGGTGTAAATTTAAATCTTTTTGCAAAATTCGGCAAGTTGTTGTTTTTTTTAAGTCGTAACTCTTGAGCACGACGAGGAATTGATAAATTTGGATCTTCTGCAACACTAGCTCCTACAGCAGCAATAGTCTGAACAGTTCTGACATTTCGGCGTCTTACTGGTGTTTTTACATCGTGAAGAGTAAAATTACTTTCAAATTTCTTAACGATGCGACGAATGACAAGCACAGAAGGGCGATTATTTAGACCAAATTTTTGCGAAGTGCGCGAAAAGTGTTCACATAAGAACGATGATTTTCGTAAATGTTTTGGACAATAACCAAATGTTCTTGGAGCGACTATTTAGCCATAATAAATTGTTAGAGTTTAGTGAACATAAATGACAACTAGTGACAGGTATAACTTTAAACCATTTACAAAACTTTAAACCAACTACATCATTACAAAATCATATCATTCTTATTGGAAAACTCTTTACTTCTGCGTTTTTGTGTTTAATTTCTTACGGTACGTTATATAATTTTTAAACAGGTTGAACAAAATATTTATGAATACTTAAACGTGTTTAAAATATTTGGCTTAACTTAATATAAATGAATACATCATTATTTTACCGACAGAAAACTATACTTGTTTTTCTTTGGAAGTGTTTAATTTTATTGTCATGTTTACGAGAAATTTAAGTTTTTGAATTCCGTGTATCCTCTCATTACGTACAAAATTTAGTAGTAAACATATTGCGTGTTAATATTTTCAGAAAATTCAATTATATTTTTGAAACTATTGCAGAAGGCTTATGTTGTTGTTTTTGCTAATTTTGATATATTTATATTTTACACGTTTATCATTTATTATATTGTGGGTATTTTCCTGAAAATAGTTCGTTGTAATGATTGTATTCTAGAGCATACGTTAATATTATAATTTTCATCAAGGAATAGAATAGAATTATTCAGGAAAAGTTGTGAGATGATAATATTACGAGGGATAAGCTACAATTATTGAGAATTGAAAAATCTATGTAGTTACCCGTGCAAAACAAATTATTATTAAATAGTGCACTATTTTTTCGGTTGAATAGTGTCTGAGAAATAGCTCATAAGGATACTATGATTTCAAGAAAGGCTTGACCGTGTATGAGTGTGGAGAAAGTTTAAATCGGCAGTTGTGGATCTCGCACCATCATTAGCTACTGTTTATAGATGGTATAAAGAATTTGAACGAGGTTGCAAGTCGGTGGTACACAGAAAAAGTTCTAGTCCTCCTTTACTGCTGTTAACCTCGAAAACATTGCTGCGGTGAAGAAGATAGTGGAAGAGGACAACCGCATTACCTATGCAATGATAGAGTCCAACCTGAAGATTGGATCCTTGCAATTGAAATAATTTACAAAAAGCAGAAGGTGTTAGAATTTGCCAACAAATTTTAGATATGTTGAATGCTGGAGGCCATCAGATTATTTCTAAAATTGTAACTGGCGATGAAACGTACATTCCGTTTTTTTGATGTTCCCACTCGTCATGGATACATGAAAATGAGCAATGAAAAAAGTTATGTACGGAGTATTTTTTAGAAGTACGGGTTTGGTGGCCGCAATTAAATTAGATCAGAAGACAGTTACCGCTAAATGGTATGTTGAAAATGGTTTGCCTATTGTGTTCAGTAAAGTACCAAGAAAGGGAATCGTGTTACATCATGATATCGTGTCGTCCTATACAGCAGGGACAACTGTTTAGTATTTAGCGGAAAACAAAATCAAAATTATAGGACATCCTCCTCATTCACCGGATTTGGCCGTGTGTGACTGCTGGCTATTTTTTGAGCTCAAAAAACATTTCAGAGGGAAAAGATCGAGTCAAAAGAAGAGATTGACATCGCCGTTAAGTGTTTTTTTTGATAGTATTCCTAAAGACAGCTGGTTCAACGCTTTTAAACTATGGAAGAAGAGAATTGTTAAGTGCATTATTGTAAATGTCAATCACTTTGAACATATTGAAAATAAGAATTCTAAAAACTTCCACTAATCTTTCTATTCTCAATAATTATAGCTTGTTCTTCATATACAGTATTTTAATATTAGAGAAATAAATCAATTGTTGATTAATTAGAAGAAACCTGAAAGAAACTTATTAGATAATAAACTTATTAAATCTGCTATATTTAGATTTTATTGCTGTATATGTTAGTGTAAACAAACAGAGCCTAAAGAAAACACGAAATAGTGTTAACATTGATATTGAAATTACAGTATCAGTGCAATGATAACATAGCGAGAGATATTAAACGTAGTAAAAATTAGATTAAAACACAATTTATATTAATAAAATTCAAACAACTATTATAAGATTATAATACAACAATATTAACTACTATAATTAATAATTATACTACAACAACGAACAGCATACAGAATTTTCTTTATTTGCATATAATTATGTTTAATTTTACGTTTCTTTATTTAATTAGTTAATATAGGTATACATTATGTTGTTAAATATGAATGCTTTTGGCAACAATGAAATATTGTACTTTGACCAAATTGACGCAAAATGAACAGTTAATCATAATTTGTGCGGATGAATTTAACAAACATTGCTAAATGCCTACTACGATTAATTATTGTTCTTTTGTTGTACTCGTTGGCGATCCTTTTGACGGCTTCCGTTGGCTTGCGTTACGAATTCTCAATTCTCTTGTCGACGGTATTTATTTGGATGAATGAATATTCTGGCACTTATCTAAGTTATTCGCATTATTATTACACTTGTAAAAGGGCAGATATTTCTTTAAAGTAGTCTAATCTGCACATTACATGAAATCGTACGAAGTTTTTGATCTCTTTTGTTTTGTTGGCGATTTTAACCTGAATACCTATTCTATTTAGATACACGTTATCTTTAGGTGTCATTGTAGACTTTTCCGGTTACAGGTCTATAATGAACAAGATATTCACTGCATCTTGTCTAAAGATATATTCACCAATTTTCCTCCTATACTCGTAATTTAGTTCAGCTTATATTAAGAGATGTAGTTTACAGGGTGAGTATTTCTAATTGACATATTTAAATTCTCTGTATACTGTTAATACCATCCGTACTTATTTGCAAAGGCCACGTATATACCGTCGTTGTTCTTTTTACTGTTTCTTTGTTCCTAATTTTCGTTGCCATGGTGCTCGTTAGATAATCAATTTGTCCCTCATTGGCCTTAGTCATATCTAGAACCGCCATATACTTCATTGAGAGATTTTGTTTATTTCTACTTCTTCAGGCATATATATTGCACAGTCCCCTTTAGAATTAAACGTAGCCGGATTCATATTCATCACCTGATGGGTATAGGAAGACATATTGCTCAGTCAGTCCACGTCTAGATCTTGCTACATATTTTGGAAACCTCAAACTTTTAACAAAATCTCTTTGATGTTCTTTCATAGTCCGGTATCACCACTTCTTACTTGGTCTAATTCTACATCGTCCCAGTCAATTTGCCTGAATTCCATTACTCGAGTTGTTAATTTATGTGTCGACATTATGAGTTTCCGCATTCTCATTTTTTTATTTCCATTTGATTTCCAACTGGATTTTTGTACTCTCTTCAACCAACTTCATAATAGCTGTCGTCATCAAAGAAACATGAGTGGCTCTGTCTTTTTGAGATAAGGTTAGGCCCAATACTTCTCTGCTAGTCATCGATCATCCGAGTCTCTGGTTGATACCATCATTGCTTCTTCAAAGTATCTTCTGCTCCACCACTTCTAACTTGTATACAGCACTTTCCTTAAACTCCTCATCCAGCCAGTGCTTCTCCTTACCTCCGGTTTCCGTCAGATCTACTTCCATTATACTGTGTTCTCCAGTATCATCCATTTCCTTATGCCCTACCTTTGTAGAGGCGGGCTTACACTTGGCTGGCTCTCTGAGCTATATATCTTCCTATTCTCTTCCTGTCTTTTTTTAGAACTACTCTTGTCAGTTGTTGAATTTACAACTTCTACTCTCCAAAAAGCTAGAATCAGAAGGAGACGCCTCATCTGTAGTCTTCATTTCACCAATACTTCTCTGCTAGTCATCGATCATCCGAGTCTCTGGTTGATACCATCATTGCTTCTTCAAAGTATCTTCTGCTCCACCACTTCTAACTTGTATACAGCACTTTCCTTAAACTCTTCATCCAGCCAGTGCTTCTCCTTACCTCCGGTTTCCGTCAGATCTACTTCCATTATACTGTGTTCTCCAGTATCATCCATTTCCTTATGCCCTACCTTTGTAGAGGCGGGCTTACACTTGGCTGGCTCTCTGAGCTATATATCTTCCTATTCTCTTCCTGTCTTTTTTAGAACTACTCTTGTCAGTTGTTGAATTTACAACTTCTACTCTCCAAAAAGCTAGAATCAGAAGGAGACGCCTCATCTGTAGTCTTCATTTCAGCATAGATGCACCGCCTATACCGAGGCTGTCTAGAAATAAAATGTCGATGGGGTCACCACATCCCAACGGACATGTCATGCTGTGTTATATTAGATAGAATCTTAAGTTAATATTAAATAGGATTTTACTTTTGTCTTCATCAGTTACACAAAACTAATTATGATAAAAATATAAAAGTCGTAGAAAAAATGAAAGTTGACTTTTTGAACGTTTGAAAAATCAAAGAAATTTTGAGGAGTTATTTAAACCTGGGATATATGGACCCAGTTTGAAAGCCGAAGAAGATGCCAAATTTCAATAAAATCTGATCTGAGACCAATCATTTTTACGCGGAATGAATATTTTTGTTATAATTAAAGCGAAAAATTTTATCAGCTATTCCCGACAAGTTATAACGTTTTCGTCTAAGAAGTTTGACACATGATATATTATTTTTAAAAAGACAAAATAAACTTCAATTCATTAAGCTATGCAACAGTACTGTTAGCACAATACGAAATAATTATGAATACATAAAACATAAAACTAGCTACAAAATAATTTATGTTAATTTGATTTTACAGGAATTGCCTTTGATAACAGTGGAAGATGGATTTTCCTATAGCTGGATTGGCAGCGGTTTTCGCTGGAGTATTTTCAAATCCTTTAGAAGTGATAAAAATACGTATGCAACTGCAAGGAGAGTTGCAAGCAAGAGGACATCATCCAGTACACTATCGGAACGTATTTCACGCATCATATATTATTGCAAAACATGATGGTATCGCAGCTCTTCAAGCCGGTCTAACACCAGCCCTTTGGTTTCAATTTTTCCTTAATACGTTCAGATTAGGTATGATTTTATTTTTATATTTTCACAATTATGAATCATTGAATAATTTCCAAAAATTCTACTTTAAATTTACATTATAAATACAACAATAAATGTCAGCGAACTGTAATATACATACCTACACAAAAACACTAAGTCAAGTTGTTCGTCAACAGCCAAATATTTCTAGAATTGGCCGTACATGTGTACAACACGACAACTCTACGTGATTACTGTAGAAATCTATTTTGGACATATAATTTGCAATGTTCATAGGAAGCTTCGCAAAAAGTACACACGTTTTCAGTTACTTTCAAAATTCACGAAACAAATGAGCAAATATCTATTTATAGATTTCCTGTTAATGTTTTACGGCTTCATTTAATTTATGTTTATAGAGTTGTACTAACAACAGTTCGCTATTTGAATTTATAAATGATACAGATTTATTTTCCTTTTTGAAAATAAAATTGTTAATGTTGGTCTGTTTATATAATAGCTTCGAAAAATATCTATTAACTTAGATATGATTTAAAAAGTTTTCTTACTATCTCATATCATTTTCACTAATATAATACATCTAGAAAATTCCAGATGTAAATACAAGAATTTTAAAGCGACAATTTCTTTAAAAAAGGCTAAAATAATCGTTAGCATTCAGATCTAAATTCTAGTATTCTAAATTTCTACTTCGATTACTGCCAAATAATATTCTAAAATTATTAGTCAGAATTGATTTGATTGAAATTTTTTAGGTGGTTACGACTACGTTTGTAGAAAGGGCTACACGAAAAATGAAAAAGGAGAAACAGTATTTTACAAAAGCGTCTTAGCTGGTGGGTTAGCTGGAAATGTTGGTGCATTTATTGCTAGCCCATTTTTTCTGGTAAAAACTCATTTGCAAGGGCAAGCCGCTGAACAAATAGCTTTCGGGTATCAACACCATCATTCCAGCATGTGGAGTGCTTTCAAGAAAATCTTTAGGGAACATGGGGTAAGTTTACATATATGTACCAGTAGTTAAATAAGAATATATTTTGCTGACGTGCTAAATTGTATATATATAATTTAGTTTTTCATGGGGAATTGTATAGTCTGCCGGCTACTAAAAATATGTCATGTTCTGCTAATCATTTGCACAGCACAAGATTCTTATGTGTTAGCAGATAAAATAAAGATTTTTCCATTGACTCATTTTGTCATGTATGAAATACTGCAGAAGTTTCCACATTAGAAAGTGGACGATATCTTGTAGTAGAAATCAATCTGGAATACAACTATAAAGTGTTACAAAAGCTTTTTAACCACTTACTACAACAAAGAAGATTACAGGAAGATGCTCCAATGGATTTAACCTGTAACACGAAAAAGACATGAAAAACTATCACATTGAGAAATATAATAAATTAGAATGAAAAATATACTAAACAGTGAGTTTTCAAAAGTTTCTTAAATTTTAAAACAAAATGACAATTTAATTTCATTGAAGACAAATAGTCGCTGCTCAAAGTAATTAATTAGTAGTAGTTCGATAGATAATGAATAAGTATTAAAAATGTTTTTTAAAACTACAAATTTAATGATACTGTTTCGTTTTATAAGAGGCTTTTGATCACGATTCAAGTCCCCTTTTGAAGGGCAAAGAATTTCATAACTCACATGATTTTCGCTAAAATTCTTACAAAATCCATATCAAATTCTATACTTGAAAATCATCATGCGCAGACTGATGTCAATATGACGTTATACTCTAATAATTCTTATGGTAGACATGACGCTAAAAAAGATGTCTAAAATACCAACGAATGTCATTTTTGTCACAGCCAAAAGTAGTCATTTCTAGATATACAAACAATTTAAAGTAACTTCAACATTTGACGTACAAATAATGTTCAAATTTTACGGGGATATTTATTATTGATTAGTAGGAATATTTTTTATTTTATAATGATACTTTTCGATACTTTTAATTAAAAATGTGTCAGTACTTCGGCATCAACGTGATACAGTTAAAAGTCAATAAAAGTAGGCAAAAAATTGCGTATGTTTTAAACCTAGCTTTATTTATAAGTAGAGTCGACAAAGAAAGGCAAGTTTCAGTGCAGTGCGGAGAGCAGCGTAGAGGGGTGAAGCGTGTGGCAAGGCAACTCGAGCGCCCGTATCAAAGCACGCTTATTCAGTATTACTCCATTGGTCGTTGTGAGTGTTTATCAGTACCACAGATATTAGAAATGTTATTACTAAGCGCTGGCCTTGATACGGCCGCTTTGCCCCTCCACGTTGTTCTCCGCACTGCACTGAAGCTTGCCCATCTTTGCCGAGTCTATTTATAAATATAATTAGTGTCATTAGTGCCAATGTCATTAGTTTCAATGTCTACATCACTAGTGTCAATGCCATTATTATTATACAAGCAGGAGCATGCAGGCTTGGTAGTCGCAGTAATAGAGCAATGGTTCTCTGGTAGTAATAGACCAGAGTTGCAATGATTGAATCGTGATGACCGCCGTGTTGTGGCTAGGATTGATATGATCGATATAACCTTTGCCGACATAATATTGTAACAAAGCCTAGGAAACATTTAAACACACAAATACTACTTACAAGCTACTGCAGCGACATTCAACACAGATAAAAAATATATATATATATAAAATTATAGGTTTCGTACTTGCTTAGTATGAACAACAATAGTAATTCAAAAAATACATGAAGGAATACAAACCATATCTAGCAATAGAACCATATTTATTTAAAGCTTTTTGTAATATATTGGGAACCAATTGTGAGGCTGTCAATTGAGAGATTAGCGAAGGACATTACATTAATATTTCGTGACGAACGTCAACAAATCGCCGGCAAATAAATGTTTCATCAATTTCTCATTTAATGTGATCAGTGAATACCTTAGATTGATGTCAATATGACTCAACATTAGATTAGATTAGATTAGATAATTCACGGGATGGCTAAGCAGCCTCTTACTACTGCGACCTATTTGTCTATTGTAGCTCCTGTTATCTAGACCATCTGGCCTTCTTTGTGAGGCTTTCTAGCCTTGCCGGGTTTGTCTTCATGTAGCTTACTATATCTGGGTATGATTCGTCAATATGCTCTAGCCTCAATCTGGCTAGCCCTTGCCAATGCGAAGGGCTAGCCAAGATGTGCTGCGAGGTCTCTTCTTCTGTCTGACAGATTCTGCACATAGCGTTTTTCACCAGACCAAGGTTACTCATTATGTTTATTGAGTCCGTTATATCCTGTTAGTAGACCTACTACTAACCTGACTATTCTCCTGCCTTTGTTCAAAAGGTCATCAGAGTATTTAGGCATGTATGTTTTGATAAATACTTTAATCTGCCTCTGTCCTGGGGGCTTGTCCACCAATCGAGGAATTTATTTGCCGACCATATTTCCATGGTTTTGGCTATTTCCCTTTTCGTGGTTCCACACGATGGTATAGGTCCAATGAGTAGCCTGGACGCTCCACCTTTGGCCAGGGCATCTGCCTTCTCATTTCCTTTAATACCTTCGTGTCCCGCTACCCAAGCTAGGGTCACTTTCCTGTGCACTCCTAATTCGTTTAGTGCACATGTGCAGTCCCATATCAGCTTTTGATGTGATCTTTTTGGCGTCAATCGCTTTTATCATAGCTTGAGTATCAGTGAAGATGGCTATGAGTTTTCGTTCTGTCCCTTGCCTTAATATTTCTCTGACACAGTGACTCAACGTTATTATAACATTTAAAGTAATAAAAGCAGTTGCAATTTTGGTTTTATTGAAAGAAAGTCTAGTAGTGAGAAATACAATTAATATATGTATTTTTTGACCTTTGTGTACTTATCTTTTAATTCCTGATTTATTCCCACTTAGAGGTCAATAAAACAATAAATAATTAAATACCAATTTATTCCATAACATATAATAATATGTTTTCGTTAAATAACTTCTTCAGTGGAAGAAATTGACATTTAATATGTGTCAAATTACTACTAATATAAATATAAATTGCCATGCCTATCAACAAAATTATCTAAAAAACAAACAATTCATTGATATATCGAATAAATTGGTATTTAATTATTTATTGTTTTATTGACCTCTAAGTGGGAATAAATCAGGAATTAAAAGATAAGTAGTGAGAAAATCAACCGCCAAAAGCCATATAAACATAATACCAAGTTTAGTTATATCAATATAACATAAACAAATTGTTATGAGCTTGAAATGCCAAAAACTGAACAACTCATATACTTCAACACAACAAGACAAACATAACACAGCAATGAAAGTTTACCGCCATTTATCAAATCTTATATTGGAACTTAGACTCGAGCAATTTAACCGACATCTTAATACATTTAATAATCTAACACAAATGGACACCTAATGGACCATATCGTTGAAATAATTTGGAGAATGTCAGTTAAGGCCTTTTTTACATTAGATAAGTATAGTTTTATTTGTACAATCCCCTTTACCTCACTACCTACAAAGAAAGTTTCTCGCAAAAGATGTGATAGGGTTGGCTAGAATTTGGCGAAAATATTGCACAAGAATTGACAGATAACGTTGTAAACATTACTGTTAAGTCGCAGTTTTCAAATCTAACCAATGACACAATTCTGCAAAATAAGAGTAGTACCTAATGATTACTTATCCAACAAAATTGTAAAGTTACCTGTAATAGAAATTTCATATATAAATATAATATTTTACCAAATGGTAGTCAGACTATACACTTGCTTTTTATAACGTTTTTTGAAATTAAATAGCTTGTACTTACACAAATTAAAATAGATTTCCCACCATACACATTGGTATAGCAATTTGTATTGCATAAATCACAAAACACCAGTAAGTTTTTAACAATGCTAAATTAAAAAGGTATATACCGTGTGTGCCGCATAAGATGCTAGAGCAGTATTCCAACTAATTAGTAGAAATATCAATACTTAGATCAGGTGAACGATTAATTAATTCAATATAATTCTTTTTCCACCGACATTAAAGTTAAGCAAAGTATTATCTTAAAAAATGTTGTTTACAGATACGTGGCTTATACCGTGGATCTACATCAGCAATACCTAGATCATTTCTAGGATCAACAGCACAACTTACAACTTTCACATACTCAAAAGAATTATCGCAAAAATATAAATTATTCAGTAATTATCCTTTACTGGAAACTTTCGCTGCTAGTATGGTCTCTGGAATATTCCTAAGCGTAATGATAACACCATTTGATTTGGTTTGCATTAGATTGTACAACCAAGGTAAGCATTTTTAATTGTTAATATTCGCTTTATGACTATTATTTTTATCGGTGATTTGGTAGCAAAAATTTTATTACAATCTCAAATTCAAACTCATCACAACCGTAGTGATTTTTTTTGTGAATATCGGGAATCATCGGGCTCGATAGAGTAAATCATAAATGTCGATATATAACTCAAAATTTTATATTGAAATTTAAACATTATAAAAATTTTCAAACTTCCTGCTCTTCAAAATCTTACTAAACAACTAAATAGTCCAAGTTTGAAGATGCTAATTAGCAAAAAGGAAGTGGTCTTCAAAAGTGTGTCTGCCGTAACTTATTTCCAGGCATATAAAGTTATCTTCGACGTTTATTCCTAGCAGACAATATTTCCATTACAAGAGAACGTAGTAGACAAGGAATACTTGAACATTCTCAGTACAGAATTGATCTTGTCATCTGTGACTTTAGGCGTTTTAGTCAAGGTTAAAATAAAAAAATGATGATTTACCAGTAATGTCAAAAAATATTTATAGTTTGAAATGATACAGGCACAGTAATTAGTTGATATGGAATTTGTCTTTGCTGTGGTGGACAGTATTTCGCAATATATAAAAAATAAATCCGTACTGCCACTTATAATTTCCTAAACCTGTTAAAGTTACAATAGAGAAAATTTATTAAAACAAAAGTTTTGATCTAAAATAGTTATGTGTTTAGTAAAAATTTATTTGATATATTACGCAACTGAATTCAATTGAATGATTGAGTCAACTTCTTCTTATTTCGGTTTGTACCGGAATAGAAACGTCAATTCAAACTTTAAAACACAAAATATCACAAATCGTTATATCTTGAGAGAGAACAATTCAATTGTAAGAAATGGAGAAAAATATTGAACAAAATGAAGACAGACAATGATATTTATTGCAATTTCACCATCGGATCTACAAGTTGTTATCCTTGCTACTAACTCAACAGTGCACCACTAACAGATGCTTAACAACTACTGTGCACGGGAACTCTCTTCGTTTGAATCTATTCGGCGACGCTGTCGGGAAGGAAAAATCCGACGTCCGAAATAATCCTTCACTTCAGAGAAATATTTTGTATATATTATAAGCTTAAACCGCAGAGAAACGCAAGATAGTTTATTTTTATATTTCTTACTTAGTACCTAGAAAAGTAGGACTTTCTGTCATCGAATTAAAGCAACCTCGCAAAATGTGTTTACTATTTGTTGCTATGAAAATGTGAGTACTGTTTAGATATGTTTTCAAGGAAATACAGCATATCTCATTTGAGATTTCCCAGAATTGTCTGGTTTTAAGAATATTCATTCGAAATTTTCCTTATACGTATATAAAATGCTTAAATTACATCGATGAAATATATTACAATTACCTTAATAAACCATTATTACTTATTGTTTGACTTATAAATATTTATTACATAATATTCTTTATCTGTATTAAATCACTTAAGTATATTTTGATTGATATCACTTATAAAGTTTATTCATTTACAGGTGTCGATAGCAAAGGGAATGGTTTACTGTACAAGAATTTTCTTGATTGTCTAATTAAAGTTTCCAAATCCGAAGGATTTCTTGGCTTCTACAAGGGTATCGGACCTTGTTATCTACGACTAGGACCGCACACAGTTCTCAGTCTTGTATTCTGGGACTTACTAAAAGAGTGCCACACCGGTTTTTCACAAAGAATGACATTAACATCATAACATCAAAAAAATTTAACTGCTACCCATACCATAGGTTAAATATGTGTATATAAACGAATTATAATTAACTGTTAATGACGCAAACTGCATCTATCTCATCGATATAAAAATGTAAACAAACACGTGCGATAATATGGGATATAAATAAATATCGCCTGTATCTGTGCGTAGCAAAGGTTACGTGTTTTAAGTTATAATACATACATACGTTTAAAATATTTAATACATAGATATCTTTTATAACTTTATTTTTATTTGTGAAAAAGGAATATGTACTCGCAATACATAGATAAGTTGTTAATAAGATAATCTTAGTGATTTGTACAAATATTTAGCTTCAATGCATGCTTAAAAAGTAATTTGCAATTGATTTAGATCCAGCTATTTAAGCCTTTGTATCCTTTAAATATATTTATGTATTTACAAATTGTGATAAACTTATTGTATATTTATTTTGTATAAGTTAAAATAAAGTGTACGAATTATTTAGATATGTTACTCATTCATTGTTATCCCAGACGTGCTAATTCACTAATGGAATAAGTATTTGTAGAGTTCGTTACAGAAAAAGGATCCATTAGGCAGCAAAATTTGTATAAAAATTGTGGAAGCTTTTGGATAACTAACATTTAATTTGAAATTTATATTTATTTTGTTTCTTTTTATTTTAACTGAATATAAAGCACAAGTGCATCAGTACTAAGTGGCTTATTAACTCAAAAATATATCTGCCTCTATTATGCCAAATTGAGAATACTTCTATTTTTTGTAAACGACATATTCTTTTAAATTTTACGAAGAAGTTGCCTCTCTTAAGGCTGTGAATATAGAATTTCTATCGAAATTAATCATGCCATGAATCATTTAAATCAAAGCCAGTCTCCTACTGATAAACATTGTAGTATTGTTAGCAATGAACTTATCGGGTACTCGAATAGTGGTCACATTTCTTATTGAAAAGACGGATAAAATTTCATTCATTTAATCTTACCGAATGATTTCTAGAATTGTCAGTGATTGCTCTTACGCAAGTAGTAAATAGACAACATTTTTCTATGTCTTCGATAATGTTGAGCCATTGAATTTTTGAAAACGCATTAATCATCGACTTCTATCCATTCTGAATGAATTTGACGTCCACAGCAGAGTCTTTCTATTTCTTTAAGCCCTTACTACTTATACTATACATTATAAGCAAAGGGTCAGAGTGATAATAATAAAAATATGTATCCGAGGAATGTTGTTAAAATTTGAATTGATCAATACTCTTAGGTACGATCGCAGACAAATAAAAATTTTCTTTATTTATTGCTTAAACAGTAGACACTCTCTGGTCCGGCCACCTCGGGAATAAACCCTAGGCCGGATAGCAAAATGGCCGGACTAACCGAAACTACATTATTATGTATGTAAGTACAAGTACATAATACGAATGCATATACATACATATGCAGGCATATGAAATATTGCTGTACTTGGTTAGTTCATCTCACTTAAAACGTCGGCCCCATTCGTTTGGCCATCTTTATATTTATGTATTATTATTACCTAGTATCACGAATGAAGAAAGCAAGTGAGAAAAAATACAAGAAAGTACACATAAACTTACAAATTTATTGACCATAATACATATGTGAGACAAATTCTTTCCTTATATGAAAAACATAAACATTAAAATGTAACAATAGGTACTCAGAAACAAAAACTTAAAAGAAATCAGTTTTCTTGTTTTTTTTGCTAAGTTGCTTTTATGTTTAAATGTGAAATCACGCCACTTCTTGAATAACATAATATCAACTGCAGTTGCCTCTGTTTGCTGCTCGATGTAAGTTGTTGCCAATTCCAGTGCTGCTCTTCCTTCAGAATGGCTCATTTTTTGCTCATTATCACCTTCTTCTATACCTTTGCTTCTTCTTTTTCACCATCCTGGCAAATTAGAATTTGCACGATTTTATCGTCACTTAAGATTTCATTTTGAAGTTCCTCATCTTGACCAGCAATCCATTCCACAATGTCTTGTCGGACAAAATCATCAGTGTGAGGAAATCGTTGTAGATCTTGTAATAAGGATTCGTTATCATTAGATTCAGAATCCTGGAGATTAGATTCTTCTGCTTTATTATTCTCAACTATTTCTGTTACATTTGGCCTTACCACGATTTCGTAAATAATGTGGATGATGGTATTTTATCATATGCCTTAGCCACCATCTACATCACGTCTTTTATGTTAATAACCTTTAAAACCTGAATAATTCCTGTATCTTCATTCTCCAGTTTATCTAAAATTTCCGAAAAAAGCTTCCTGCGGTACCTTCTTTTAGAACTTTCGATGACTCCTTGATCCATTGGCTGTGAAAGACTGGTGACATTAGGTGACAGAAACAAGAACTTTATATCAGAATAACCTTCACATTCTAGTTCTGTCGGATGGGTAGGTCCGTTGTCTAGCACTAGAAGTGCTTTAATTGGTAACTTCAAGCTTTTCAAATAGTTTTTCACTTTAGGAACAAATTCACATATGAACCATTCCTTGAATAAATACGAATTCAGCCGGGCCGATTTTTGTGCTCTGTAGTACACAGGAAGGGATGGCGTGTTTAAGTTTGTAAAAGCTCTGGGTTTTGCCGACTTTCCAATTACAAATGGTGACAATTTGTGGGACCCTGATGCATTTAAACATAACGCCACCGTTATTCTTTCTTTATTGGCTTTAAATCCTGGAGCTGAAGTCTCCTTCGCAGTAGCCAACGATTTCTTTGACAAAAGTTTAAAATTCAACCCAGTCTCGTCTATATTGTAGACTTGCTCTGTACTTAGATTTTCACTAACAATGATATCATTTAGTTCTGCCGACAATTTTTCACCATAAACGCCAATAAAATTAAGACCGTGACGTTTCTTCCAGCGTGACAACCAACCATCACTTGCCAAGAATGTATCTTCCGTCTGAAGTTTTGCGCAATAGAAACATGCATTCCTGACTGTGGACTATGGTTTGTCACTCACTGCAGAACACATTTTTTTACTTTTTATATGTATTTACTCTTCGAGTTCCACGAAACAAGTAGAAACTTGCACCAGTCGCTGAAGGCTTCCCAAACTATCCGCGTGTTGCCGGCCGAACTATCCGACGGCCGATCTAACCGAGGCCGGACTAGAGAGCGTCTACTGTATTTTTATCTATGGCAGGTGTAGCTGAACTGACTTTGAAGCTGTATTGCTTGTCAATTATTGCAGCTTGCAAATGTATTTTATAGGCTTTGTCATTCGATCTCTGCAAGTCTGGTCTGCCGCTACCAGACAACGGCCGCTCTACCACTGCGACTATCAACCCTGTAGCCTTTGAATGTAAGTACATATATTCTGCGTGAATTTATATTCATATTGGATTGTTTTATAAAGGAAGTCCAGTATATGTCACTAAAGCTATTATTATCAAAGCTTATTTTAGTTGTTTAATTTGGCGTCACTTTTTTATGCAATGATAAACGTCAGATCTACAACCAACGATGTGAAAGCAATACAAGACAAATATTTTAAATCCAGCATTAAATGGATCTTATATGGAATCTACATAAAAGTTAATGCTTGTATAATATATTATAACTAAAGCTCCGACTTTTCTAGGTTGTTCAACCTATCAAATATGTTAGCGTTCAGAATAAATGCTTTCCGAGAACAATTATTAGTCACAGTACTGAGCAAGTGTTGGGAACCCAATTCTTCAGCTGTAAAATTACATATGTTAAAAAGAAAATAGAATAGTGAGGTTTTTATGGATGTGTAGCTGATGTGTGTAGCTAATATTGTGTAATAGTTAGCGAAACAAAAGCAAAGTCTTCTTGTATCTGTGAGTCACTGTGAGTGGCCAAACAATAATTAACGACAGTAGAATAAATCAGTTTCTTGCGTTGATTCTTCCATTTTGTCGGTAAGTAAATAAATGTTTCGATAAGAAACATTAAAATTTTGGCAAGTTACTACATCTTGCTTTGGCAAGTTCAATTAGCAGTCACTAAAGCACAAAGAAAATACACTGGAATTAATAAACTTAATAACTGGTGTCTTATTTTTACTCTCAAGTAAAATTGATTTATTGAGTAATACATGTTATTGCGAATTGCTGTTTCAAGATGAATATATAGGTGCACTTTCCCAAGAACAAAAGATTTAAAATTTGTCTACGTATGTGTTACGTGAATAATATAATCTGCAAATCTGCTTACGTGCGGTATTATAGATACACAAGTTGATTAACATTATGTGATACACATTTTCTCACTGTATACACAAATAATTTAGAAAATTAGTCCGCAGTTAGTTTCAATTTGTTGTCCAATTTCCAAATATAGTAATTTGTAACATCTGTTATAAACGCAAACCTGGTACTAATAGTCCTGTATACATTTGCGTTTATCTTATGATGGGAGGTTATAAGTATTTTGAATTCTGTATACATATGTAGAATATGTTCTGAATTCTAAATGTATGCGTCCTGATTAACCCAGTTATACTCATTTATTCCGTTAGAGGATATAATCAGTTTATTATATATTTTGCATACGTGGCAGATAATAATTATATGAAAGGCTTTTTCGGAAAATCACCAAAACGCGTCACAACATTTCAAAAATTTATTGGTAATTTGGTTTTTAAATAGGTAGGTACACCACCAGGCCACTGTAACAATTAAAAAAATTAATTACCCATTTGTCCACCTTTAAATAAACACTCTTTGTAAATACTTATGATAGAACCATATGAGCTAACTCAAATGGTAACATTACTTGTTTAATAATTCCTTTGAAATTAATTTAATGCTATACTTATGCATAACAGCAGTAAAATTTCGGTCAGTATCTCTAGTATCTGACAACACTTTAATCAGAATATTGCATCTGGCTGAGTATTGTTGAACCATCAAGAAGGATACCTACTCAGCAAGCAAAATATGGCAGAAAATCATCATTTCTTACTTTGCCGAAAACCTTGCAAAATGATTTCCGAAATATTTCACTGACAACATTGCCTAAATATTTCGAAAACTCGTTCTAATATTTCAGAAATATTTATATATGCTAAAATTTCGAACTTTTGAAACGTTTATAAGTAGTTTGAAAATAATATGGCAGATACATTTTGCTAATTCCTCAGAAATATTTCTGCAAAGAATTACTTCTTCAGCTTCAAGAATTGTTACATTGCTTACTAATGTTTAATAATAGCAACATTTTTCTACTTGTGTTTCAAATTTGATTTCCATTTATTCGTTATACATTCATTTCCAACAAAAATTATGTTGTACAGAATTGGAACGTCGCGATGTCACAGAAAACAAAATTGCCTTAAAATTATTCACGAACAAATAATGACACTATATGACAACTGATTTATCATATTTCAACTGTAAAATATTGTTCGAAACATTCATATCATTTAAATTCATCATCGATTTCTCCTTATTTCCAAAGATACATTAGTCATTTCTGTTTTAATCAAGTTAGTTTGGTAACATGTCTCTTTAAGCTTTAAGATCAATAAGTGAAATTATTTTTTATCAAAGAAAGTATTGGTTAAAACATTTTCGGTAAGTTGAATCCATTGAAGATTGCCTAAGATGTGGAAGACCTTCGTGTACAACCATTTCTGATGTTTGTAACAATTCTTCCTGAAGATCGTTGTATGTATGAAAGTTTTAGCCCCTAAATATTGAACGAATCATTTTTACAATCCTACACAATAAACAAATGCAGCATCTTAGGATGCAGACACTGAGTAAGAAATTTCAATATATACAAAGGGAAATTACAAGCAATTATGTATGGCAATATATTAATTAAATATGCGACTATTGACCAAAAACTGAAATTGTCAACAAAATTGTAGTCTTTCGTTCGTTGCTAGGTGGAAACTTTTCTTGATGCCCTCATACAATCTACCGTTATCAGTATTTCTAATTTGTATAGTGGCAATAACGACAATAATATTTTATATGATAAGAAAAATTGTGAAATATTATCCCTATTACATCGAATCAACAACCAAAATGTAAGAATTTATTAAACTTGTCTTACAATTAATCTTTCATTTCGTCCATTTACATATACATATGTAGAATATTGACACGTAAAAAAGACGTATTTGTTTTTTTTTCGATATGCACATATCTTAAACATAAAACATGCGAATCCGCACGTTTTACCGCGCGATATACATAGATAGATATATTACATTAATTGAAAGTACGAAATGATTTACGTAGATGTATATTTGAATCATTAGAACGATTTCTGACACCAGCCAGCAGTAAATAGCTATGGTGGAACCAATTCGTCACATTTTGAAATGTGATAATACCAATTAAAGCTATTTTTAAGTATAAATATTACAATAAGACGATTAATATTATCTTTGCTAATAAAGAGCCTCAGAAATATTTTACAATATTGATACACAAAAAAAGTAAAAACTTGCCAAACCTATCTATAACAGTACCATATTAAAATTTGTTTGTATTATTATAAGCGGGTCAAGCATATAACTGTGAGGGCCATCCCGTAGAAGACATGCATTTATTCACGTACACCGGTCTTTGAGAAGGTACAGCACTTTAAAAACCCATAACTAATGTAGAATTGTTTCGTTTATCTCCGCGTCTACATCCAGAGTTTACAGTGCTGAAGAAAGGTGTTCTTGATATCATAAAAACTTTTTTTTGAATGAAAAGGTAACTATTCTTTTTATTTTATTGTATATTATTGATACTTACTATGTCATAGACTATTGTAAATAGATTTAAATAAGAGCGCGTGTTTATTATTGCAGGTATATTATCTAAATTATAGATAATGTGTAAAGATACATTTACAATTACGAAGTTAAATCAAATATACTAACGATAATATCGCATGAATGAATTACATCAACATAAATTTAATTGTGTAAATTATCCTGTTTGGGACTTTTAAATATTTACAAAATTTTCAGCGTTTATCGGACGTATTAAGTACTTACTAATTATGTAGATCGCAAAATGGTAATATTAATTAAGCGACATTTATCACACGATTATCTCGATATAAACAAACTGTGTTCGGTAAATGACATTGTTAATTTATTCGTTTTATTCAATTGTTGAAACGCTTGTAAATATTTGTATAAAATGATTATCTCCAAGTTTAAGCGTTACTTTTGCTTGCACTTTCGTTTTCTTCCTTCCATGTAATTTTCGAATTTTGTTTCGTGTTATCATTTTTTTAATCAATATTGACTTAAGTTAAATTTTGTTTATAAAATTTAAGTATTCTAAAATTAAATGATGCTTTTAGTTACTTATTCATAATTGTTTTCAATTTTTACATCGTATTATTTTATTAATTTTAGAAGCAATATATTTCGGGATTTCTCAAGAACAAAAAGGAGAGAAAGAAACCTAATAAGATGTAAAGAAAGATACCATGTTCAAAAGTTTCAAATACACATAATTAAAAATTTTTATTTTTTAATTTAAATAATATATCATTATATTATATATTGATAATATTTGACGGATATATTGATTAGCTTATTTCTTCTATTGCGTCAGAAAAATACCTTTATTTATCTTAAAACCAGTAAAATATTTAGAAAATTGTAATAGACGAAAAAAGTACAGACTTTTAACTGTCCTATTACAAAATATAAAAAGTATGGCACCGTTTGCCATTCATAATTAATTATATAATTTATAGAAGCCATCTTTTTTTATGTATGTGGGGGTGTTTAGTTGCAGTGACCCCGTAAGCTGTATCGCTTGTATGGCTATCACTGCAACTTTCGCGAGAATGTGATGCACAGCCTGTATAATTTGGAAGCGATTATTAAAAAATTGTGTTTTATATTAAGTTGAGCCACTTAAAAAGCGATTTGTGCTGCTTCCGTTGTTGAGATATTCGGTTTTGAAATTTTCTGGTCAGCTTTAGCATAACCGCCACACTTTTGATTTTTGACATTTTTTCTAGGTATTCAAATTTAGAAAAGTGGCCAAACATAAACTTGGTCACCAGAGATTTTCAAAATTGAATTATGCCATGATTTTGTGTTAATTTGTGCCATTTAATTTTAAAATTTGTTCGCCTGGTTTATGCTAGCTATCACATCTTTGAATTTTGAAAATTTGAAACGCGCTATATTATTTTGTGTCGATTTCTGCTAAATTTTAAACTTGAATATCTCGCGCTTTTAACGATGCAAAGCAGCATAAACAATGGCACGATCAAATTTTGGAAATGTACATATGTCACATATGTAATGTTATAGACCGCATCAGCTCAAGGTAGTTGTTTAAATCAATCCGGTCGTGCTCAATAAAATATTTAGTTATTGTCCTTACTCCATTCAACATACATACATATGTCCATACAATCAGATGTACAGTTTGTGTATTAAGTAATGTCCTCCCCTTCTCACGCCAATTCGTCGTTTTCGTTCGGTCGATATATTATTAATACCCAACTATACATCTTAAGGTACATTTACGAAAACGACCGAACGGGAATGAGCGTAATGAGTATTTCACGTGTCTAGTTTTCTCAAGATCTACAAACCTATAATAATGCCGATTATACGTGTTCCATTTCCTCTGCACAGACAGCAAGTACATGAAAAATAAAAGGCACTTTATGTATGGTAGTTATATGAAAAAACTGACGGTGTTTGAGATATTTGGCTTACTATGTTTTTCTAGTAAATTTTTGTCAATTACAAATTTTTGCGGTTACGTTAATTAACAGAAAAACTATTTTTGGACCAAATGGTTCTTCAAAACACCATGACAGAAACTGATCTACAGTACAAGGGTTGCCCAGAAAATGTCAAATTTGACGAAGCAAAATCTCTGTTAATTCAAATGGAACATACTGTATATTATTGATCAGTAAATATTCTACAACTTTGCTATAACATTCCCTATACCTAAGTTCAACATTTTACGTAAAAGACGCAGTATTATTATAAAAAGTAAGTAAATTTATGCATTACTTCAAATTTACTCCATTAAAAAAAAAACTTCAAAAATTAATACAATAAATACAATTTAAAAAATTGTTCGAAGTATCATTAAGTTCTTATGTATAATATCTTTATCCATTTTGCAGTAGTTCTTTTATTGATGTATGCAACAACACATGAACAGCTGGCTCAACACACTTAGTATGTAAAAAATCAACATTTATTTATACACGCTGGCATAACCATAAAAAATATCAAGTATTTACAAAATCACGATTTGGATCCTCTGCTAATGACATGATAAAAGCTTCCAAACTTACAAGTTGTTAGTAAGTATGTAGTATAATTTCCAGAAGACTTAAAGATGATTTTCTTTTTTATTCTTGCTTGATACTTTCAATATTCCAAAATCTGCTCAGTTTAGGTTTAAACAACACAATTCAAAACTTTTTAATTCCAAATATATTAGCACAATACAAGCGGACAGGTATCCAGCATTAAAGATGAAAACTTTTACCTACAACCAATCATTTCTTGCTAACCACTTACAAGAATACAAGAATGTTTGCCAATTTTTTCTTATGTTATTAACGTGATGAAGGTTGAGTCTATACTTTTGGGATCAATAGAATGCTATCGATGAACCTTTTGATGATGCTTTTCTAAATTCTGTTCTTATCTATACACGTCTCTTTTAATCTGTAATAAACTCTTCCTTGTGAAGCTATTAATTATGAGATCTTAGATCTTATAGAGAGAAGTTCAAATTATAATTTTTCATTAATTTTTTTTGCTATCGCTTTTTTCTTCTGATCCAAAACATAGTGCCCAAATCTTTGTTAATTTGTTCTATCTACTCATTTTATGCCACAGAATTTAGTAGTCAATTTTTTTGAAATGATTTTTTAATGCTCCAGCCATTGTTGGGTTGGAATATAAATACAAAATACAACCGGTGTTGCTTTGTGTTCACGAGGCCAGAAGCACCTCTGTGGACACATAATGTAGTTTAAAATATAAATTAATACATTTCGAAGAAATTCACGTGGGAGTGTTCTTTATGGATTCTTAATTAGTTTAGAAATATAATAAGTTTAGATATGAACAACGTCATCAAATAAAATATTTTTAACGATTGAGAATTTTAAATACGCATGTTGTGGTAAAAAATGTAAAAAAAAATTGAAAGAAAGTATTATTATATATTAAGTATATGTATTTGACGTATATTGAAATAACCTTTGGATTGGGAGTGTTCGAATACATTTGGAAGACAAAGTAAGAATATCACTGCAGAATTGCTACCTTTTTATATGAAGCAGTAACAATTTATAATGATAATGTCACGAATACTGTATGGACTTTGTACCAAATATCTAGCAGTTTTGAATAATTGGGGCTATTTACATTTGGACTTCGATCTGTATCAACTGAATTTGCCTCGTGTCAAAAGTATACATAGGTACTATATGTGTATGTATATAGCAAAAAAATAGGTTTGCGTCGATATGTGATTCAATACACGTTCTGTTACATACTTTTATTGACCATTTCTGATTAAATATCCTGTTAGGATGCACCGATACATTAACCTTTGGAACGAATTTATCTTGTTATGAAATGCTTTTAGAATAATGTAAGTATATACATAGGTACATACGTATGTATGTATTTTATAGTGCGTGTACAGCAGCCATTGACAAATAAAAACAGATACGGTTGATATTGTTTCAGCGTGTACATACTTATATTGTTCCTTCTGAAATCTAACTTTAATGCAAACTATGATTCTGGTCATCGAAATAATAAATATATCGTGATATAATTTCGTTTGATAGAGGTTATTGTAAACTGGTAATTTGATGCAGTAGAAGAAGTTTGAATAGAAATTTTATCTGTTGATGCTATTAGTATACAGCTCAGTTAGTAATTAATTTCATGTTTGTATTTATGACGAAGGCAGCCATTGAAAATTAACCAAAACATTATATTTATGAAGCGCTGAAAAATATGTTAAAGCAACTTTCAACAAAAGAAATGGATAAAATTAAACGAAATATCACTACATAATATATCTACCAAAAAAATTGTGGAATTGCTTTACGATCTGATACAGAAATTTGAGAACATGCTGTAAGACTTCTCAAAAATCTACTAATTTGACATACTTATAACTTCATTTTACTCAATATAATCATACTAACTCCAATTTTCTTCTTTTCTTCTTTTTTATTTTTATGAAACATTATGAACTGGTGAGTTTAACTTACTTTAAATATGTTCTAATTTTTTTACTGATTAGCTATATAGTGTTTATTTTACATGTAGTTCAAAATAGCTCGTTTCCCTCCAATATAACTCAAAGAAGTCAAAAGATTAGGCATCCCTGTTAAAGATATTTGACAAATTGCGTCATTTACAACATAATTGTTGTATACTTTTCTTTACTGGTTCTGACAAAATTAAAACAAAGTAGATTACAAACACTTGTATAAAAAAAGCCAATAACTACCATTTATATGGATTAAGCAAAAAAAAAATATTTTTAAATGGGTTGGGATTATCAGTAGATTCTGTAAAGGAATAATAAGTAATAGGTGTGGAAGTAAGGCTTCTCTCATTTTGAAATCATACATTATGGAAATTTTATAAAAGATATTCAAGATATTCACTCCCGATAGAAAGAGCTAGCTCTAAGTAAATACTTCAGCTTGATCTAAAATATCATGTAATGCATATGTAAAATAAAAATTACAATAACTGGTTAAAAAACAACAAATACTAAAAGAATGTTATTAATATGCAAAACATTTCAATCGTTTAACAATTAATTTTACAGTAAAATCAAATAAAATAAAAACGGTATTATGCATAAAATTCTGTTAGAACACACCTCTCCCGGCTTTATTTTTTCAAATGGCACCCCCCTCTTTTTTTGGTAAATTTTTGGTTGATAACAGTCTTAGAATACGTGATTATTAAATTTATTCCTTTATTATTATTTATTATTATAGAAATAAAAAGATGAAAATTTTGTTTTTATTATTATACAGTGCGCGTCGAAAGTCCAAACAAATTTGGTATATCTAGAAAACAATTTATTTAAGGAAACAGATGACGCCATTCTCAACTTTTTTTTAATGCAACAATATGCGAGTGACACTTTATTTGAAAGTTACTTCATATTTTTATTTTAAAAAATGGCTTAAATATATGGTTCAAAGTATTTACAATTAATATTTAATTCATTTGATAATTATAACAACACAACTAAATATTTTTAAAATATTGCTAATAATTTTTACATAATTCTAAAACTCGCTAAAGAAAGTATACCAAACATGACTACTTTTTTATAATAATTGGAATAAGTCTAACAATTTCATATAACCGTGTTTGCAAGACTAGTAGCAGTAGTAGAAAACGCACGAAAAAAGAGTAATTTGAAAAATAAAGTCGTGGGGGTTTACCAATATAGAATTTTCTGCACAATGTTGTCTTCATTTCATTTGATTAAGCTGCCAATTTTTATCGCTCTTTTATCAGTTTCCGAGTTTTATGAGCAAACAGGTGAGAGAGATGAGAGAATAGAATCTATTAAACATAATTATGTTGGAGATAAAATGTAGTGGGACTTATGGTTGAATATGACCCGGGTTTAAACATCAGAAAATAGAAAGAGATCTTAGAATCACAATGCGTTGAAAACTTTAATGAAGCAAAAGTTCATATGCGTATGATTGCGACTGGATAGTGAAAATGCTGTGAGAAAAAATGTTTTGATGAAGCAGCCTTCCCAAATAATCGAAAAATAATTTTACGATTTAAAATGCTGGAGGTTGATAATTAACATCAATGAAAACTGAACATGTACTGTTGTATCGTAGAAAACTAAATTATTGACCCTTGTATATTTGACCCTCAATCATGAGAATTACTTACACTGCATTAAAAATATTCCACCACAACATGTCATTAGTAACTATAGCGAGTATAGGGTTTCCACTGGATGGATGCCCCGCTGACTTTTCGCTTAATGTTCAAGCTCATTTATGTCAACAGTTCCCTAATCGATAGATCGCAAATTTATTTCTGTAGCTTTTTAGGTAATCTCGCGATAGCTACGAGTCCAAAGAAGAAACATATTTTATAATAAAACGCCGCTTATATGTGAAAATATAATTGGGAAATTTACAAATGCGACAAATGACGTTAATTAAAAGCACTCTACATTGTTCTGTCTACACTCTCAAAAAGTGAAACAATTCCTTTGAGAAGTTGATATTTGATAGTTTTATTTTTCCCAAAAGTCTACTATTGGCTATAAGTTCGTAAATTTCCAAAAAACAATATGTATAAATTAAAGATAGAGCTGCATGTTATTTCTTTAAACAAATATACAATTCTCTAGTGCATACACTGACATTTTCTTTAAAATTTATTTTCAAATGAGTATGAAACCATTAAAACTCGTTAAGGTAAACCGTGAGTTATGCCGAATTTCTTAGATAAACAGCCCCTCTCCATTTTACGCCTCGTAAGGTTATATACATTAAAAGGTGCAGAATGAAAATTGTGTAAAATTATTTGAATATTTTCTTAATAATAATTTTTAACATCAGTTACCTTGAAGTTTAAGGAAAATTGTCTGTTTTAGCTTTTATTATTATATGTATAGTTGGTAGTCAAGCTTTAACAGACATCTTCTATGTTTGAACCTAATTTCAATAAAATTTGAAATATAACGGATCGATAGCCACAGTGATTAGGCGACTGACTATCGTTATGGCAGGACGATAGGAGCCGAGATTCAATTCTCTGGAGTGACGGTGACATTTTTTCAGAGAGTTGAAATCCGGATCGACTTACCATTCGCTGGGAGCAAAGTGATTAACAGCGCGGCATTATAAAAGGCAATATCATGCTGTCACAAAGTCATTGTACACAATTTACACACACAAAACTACACCACGAGAGTTACAGTGGTAGCCAGACAAGTAACACAGCTTACGGAGTTACTGGAACTAAGCACCCACCACCCACACATAAAAGAGCGATTTTTATGTGCTGTTCCTTTCTTGTACAATATATTAAGATATTTCGGTGATAACAGTGAAACTTGATTAGTATATTAAGCATTGGGATTTCTTAAAATAATTTTCAGAAAAATTTTACAAAAATATAGGAGGTCAAGAAAAAGAAAGAAAACAAATCAAAAGAAAGTCAGTTCGAATGAATCAAGTAGAATCTTGAAAGAGTTTTTGAAAAAGCAAAAGTTTGTACACGATAGTTGTATTGGTAAAAGTGTTTAATATAGATAACTGTAACAGTTTTCTTTTCCTGTTTCAATTTCTGACATAATATATAGGTGGAAGCGGTACCTGCGCTCAAAAAATAGATTTTGCTATCCTCATATTGCATACAATTTTGTATACATGTATTATCAACATAATAATGATCTAGATAATGGGTAATGAGGTTATAATATCCCATGACATACATTTTAACTGGTACTAAATTTTTAACTCATAATATTATAAATTATAACTGTGGCAAAAGCTTACATGTTAGAGAAATTTTTTTGGAGCGTGTACAGAGATCATCGAATAAAATGAGAACTGGAATCAAGTTGGTTTCCACGACGTTTCTCTTTTATAGCTTCGCGAAATCTGAGCAACAGGGTAATATAATATAACCTTAAAAACAGAACACATGTGAAACCTTCATTTTTCATGAACATGCTTCGTCTTTGTAATACCACTTTAATTTTGTAATACCACTTAATTCTATTTATATTGTAAACCCTCTTTATTCATAAATTTTTGATAGTTTGGAAAACGTGTTAATAACTTTTTACAAAATTAATTTGAATTGGTGGAATTTCCCGAGCCCAGATAATTTTTATTTAAAAAATTCCCAAAATATTAAACAAAATTGTTTGATTTATTTTTCGAAGAAAAAATTGTTTAGTCATGAAGGAAATACAGTTTCTTTCGTTTAATTCGGAGTAACAATTAATTACAAAATGTCTTTCACTTAAATGTTAATGGCTTCTACAATATGTATAAACAGAACTACTTTTTGTCATTACTTTAACATTAGTCATAACAAGGTAAATGAAACACAAGAAGTGATACTTTAGAATTATTCGTTTATTTATTCTTAATGGGTATGCTTGATAACAATAATGCAATTTTTCAAACTACTTATTACGGAGGGATTATCAATTTCTACAGCTTGTGCTATAAACAACACTATACCTTTTTAAGAGTTATTTCATACTATTAATTGTTAAAATCTGCTTTAAACATATACGTAATACATTAAGTATGACATAGTTCATGCATCCGGACAAGTGCATATTTCCTGAAGTGTATTTATCTCGTCAACTTTATTTTTTACAAGCAATTCTTGCAATTTTTTACACTTGTGGTTTAATACTATCACTTCTTGCCTTATTTCCGCATTAACAGCATGAATGTCATTGATATTATTATATGTATTTTGCAACTGTTCTTTCAAAAATCGTATTTCGATATTTCCTACGTCCGTATTTGAATTTTTTACTTCATTGTACTTGGATTCACATTCCAGACACTGACGACGTGCACGTTCTAATTCTCGTTTTAGAGGCCCGCTGATTACCTCCTTTAATTGTTTAAGTTCTAATTTGGCATCTGCCAAGTTATCCGTCAAATTGTTATTTTTATTGATTAAATCTTGATTTATACTCTTAAGAGCAGCAATTTCAGGATTATCCAGCGCTGAAGACTGTGCGTCATTATACATACTAGTGCAAAAATCCATCACTTTTTTGAAAGACATTTCTTTTTCAGTCAATTCATCTACTTCCTCGGCTAAACGTTGTTCTTCGCTTGCCATTTCGCGAATGATATTTATCATTGCAATATCTTGAGAATCGACCGATTCGCATTTATCGGGCGGATTATATCTTGGTACGAAACGATCCAGGTTAGGATTTGTGGGTTGACTGATAGCTTCTTCAACGCCATTTTTAGATTGCTTAACTGGAAGTTCACGTTGACATGGATTAACGCGATGATCATTTGGGCTGTTGGTAGGTACCGATATTTTTTCAATACTGGATTTTGAACTGCGAAGATTGCGACCTAAGCAACTAGATAACATTGTTCTAACTTGAACGTCTACAAATAATTTAACATAAAAATTTATTGATTCAATTTTACATTGTACCAAATTGACATAATATTTCTAAATAGGTGTCATATTTTATGACATATATTTAACAATAACTGATAAAAATGATCTATCGTAACTACTGTAATTATCGTTTCACTACAGTAGTTCAAGCTGCAACGATCTGAAGACTTCAATCTAAAGAGAATAGTATATTATGACACTAGTGCATAATCAAGCTTTTAAAGCACGAGTAACGAGTTTAAAGCCACGACGCGAAGCGGAGTGGCTTTAACGTTACGAGTGCTTTAAAAGCTAATTATGCACGAGTGTCATACGATATTTTTTAGTATAAATGCAACAATAATTTTAATTAGAAGAAATCAAATCAATAATTTCAATACATGACATATACCTATATGTCATTTGACATTTCCTGACATTTCACTGGACTATTAAACGCTTGCGATTGGCTGTTACCAAGCAACCTTTATACGCACGCCATGCGAAAAAGGCCCGATTATGCACGCTTATGAGTGTGTTTTAATTGGTTTATGATGCATGCATACTAAAAAAGATTTTTTTTTTAATATTTAAGAAAAAATTATTTTGAATTAATTTGAAGACTGTACCATCATATTTGTTTTAAATCTCCACGTTCACTTCTTTATTATCAAAAGAGAAAGTTATTGTATCCAGAACGTCAAATTCATTGGCATTTTAGTCTTGATATTTTGCTTTGTGTAATCGTTTCAGAACTTAGTTTCTATCGAGAGAAACAAATTTAGTGCGTCACAACCCTTTTCTTACATTTTTTTCTCGTGGATTATAAGCCTTCAAACCTTTCCTTCGGCAAAGATAGAAAATATTGTTGCGGCATAAAATCTTCATACGACGTTTCCAAGTTTTTATTAAGTAAATTATCTTTTAATTCCTGATTTATTTCCACTTAGAGGTCAATAAAACAATAAATAATTAAGTAAATTGAAAACTAGTGAAACATCTAGAGGTGTATCAGAGGATTCGAGAATAATAATTCTATATTATCTTTCTTGTGAGTTCATATTGTTATGTATATATAAAAGGCAGCTGCGTGTGCAAAGTGGTAATACCTTCGTAGTTCTAAAAGCGAAATGTACCAGCCGCTACATGACAAATGACTGTTGTAACCAATTAAAATTTTCATATCAGGAAGAACCATTTTCGAACAGGGGTTGCTCAAACAAGATTTCTTTTGTCTACAGCGTACATTTCATTTCGATCATTTCAGTATCCATCTACAGCATAGTTTACATCTTTCAATACGTAACGCGAATTGTCAAAATGAGAAGTGACAGCTGGACGGGTCCACTTAACATTTTCATAAAGTCTCTGCATGATCTCTGCGTTTATTTCTAAATAGGCCTTCAGAGCCTACTAAAGTTCCAGTTGATCTAATTTATCTCCATCAAATATTGCTTCCTTTACTAGTTATTTATTATATCTTGATAAAATTAATTTTGAACAGTTTGTGGTGGCAGGTTTTAACATGTGCAGTACTCTCCAATAAAATCTGGGACAAACATATTTAAGTTGTGTAATTAAGGTCTCATACTCATGGAATGTAAATTGACTTAATGATAATCTGAATATGCCATATGGAACGGCAGATCCGTTTACACAGATAAAAACTTTGGATTTATGCTTAGAGTTGTCCCATTTTTTTTGCACGCATCTGTTCATAGAACCGTGGAAATATGGCTGTGTTGCCAATAGTTGATTTTTTTTAATATTATTATAAAATATAAAATCAAAGATTCTAAATTGATATTTATTAGAAGTACTCCTATTTAATTAGATCACAACAAAATATGGTGAAGATACATCACACTGTATATATGTATATATAATCCGTTAAACGTAAGATTTATTATAGCTACTTGTTTATATATCGTTCTGTGCAGCATAAACATGTAGACAAATGCGCATTTTAATTGTCAATTATATTGTGGAGCGTAATAATTCTGTCATTGAACAAAAATTTTTATTGTAACAATAGATAAAACCTTTACTGAAAAATAAAGTATCGAGTAACATGCCACTGGATGTCTGCGTGTTTCTAACTAATTGTTTAGATCACTTCTGACGGACCCAAGCATTTTAGATAACATTACTAACAGATTTAAGGTCATTAAGATAATTAAATAACACGTTCTTACCCTTCCTCTAACCACATTCTAAAATACCTACAACACAGACATAGAATCTATAATGGCTTATATTATACCAATGATTATACCCTCAAGGATAACGTATCATTATTATCAAATGAGAACAAAGTTTTATCGTTTTTTTTTCTATATGTACTATAAATTTTGTATATACATCTGTGTTTTGCACGTCAGTATCTAATTGATTTGCAACTATCATCAGAAAAATATAGAACGGGGTCACTGAAAATAATTCGGTAATATTTTGTATGCACCAAAAAATTTTGATGCAAAAGGAGCCCGTTGGTGTCGTAATTAAGTATTTGTGTTTACGACCTAACCATTAAAATTCATAGAATTCCATATACAAGTATAAGCATAATATTGAAATCTCAAATACGTGATTATTTGCACATTAAGTGCAGATTAATTGTACATTATTTAAGAATGAAAAGATCTGAGTAACTCCTGAATCATCTTCTTTGTTATTAATGAGATGTTACAATTTAATCTCTTCTAAAAGTTTAGTGTAAATTCAGTCCTAGAATAAAGGGGTCGTAATTAATGCGTGAATAGTTACCGTAAGATCAAAATAACTGTGTTACAATAATCATATCCCATTAATAAATACTTGTCACTAGATATATACGTACGAAGGAGTGTTTTCATATTCGCGGAATGAGCGGGTTGTAGAGGGCTGATTCGGCGCATTGGAGGCGTGGCCTGTGCAGCGACTCATAATTAGTATAAATACGAAGTTTCATTGTTATTAGACAGTTAGTCTTTGAGCTATCGTCAACCAAGTAACATAATCAGGAGTGAAAAGTGAAATATGGAAAAAATCGAATATCGTGCCGTTATCAAGTTCCTTAGCAGGCAAGGAAAATCAGTCGCGACCATAATGAATGAGATGTCATTGGTTTACGGCGACTCTTGTCCTGGAAAAACCATGGTGGACAAGTAGCATAGTTTATTTAAACAACGAAGGGAATCCTTTGAAGACGACCCGAGGCCCTGCAGGAGCATTGAGGTGATCACGCCAGCACTTATCCAAAAAGTTGAAAAAATTGTACTCGAAGATGCTCGACTAAAGAAGAAACAACTCGCAGAAATGGTTGGAGTATCCGATACAACAATTTTTAAAATCCTACACGATCATTTCGGCATGTCTTAGGTCAGCGCAAGATGGGTGCCGAGAATACTCACGCCGCCGCAAAAACAACAGCGCGTAGAGTGTTCGCGTGCATTTTTGGACCTCTGTAATGAAGACAAGGATGGTGTATTGAGTCAAATTGTTACTGGAGACGAAACTTGGGTTCATCATTATGAACCTGAGTCCAAACAAGACTCCATGCAGTGGCATAAAAAGGGCACAGCACCTCCCAAGAAATTTAAGTGTCACAATCAGCTGGGAAACTCATGGCAACGGTATTTTGGGACTCGGAAGGAATATTGTTGATTGATTATAAAGATAAAGGTGTTTCTATAACCGGAGAATATTACGCTTCAATATTAGAGCGACTAAAAGAAGCCATTAAAGAGAAAAGACGGGGAAAATTGACGAAAGGTGTGCTGCTTTTGCACGACAACGCGCCCGTCCACAAGAGCCGCGTTGCGTTAGCTGCCCTGCATAAGGTGGGCTTCGAAATTGTGAATCACCCACCCTACAGCCCAGACCTGGCCGATACTGCCGATGATGAAGTCAAGGAGGCAGTTTCGACGTATTTTGCAGATAAAGAGAAATCATTTTTTTATGAGGGTATAAATAAATTAATTGAAAGATGTGAAAAATGTATCCGTCTTGCAGGTGAATATATTGAAAAAGAAAAATTATTTGGTTTTTTTATTTCCACCCCTTATCCCCCATTCCGCGAATATAAAAACGCTCCCTCGTATGTATGTTTGTGAAGTGTGTAATGACAATTTTTTTCTTTCAAATTATCAAACTTCTATTTTTCCAAACATTCTTCAAATTCTTCTAAAACTAATTATTTTCCTATGCTACCGCCAAGCAAATACTTCAATAACTAACTAAATGCGTCATGTAACAAAAGCTTCCACGGTTCGAATCTTCATTTTGAGGGGTTCTCGGTTTTGACCGCGTCATTGAAGTGTAATACAATACAAAATCTACGGATTCGACATTTTACCACTAATATATGTATGTAAGTGGATAGGAGATACCAGAGGGTCACAGTAACTCGTGTGTCAACTATACTAGAGGCTAAAACCAAATACTGGAAAGTGGGTAACCATCATCGCGATTGAGATTCTGGAGATATCTCTGGATATCGGTTGTTTCCCTTACCTTTCGGGGAAAAATAGTGTTACGACCTTCTAACAACAGATATCTGATCAAAACAATTTTTGTGTTCCGAGTCGAGAAAATATTCAACTACACCTGAGCGTGCTGAGGAACACCTAACACCTAACGTACCATTGATGTTGGAAAACCGGATGGATGGAAAACCGAAATTGTCGATTTCGGTTTTCCATTAATGTTTGGACAGGCAATATACAGGGAATTATACCTAAATATTTTATGCAAAAATTTCACGTCTTAACGAACTATTTAAATAAACGATTTGAAAATAACTCAATTGGTTGCGGACTTACTACCCGACTACCAAGTTATTCAAATTTAATTCTTTGGGGATATGTACTCGAAAGATCTTATTTACGTCACTGATGCACAGAAGATGATCGCTGGCAGAAAATTGTATACACTTGCCAACAATTAAAAAAACTAAACGTTGCATGTCAATGGATGACGTAAAGAACAATCAATGCAAAACATCAATTAAGGGCAATAAAATCGAAATTTCAGAGAAGCACAATTGTAGTAGTCAATCGTGCTTCTCTGAGATTTCGATTTTATTGCCAACAAAAACAATGTTAAAAGCTATCCCAAAAACAGTTGCCATGATCGGTGATGAAAGATAGTCTCACCAACTAAATAAATTAAGCAAGCTAACTGTGTTACACCCGATGTAACTCACTTGTAAATTCATTGACCTTCATGCATAGCAGCAAAACGCAAAAGTTGAATAAAACTGTTTACTTTTTGTATTCATTCAGATGCTGCGTACTCAAGTACTAATATTTGCTTTTAGAAATTATAAAATTTACATTGCATCTCACCTCTTAAAAGTTTTTTTTATTTAATATTATTTCAAGATAGCGTTTTATTCAAGCAAAAATATATGTTATACCAAACGTATGTATATTTGCTATTGATTCATTTATTACAATTTATACATTTTTTAGTCGATTGTATATCATTTCCTCGAAAACATTACATTGTAAAAAACCTACAATGGCGCGTGAATAATTGTAGATACATACAGCTTCCCATATACAATTAGAACAAATATCAGAATCAATTAAAAGTTATGCATCTAAATTATATAATGAGACTGTTTGTTGTACTACACTCAAGGACAGTCGAGTTCGCGAACTGGTGGTTTCACGTTTTGTACACGTGATTATAACCAAGACGATGCGATGTAGAGGTTCGATAAGAATCAAAAACGATTAAAAATTGTTTACGATATTATATTGACATTGTAATTACTTCGATTTATTAAAAAACAACGATCACAGATGCATTTCACGTATTAATACGCAAGTTAAATTATTTTTTCTGTCATAATTCAGAAGATATAAAAGTAAAATATAATGTTATACTACGTCTACGTGCTTTCGTACACACATAACACATGTAGATATATGGCCTTAGCCGTATTGTTGTTTACCAGTAATTATTTACAAGTACGTACGATTGTAAATAACACTGTTAGTAAATAGAAAGTGGGCAAATCGAATCGTTTCGACGCAAATAAAAACGTATTTGAAAAAGATAAAAATGACGGCTGTCAGAAAGTAATCACTCAAATATGTACAGAGTTTCTTACTTAAATGAAGTGTGGATGCGTATATGTTAAGAGATGCGTCAATTTAGATTGTTGCAGAAATTATTATTTCCCGTTATATTAATACTATTACCTTTACTAAATATGTAGACTCTATAAAATATGATCAATAAAATATATCATAAAAAATATCTCAAGTACTTTTTATATGAATATTTTATATTACATACTTAAAGTCTTGATGTCAATGATAAATTCTCCGCGGGTGATATTTCACAGATTAAATTTATTTTTGGTTGTTTACATTATATGTCAAGTGATCTCTAATCATCTCTAATCATTGTAACGTGATACATAAATTATACTCCATATTATTTATAGTCTCAAACGGAAATATATTAGCAAAAACGAGTCATAGAACACGTGGGGGAGGGTGTAGTTAACAAACTATACATATATCTTCTTTTTATAATTAATAGGTAATCGCAGTAGCCACGTAAGCCCTAAACTTAAATAATTTATTTTAGAATATTTTGGTTTCGAGTTTGCTTCTTTGGTTTATTCATTTTGTGTGTGTCACTAGTCTCTCATCTGGTATTTTTTCTAGAAGATGAAACAACTATAACGCTCCTTTCCACATTATTATTACAATATTCTGATCATTATACAGTGTGGAAACCACTTATGGAATAAAATTGTGTGTGTCCTTATTTTAGACAATTATAAAAAAACGCCAGGATACATCAACTTGTAAATTCAAGTGTTCGCTTTTTAGACATACATTTAAATGTACAGGGTGATTCACACAAATCTAGCATAGTGCATTATGTTTATTTTTAATAAAACACCCTGTATATTTTTATATTTTTGAAAGCTCCTTAACACCAGAATACCATTCCTGTTTTGTTCTAATAATCTCGAATTTTGAAAACTCCATACAAAGACCTGTTGCTACACAAAAACCACTATTCCTACTAAACAGGAGAAATCTTACAACCAAACCATTCATGACCTGGTTCGACGAGGAAATTTGGGTTTAGCAACATTTAACAACATTTTCATAAATTCATTGTTTTCGTTGTTCCTAATTTTGGATTAACCTCTATGTTAAACTTTTCGCGACAGTAAAGCCTCCTATCGTGCCAGCCTGAGGCAAATTTGAATGTGGTGAAAATCTTACAACCAAACCTACCTTTGCTTTACCTTGGCTTTAGCAACAAAGAAATTGCACTAAGACATTGAGAAAGTCTTTAATAGTCCTCTCATTCTAGGAAGTGTGATAGTTACCAGTACTGATGAGGGCGACAGTGAGTAGTGAAAGAGCAAAAGCTTACATCTGCAAATCGAATCGAGAAATCTACCACTGCTTTGCCTGTGCCACAAAAAGGTCGAAAAGCATTAGCTTTGGAGTTTGAAGAGAAGTACGATTGGATGACGAAGCTATTAGCTTACGAAACTATCCTTTCATTCTACCGACTAAAGCAATCACCATCTAGACTTGGGCAGAAAGCATTTTAAACAGCCTACATGAAAATGGATTCAATGTGTCAAGATAAGCTGTCCGTGGGGCACTACAGTCAGTTTAACACTGAGGTGGGGCTGGGGTGTTGCACGAGATTCAAATAACTTCCAGAACTTAGCCTTTGTAGAAATTGTGCGAGTATACCTCCCTGCTGAATGCCCAACAGTTAACAAAAAAAGCGGAATCTGCTTTGAAATTGATTAAACAGGAAGTAACAAAACCAATTAAATATTTTTTATATCTTTAACTTTTTATATCTTTAAATATACTGGATTTATCACATTAAACTGTCAAAGTTTTAGTCGTTTTGCTATTGACAATATGTATCTAAGAAATCATGGACTACTCTATCAAATAATACATATATCGATAATTTCAACAATATAAAAATTATAAACTAGACTAATGCATACGATTGGTAACATTTTTGTATATATTTCAAGTTACAAAAATTAATAGATAAAAGTTTATGAGCTGGTACAAATATATTAAATATGTTTGAGTCATTACAAAGAACTAATTTAGTAGCAATACTTATATTATCAATCGACAAAATTCGTCTGCATTTGTGCATAAACGTGCTGATTAAAGTGATACATCTGCAGTATATTTTTAAAAATGATACATTAGTCATAACAACTGGAGATCACATTGAATTAAATTCTGTACCTACACAACGGTTTTAAAGGTCAAAAGAACGTTGTACTTAATGTTTAATTCTATCTAATGTAGTTATTCATAATATATTAGGCAAATATTGTTCTTTAACGAGAAAAAGTCTAGTACATTTTTACACTAGCTTCAGAAGCTAAATTTATTAAAAACTCATGTTTATACTTTTAAAAAGTATTTTACTTGAAATATACAGTATACTACAGAGAGGATGTTAACTTAAAAAATTATATTTTAGACGTCTCACTTAAATTATATTTGAAAACTTATATTTCAAGTAAGAACTCCATTGGGGTATTATGTTATTCAAATCTCTCAAGCTGCATAGTAATCATTGCATTTTTAACAAATCTTATACTGAGTAGGTACTCATAGTAATTTTGAGTACCTTAATGGATCGAGAACTATCGAGTAATATTTGAAGACAGCTAGGGGATTTTGACATTATTGCCGTGCTCTGCCACCTTTCAGAGAATGTTATACATGGTTATACAAAATACATTGCGACAAGCTTGTTTTTGGTAAAAAATATGCGAATACAGAAATAGTAACAGAAATTATTATTCCATAACAAAAGTTATGAAGAAGACCTTGACCCAGTGGACTCAAATAGGAATGTGCAAGAATGTTTTATCGAATTATCACCCTGGATACATTAGTATATACCAGAGATCAACCGAAAGTCAAAACAATATCATTTTTCCAGTGAATTTGCTCTAATAAAAGTAAAAATTATTCCATTAGCTGGAAAATTCATAGTCATGAATTGTTGTAAATTCTAAGAGGATAATCCTCATGTAGTGTTTGGAGAATGAAAGCACAATCGCAAGGTGTTACTGAAATAATTTATCAGACTAATTATTAGAAATTCAAGGCGAAGTGGCTCCACTGAAAAAAGTACTGTTTCACCATGATAATGCACCAGCTCACTCATCTAGAACTTTAATGAACAAATTGCGTTATTGATTTCGCCCGAACTGATTCCTTTCCATTTCATTCTGTTTTCACCTACGAAAATGTAACTCACACAGAGAAAATCAACTCATACAAAGAGATACGACAACTTCTATTTATCGGAGAGTTTAAAGAAAAAAAGATGTGTTTGAAATAGAGACTATGCTGAAAATAGTATATTTTGATTATCGATTCACCCTTGTTATGAAGAAGATGCTAAAAAACGGCCCTCGTGAATTTTTTTTTTTTTTTTTTTAATTTGTGGTGGGTGCTTAGTTGCAGTGACTCCGTAAGCTGTATTACTTGTCTGGCTATCACTGCAACTCTTGCGGTGTAGTTTAGTGTGTGTAAGTTGTGTTTAAATGGCTTTGTGACAGCATCATATCGCCTTTTATGATGCCGCGCTGTTAATCACTTTGCTCCCAACAGCGAATGGCAAGTCGATCCGGGATTAAACTCTCTGAAAAAATGTCACCGTCCCTCCAGAGAATTGAACCCCGGCACCTATCGTCCTCTCACGACAATAGTCAGCCGCCTAACCACTGCGGCCATCGACCCGTTAATTAATTAGTTTTATTAATAAAGAATATTATACTATATAGGTAATTTATAAATTTAAGCTAACATTTTTGCACGTTAAATTTAAAAATAATCTACAAAAATAAGCTAATAAGAAAAATGAATTTAAATGTTCAATAAGACTTCTGATTTGCTGTAAACAGCTTAACTAACTTCAACGAATGAACTTCTCTTGTGCCCGCGTTCTTAACCTGTCGACGTTTTAGTCAGCGGAATGCTGTTCTTTCTCTTTGTTCCAGTTCTTCACTTGTTTGAATAAGGGCAGTTCGTGAGTTGCATAGAATTACAGGAAGCAACTTGATTACCAAGTACCGATTTGATTCGAAAATATAAAACTTATACCATCATTCCTAAAGATTTAATAGATATGGTATGGGTTTATTTACGGAACTATAATCGTTTAGGGTTTCGCAATAGAAGGTATCGAATATTTTTAGATTATATTGATCATAGAGTATACAAACGTCATCTTCTAATAATAGCATCCTACCATGACAATCTGAAAACGTATAATTAATGACACTAGCTCAAATAAAAGAAGTATTTAAAGCCGAAGAAATCACGGTAGTCGGTTGGCAAATATTAGTTTTCATACATAATGTTATCCTAACATAATAATGTTTTTAGTGATCAAGTTACTATCAAGTAACAACTTAATACTAAATCGCATTATTAAATTTAGAAAAATAGTCAATTCTCGAAAATTTCTGCGGACGTCTCCCATGAGGTGGACAGACTACAAATCTATTTCTCTCACTTTTTCATAAATTCATCGTTTTAGTTGTTCCTCATTCTGGGTTTCCCACCCTCCATGTTAAACTTTTCGCGTCAGTAAAGCCTTCTATCGGGCCAGCCTTAGGAAAATTTAGATGTGGTGTGGTCGACGTTGTTTTGAGTGGCATGATGCTTGTCATCAACATAATATTCGTTAATGAATTAAAGCAATTTAAAAAGAAAGTGACTAATATAGCTCGGGTCATCCAAACTTTCCTAGCCTTCCCAGAAAATGTTAGGATATACTGTTTTACAGGATCACGTGGTGTTCCCCAGGGATATATACTTGGACTGCCAACTGTTTCTACACATTCCACAACTTTAAATTGAACATTCTAAAAATATTAATTACTTCAAGAAGACGTTGTTGCCGATCAATTATAAAAATGACACAATTACCAACGTTGAAAGTGTAGAGTTCTTAAAGATGACGATGGATTCTCAGATTAACTAAAAGGATAACGTAACCTTGGCTGAAAAAATTCTTCATTTGATGATTGATTGATTACTATCAAGACAGGGCACTCTTTAGTTATCCCTAACACTGCGGCCCACTGGGCCTATTGTGTTGTTCCTACCTCGATTTCATTTTACTCAAACAGGTTAGTTCCCTCGATCAGGTTTAGAAGCCTATTTGGTAAATCTTTCTCCACTGGTAAATCAAACGCGCTTTGTATAGCAACCCTACGTTGACTTGCTACGCATTCGAAGATCATATGAGAGGCTGTTTCCTCCTCCTCATTAGAGAGTCTGCATAGGAGTTCATGTTTATAGTTCCCCATCATATGCAGATGACCTCGTAGACACCCATGTCCTGTTCCATCATACGTTTGCTGTGCCTTTGTCCAGCTACATGGTTCCAATTTAGTTAATGTTGATTTATAATCCACTTATTACTTGCACCAAGTACTACACTCTTTCTAGACCTGGCTCCGGTCCGGTAAATTTCATTTGGCAACCCTCCCTCGCTAGCTGATCTGCAGTTTTTTCGCTCGACCGCTGTGTCCCACCACCCAAACCAATGTGACCTTGTTGTTTCTGGCCAGAACAGTTATATTTTGCAGACATTCCCACACTAATTTGGGATTTCTTCATTTGATTATGATCTCAGATTTTTGAAGTCTACAGCGAGTGTTAGGGATGGTCTGAGCACTTATTTTGCCATGTCTATTCTGGAATTAGATACAGCATCATTTTGCGGGCAATATCATCGTCCTGTCACATTTTTAAATTACAAAAAATTGTTTTCAATCAATTTTTGTATTAGAGAAAAGAAGTAATAACGGGTCGATGGCCGCAGTGGTTAGGCGGCTGACTATCGTTGTGAGAGGACGATAGGTGCCGGGGTTCAATTCTCTGGAGGGACGGTGACATTTTTTCAGAGAGTTTAATCCCGGATCGACTTGCCATTCGCTGTTGGGAGCAAAGTGATTAACAGCGCGGCATCATAAAAGGCGATATGATGCTGTCACAAAGCCATTTAAACACAATTTACACACACCAAACTACACCGCAAGAGTTGCAGTGATAGCCAGACAAGTAATACAGCTTACGGAGTCACTGCAACTAAGCACCCACCACATATTAAAAAAAAGTAGGCCCCTCTACTCAAAATAGTGTACTAGGATTGCTACACGTCTACATGTACGAATGTGCAATGTTTTTTTTTTAATATAAAATCTTCAGTAAAGATATTGATGAAATGCTGAAACAAGGCGAAAAGCATAGTTAGTCGGATTATGAAAATGTATCAGTTCTCTGTTGGTCTCAAAATGAAACCTAAGAACCTACCTACTTCCTAAACCACAAACTTTAAAATGCCAATTTCTTTTGTAAATGAAGATAACTTTAATATTTTATCTACGTATATTACATAAATGTTTCTGTTACTAATTTCCAAAATACAGTAATAAATGTAAACAAGCTTTTGTTACGAAAAGCAACTAAAAATGATTTTTTTTTAATTTAAAGTCACTAAATTCTATGTCAAAACTTTTAGGGCGTACGTTATAATTTGACCGTGGATTATATGTGTTTCCAAAGTTGTTTGGTGGTTTTATTTAAGAGCAGCAATTATACAATTTTGTGAATTTGATGTTTCTAACTGTAGCCTCCGCAAAACAAATAAGCGGAATTTGGAACTTCCGGGTATAACTAAAAAGAGTACGTGATGTCCTACATGCGTTTCTTTCTAGAAATAAAATAAGGTATTGTTTGTCAATCGTGTTTCTATTATTCGCATCGTTTACATGAGCATATTTCAAATATTACTAGTGTTATAATTAATAATAAACAATCATTTGAAATATTGACTTTCAATAGAATTAATTTTAGTTTACTAATTGCATCATTTTGTCTACGAGATATTGTATTAAATCCTGTAATTGCGAACTAATTGTAGATTAAGATTATAGTTTTGAAAGAGAAAGTATTACTTTTCTCGTATAACTACGTCAACCTATTTGCACGAAAGTTTGAAAGTAGATTTAGTCCGATTACTAAAATATGGAACACAAAGTTTTTGCAACCGTCTGAATAAATATAAAATTGCAAATATTGTTTTTATTATAAGTTAATCGTTAATAAACAATAGTCATAATAAAATAAAAAAGTACATAATGTCCGGTCAAGCCTGTTTGAGCGCCATTTAATTGTTGTAAATTACGTAACCCGTATTTTAATCTATTTTATTAGAGACAAAAATTGAACACGTATACCATGTGTTATTTTATTTACATCCTATCACACTAGTGATAAACGTTCAAAGCAACGCTAATCAAACTCACAAATGATTCTATATATTAACAGCGCAGAGGCACAAGAGCTCCAGTCGCAAGTGAGTCGCAATTCGTAGCAACGATCAACAAGTGGGTTCCCAGTGACAGTCTATAGTATACAAGCTACAAGCCAACGAAGAAGTAGTTTTATTTTAAACATCGTCAGTATGGCATCTTCGAAGCTTTTCGCAAAATTCCATATAACGGTGAAAAGTGTCCAGAATCAGACTAAAGTATTGGTGAATATATCACCAACGCACAACAGAAAATGTAAGTAATATTTATTTAATATTTTCATAATTTTATTAATTAAAATAGAATACATATTTAGTAAATAATGATAACCTAGTTCTAAAAATAGATTTAATTTTTTATTGTCATTGTCTTTGTTACTAGTTTTCGCTTTCCAATTTTTATTTGCAATATGCTCCTAAATAGTTTATTCCTGACTAGCAAATTTATTTATTTTTCTAAGTGATCATACATAATAGTTTCTGTAAGTGAACCATGTCTACCTCAGTAAAGAATTTACGTAATCCTATAAGAATTAATTTTGGATCAGCTAAAATGGACAACGCATTTGCGAAAGAATCTTACATAAAGTCAAATGAATTGACATATGTTTATTATTATTTTTATATAACCTGTTTCTTCTTGATAAGTAAGTAAGAACAACTACTTATCTAATAAATATTTGCGTCGTTGTTTACTGTTGGTGACCTCGAGCCAATATTCGCATTGCTTAGCCATCCGCTCACCAAATCTACCACAGTCAAAATAAATTATTCATCCCGGACGTATGCTTAACATTACCATAAAAATTTACATTTACGCCTTACCATGTTTGCCACAACAAATATCTATTTATACATTTTACGGAGAGAAAATATGAATTATCAAATTATTGTTGTTATCAAAAAATTCCTTTTTATAATTAAAGTTTAATAGATAACTGAATAAGTAAACATAAAGTAGAAAGAAAAATAATCTTATGTGAGCATTTCCTGGCTCTTACAACTAGTAAGATGTGAATTAAATTCAACTTTCACGCCAACTTCTGCGTTTGTTGATATTTATGCTTATTCCTTTAAGTTCTCAACTTTTATCATTGTAACTAGAAATAGGTGTGGTACAGAAAGTTTATTTCTACATCACAAATTTTAATATCTTTTAATATATTATTTAACCAGTCCAATAGTTTGTAAGACGGCTCAATTACTTTGTTCCTGTTCAATACCGTTTGATGTAAGAAGTAAAAAATTTAAAGCAGCGAGGAGGTAAGACGTAGGAAAGTCAAAAGTCTACTGTAACAGCCGGCAATCCTCTTCGCCCCCTCGCTGCTTTAACTATCTCTTACGTCTCAAATTGACCAATATATTACGCACCACTGTATTTAGTACAAGTTGGCGGTTTATTCAAAAAGTTCAATAATTTGAAAGAAACAGCTTTAATTAGGTAGGTAGTTGACAATTAACAAAACCACATAATTGGTTCCTGGAGAATATGTGACATCTCCTCCTATCATCAAAACAGTTTAAATAATAAAATTAATAATAATGAAACGTGTAACATAATTAGAGTTAAGTGGATAATTTACTTCTACTTATGTAAGTAATACTGTTTTATATTTTAAGGTTTAAATAGTCAATTTATTTAAGAAACAATAATTGTTTTCGTAAAATTACTTCTTCCGTAAAAAAGAAATCACATTTAATGCTTGTTAAATAATATTAAAACCTATGTAGGTATATCATATAGCCATACTTGTCAATAAAAATGTCAAAGATCATTCAGGACATTCAAATATTTACTAATGTGAATTTAATATAATTATTTCAATACATTGAATTATACCTACCTTTCAAGGACTAGGGAAAAGGCATAACAAAAAAATCTAGTCAAAAGGTTAATTTAATAAAATTCAGGCGTGAATTAAATTATTATAAATTACACTTAAATTATCTTTATCAATAAAATTGGCTGCTTTTATATATATATATATATATGTGTACATATTGAATTGAAAAGCCGGTAGACATTATTTTGGTTATTTATCCTGCAGCCAGAGGTGGAAGGTATCATTGTTCTCTATATAATGTTAATTAATAGGGTAATATTACTCTTGAAAACGCCCAACAATGTTAAAATCCAGTCCAAATCTAGTTCCAATTATACTATTAATCATATTTATAAGCTCTAGTTGAAGAAATTCTGTTATCGTCATAAAAGGTACTTGCCTTTTAAGACTTTTAATTGAGTGAATTTTTCAACTTTCCATTTGCCAACCTTGATCAGATATTGCTTGGAAATAGAATAATCTACCACCCCATCAAATACTCTCCTAACATCTGTATTCATGCAATAATGAATTCTAACATTTTTGTAACTAGAAATTACAAAAAAAAACATTCAACAAAGTTTACAAATTATATAGCATTATTCTGGATTTCGCACCATAAATTTGCCATAGAAACTTAAAATTTACTTGAAACATTACAAAAAAACATGAAGTTTAAAAAACATTCATACTAACTACGTAGTTATAAAAATGACAAACAAAATTCCCACAAGAGAATAGTGTCTGTTAAATTTACGATATTAATCCTTTCCTTCCTTTTAATATTTATTATATGTATTAAGTCCAGATTATAATCATGTTTTTTTTGATTATTAAAGATTGTTTACAAAAAAATAAGAGGTTATAAATAGGATCGCGTGTAACTATTAGTTATCGATCAATGCCATAATTTTAATATTAAAAGTTGATCTAGAGATAATAATAATCAAGGCGGAATGTGATTTTGTAATTACAATACGCTGACAACTTAAAACATATTAATTAGGTAAAGATAGGAACGCTGTGAGTTTCTCATTGTTATACTGTTTATAACATCCAATAACAGTATGAAATCATATTCAAACCATCAAAACAAAATATAACAAGGTCTGATATGTATGTGTATAGGTTAGAACTTACAAAACTAAAAAAAGAGAAAGGTCAAATAAAGAGGCTAAATAAAGCCAGTTTATTCTTTCATGGTAAATCACTAACAGTAATAAGGAAATCAATGAAAACACGTGATGTATGTGTGAATGTCTTTTACCATTGAAATTTTGAATTTAAATATTATTTTAGGAATTTCTAATATATAAACTATTAGATAATTAAAATAAAAGATATCTACTTCCTGCATATATTATATTATATATATATAACTCTCTATAAATAAATATATATAGGAATCAAATATTGATATTGTTAAGTACCACATATCTCGTGTCTGTAGTAGTGATTAACACATAAAACCGTGCGTCCTTCATACATTCACAACATAAACAAATAATGCAGTGGCGGTCGACAACCCAAACTCTCATACAACCGCTAACTGTGATATCCTCTTCCTTTTTTCTTTGTATTTGGAGTTTTATTAATACCTTGATACTTTATATTTTTATTTATTATACAAGCGATATTTTCCATGTTTATCATTATATGCTTCTCTTGCTTTTAGATTCTACACGTTCTAAAATTATCGTCGAAAAGCCTATTGTTGAGATAGGCGGGGATGAAATGTCCAAGGTCATCTTCGACAAAGTCAAGAAGAAGCTCATTATTCCCTTTGTCAATCTGGAGAGAGATTATTATGACTGCAGCTTGAAGAATAGGTGGGTAGCAACATACACATATAAAATAAGTTTTATCTGAATTTTTACACACAGAAAATATTTAAATTGATCTCATCTATTCCTGAATAAAAATTGATTCAAAATGGTCCTACATGAAGGGTAGATATTTTACCTTAGCATTTCATTGATTACATTATCCAACTTTCTTTTTCTACTATCAGTAAACTGATTTCGCAAAACACATAACAGAACTTTTTGCGTTGTCGTTTAAATACTAATTAGTTTAAAATTTATGCTCCATTGTATAAACATACAGTCTGCATCTCAAAAACATGTAATTGTTAGTTATGCGTTGCACCGGCTTTTTTCACAATTTGTTCCAAACAAAAGATGCCGTAGTAGTTTCTGCCGCCATTATAATGAAATGACGCTAGTACATTTTGAAATGTTCAAACTAACGCTTGTTAGACATGATTTTTTATGCAATTGTGTTGAAACCTCAGGGCTTCTATTTTAAATATAAATTTTCTGTGGTATTCTATATTGCGCTTTAGGACGAGTCGACACTTTTATTTCCATTAAAAAAATATATTGTGAATAAACCTCAATATCTTACTTAATACCCCAAATAATACTAATATAATATTTTCTGTTATTTTTACAGAAATAGAACCGAAAATGAAATAGTATCCGGAGCTATAGAAGCTATAAAGCGATATAGCGCAGGAGTGAAATGTCCTACCATTACACCAAACGAGAAAATGATCAAAGGTAGTAAAAGCAAATTACGGCAAAATTACGAAAGTTAATTTCTTGAATTCTTCCAGATTACAAATTAAAACAAATAATCTTCCCCAGTCCAAATGTGATGATAAGGAGTGCTTTAGACGGTACTCAGTTAAGAGAACCGATAATCTGCAAAGGTGTTAGTAAGTTTGTACCAAAATGGAGTCGGCCAATACTCATGTGTAGACATACCTTTGGCGATCAATATGGTGGTAAAGATATAATGCTGAACGAACCTGGAACAGTATCACTTCTTTACACAACAGATAGTGGTCAATTCTATAAATACGATTTCGATATTCGCAGTAAAGGTGTCGCCATGTTGACTTACAACACCGAAGACAGTATTAAAACATTCGCTGAATCTTGTTTCAAAGTAGCCTTAGAAAGAGGCTACCCCTATATTTTACAAGCAAATTTACTCACTTAAAGAAGTATGATCAGATGTTTGTCAACGTTTTTCAGGAGATGTATAACAAGTAAGTGCTTAGACTTGCGTTAATAACTAAACTCCTCTAATATGTGTTTTTCTTTGTTCACAGAAAATACAAACCGTTATTCGAAAAAGCGAAGCTAAAATATGAACATAGATTGGTAGATGATATGGCAGCTTACGCTATCAAATCAACCGGTGGATTTGTATGGGCTTTAAAAAGTTATGATGGCGATATTTTGTCTGATATTATTGGACAAGGTTTTGGTTCCATGGGTATGATGACTAGTACGTTCCTCTCACATGATGGTAAAACTGTATTAACCGAGCCAGCGCATGGAACGATAACGAGACATTATAAGTAAGTTTTATCATGTTTAATAAACAAACATAATCTCTGACGCAAATAAAAATTCAATTCAAGAAGAGAAATAAGCACACGTGATTAAAACGTGTTAAGAACGATACTGTGGCTTATGTTGTTATCAGTGGTATGCTTGTTATTTACATTTGTTTGATAGCCCCTATCAATTGATTGTTTAACAATTTCGTCGTTTAATGCGAAATAACATTGTGTTTAATATATCAGACAACGAGAACTGTATTGATAAAGATAAAATACACTAGTAAATATTTGTTTTCTACATATTTGGGTTTATTTAGTTAATATTTAAATAATATAACGTAAACAAAGCAAATTGTACTTCAAAATGTAGCATGCAACGCAATAATAGAAATATTTAATTTTATATTGAACTAATAGTTATCTTTATATTAATTGCAGGAGATATCAAAAAGGTAAATCGACATCTACCAACCCATTATCTACAATATTTGCGTGGACTCGTTGTTTACGTCATCGTGCGCAGCTGGATTCCAATTATGAGCTACTTCAATTTACCAACACAATTGAAAAATGCACAAAGGAAACAGTGGAAGAAGGACATTTGACCAGAGATCTGGCTCTATGCACTTACGGTCACAACTTCCAGGATAATATTTGCATCAGCACTGATGATATAATCAATATAATCGCTGATAAGCTTGATGTTCAGTTTGAAAAATTGTTTAACGAGGAAGAAATCGAAGTCAAAATGACTCCATCTTAATCTTTTAATTTATTTTGTGCTTGTTCTTTAATTTTGTTTATTTTAATAAATTTTATATAGTGCGATATTTTTTTATAAAAAAATATTCAGTTTCTTTATTATAGTAATAAAGATTATTTTTCAAGTATTATTTTTGGTGTTTGATTAATTATTTTATATTTTAGTACAGTTTTAGTGAATCTATTTAACAAAACTAAATACGTATACGGTTTTAAAGTTGAACCTAACTTATAAGATAGGTTATATAACTAGCAGTTTCCATGCATCCGGTTTACAGTTTTTCAAAACATTACTATTTTCCGAACTGAATACGCGAATTTTATGCAACAATAGCAAAATAGATAATATGTCTAAGATAATAATAATAAAATTAATAAGCCAAAGATCATGAAAATGACAAAAATAAACCATTATTACGCCAATAATAAAGATATTTTAGGAAATAAGACAACTGCTTCCACATTTCCTAAATTTAAACTGCAGAATAATATCTGGTAGGAACTGTGCTAGCTCGTCTCTTTTATAGATGATGGGAAATGGAACGCAGTCACAACGCTGCATAATTAAACCAAGTGCACTATGGTATTAATATATCATAACAAATACAAACAAAATACTTTCAAGTCTTACAAATAGAAATGTGTTTTGTTTCTACAACATATATTGACACTCGTCTAGACTAAATATGAATTTGTGGCGAAATTGTTCATAAATACATACATATGTATATGTTGTTTTAAACTCAATAGTATCTATATACATATAGGTATGTATATATATGCGTTATTTGATTATCAATAAACATTAATAAAAAGCCATTACTGATATTAAGGAACGCTATTATAACAATGTGTTGACCTTAGTGATTCTCAAAACTCTAAAGGAGATAATTGATAAGCACTTCATGGACTCAGCTTTGGGAAGGCTATCTCTATACGAGAGCTAATATGCGTATTAAATTAGAAAATCTTAGAAGTGAGCCATCTATCATCAGCTAAGCAGAAATTGCCCTTGGAAAATTGCACTGGCCGCCTTCCTGGACATTGAGGGCGTCTTTGAAAGGGCGTCCTTTCTATGGATAGAAAAGACGTTGCAAAAACCTGCAGTCAAGCTAATGATGAGAAAGTAGAGAAACTGCTCCAATTTTCGTAAACACCTTAAGACTGTGTATTTGCGTAAACTGACATAACTACACATAACGGTTCGCTACAACATCAGATTGAAGCAGCTAAATGTTTTTATTATATCAAAATTTGTAAAGAAAGCGCTGGCCAACGATATTCAAGTTTTTCTTGTATGTTACAACAATTTAATGAAGTATTATTATATTTCTCCTTACAATATTTGAATTTCTTTATTTGTGTATTCATTATCATCATAATTCACCAAACTTACTGAATACTGTTTGTCATTGTTTCTCACTTTGAGAACTTTTGAACTCCTCGAAGTTTGTAAAGTTAGTGGTGGTTAATGGCGCTCCCTTTAATATCTGAACAACTCAGCTATATCCGACGAGGCTAGTCCGGGAGTCTACCCAAATAGCACGTAAGCTTACAGCAAGCTCCATTTTGATGCGATTTTCATTTGTTTATCCAGCTTAACGTGGTTAGTTTAAATCAAGCTTACTCTACGCTTGAAATTCTAGCATGCTGCAATCGCTTACGCAGCAAAGATGAGTCAAGTATAATATAAGCTTAAAGTTCTAGTCGGTAGGGCGTAAAACGTTCGGCGCAAGTTTACCACAAGCTTGCGAAGCAAGTATCCTTTAAGCTTGTCACGTGTAAAGTAGGATGCTTAATTCAAGTCGGATACAAGCTTGCAGCTTTCGGCGACAGCTGGAAGTAAGCTATCACCGTTGTCATGGCAACTTTTATTCCAGCTTAATTCAAACTATTTTTGTTATCGGGGTAGAATAATAAGTAAGTTGACTTGGAGTATTACGTTATCTTATATTATTTTATAAAAATTATTGGGAAATGTCGCATGTTGTTCAATATCATGTACCTACAATGTATTATAGGATAGCGGTCCCTTGAAATAGATTGTTAAAAAATGAGAGGAAACAATACCACACATTAAAATATTAATTAGAAAGTTTTTACGAAAAAAATTAAATTACAGATTCCTAGGTACGCAATAGACCTAGCGTCAGTTGCAGAGACAATGGAAGATTTATAGTTTCAATTCGCATTGAATTTAATAACGATGGTAACATAACAATTATTGTTGTAAGTCTTATTAATATTATTTTTATTACAATTATTATTATGTGTATTAATGTATCAAGATAATTCTATTTTCTTTTATTACAGTTCTCCTTTGTCCTCTAAACCTACACCAAATAATGATTCATCGATACATATCCATTGAAAACATGCCTAAAATATATCCAAAACAATTTAGTTACAGAAATAACAACCAGTTCAATCGGCTCTTGTCTAAAATTAGTACCTACATAGTACATATTTTTATTTATACTTACATTCAACTTTTTCCATATTTATGGAATTATTACGCTTAAATTCATGACACAGACCGCTTACATATGCACGTATAAGTTAAAAATACAAATGCCTATATGCCCAAAATTAATAAAGAAAACATGTATACTTTAAAAACTAGGTTTTAACTAAACGAAAATAAGATGATCCTAAGGTTAGTGGGGTTTGCAGCCAATGTAGCCAATGTTTGTAGAAAACATTGGCTGCAAACCCCACTAACCGTAGGATCATCTTTTTTACGCTTAGTTAACAGCCGTTACTTCCCCTCTATGTTTTAATTTTTTTTAACTTTTTTGCATTATTTTCTATTAAAAGTTTCCGTTACATAGGTATATTTTAAATATTACAAAATTGTATGTAAATCTTTATTAATGTAAAATCAATATAATAACACACATGCTAATGTGTTGAAGCTTAGCAGTATGACCTAAAATTATTTTTTCTGACCATATACATTCCTCCGGAAAACAAAACCACTAATATCCGGAACAGCCGTAATGTCATATTTCAATCCAGTTCAGTTGTTATATATGGCAATAGATAACATTATTTAGATAGAATTTAGTCAAAATGGAAGTTTATATTCTTTCTTGAATTTTACTATTAAGGTGGGCACAATACCATAGACGATTCGTAACAGATGATCAGAATTTTAGAAGTGATGTCCACAACATTAACATTCGCTGCCCGCACCTTATTACTCCCCCCTTTCACCGCACAGCCATGTTTGAGCGGTCATTTTCTTTTAATATTGCTCGGTTCTATAATGTGTTTCCCGTGTCTCTGTCTGGTCTTACCTTATATTCATTTAAGCGACTTGCGCGTGACATGATTCTGAGCTCGATAATTTAGTCTTAGCGCCTGATACATATTAACATTGTATTCTTTCTCTACTGATGTACTCTCTGTTCCAACAATTTAATAGTCTTTTATAGTTTCTTTTTGACATTCTGCGTGCGACTGTTGCTTTTTTTTATAATGTACTCGGTTGCATTGAAAAACAGTTACTTTCAATCGAAAGAACTGAATGTAACCCTTTGTTATAACATCCTCTGTTATCTATAATTAAGGCACCTATGTAAAATTTTTGTAAATGGGATGTTTTAATAATAAACAAATATTATTATGATCACGTAAAAAAATGGCCGATTTAAAACATCTAGCAGTATATAGAGGACTCTACTAATATCAATCTCAACAAATATATTAAATTAGCTGAAATCAGTTTCGAAATATACATCTCTGCTTCCAAGGTTGCGTACCAATCAGGTAATAGAAAATATTGTTGAGAATGTAATCGTACGATGTGTATGGCCTTCGCGTATTACCTATAGATACCATAAACTTGTTGCAATTATAAATATCTACAATATAATCGATGGTTTTAGCCGTTTTTTTGATACTGTATTTTGTTAAACCACTTAATTTAATTAAATTAAGTAGTTTAACAAAGTAAATATTATTTCTTTTGTTTTACAATATTTGTACTTCACATTTTCATTACATGGATCTAACGTAAGTGTAGAATATAAACTATTGATATCAAGTTTAGACTACGTTTTACAAGAAATGTATATTATGCATATACTATGTATGTACAGTTGAATTTTTGGATCTTGTCAGTTGCGTCATTAACAGCGTTATTAAACACAGAATTTGCACTGAATTTAATAAAATACAAGAGGAGATATGTTTTTTAGTTGCTGAAATCTTTCAGTATTAAAAGATACTATAAAATATAAATGACTATTTTTTCATTCCCGAACGACGTTTTAAATTGCCGCTCGATATTTCGTAATTCTGACTGGATCAACTGAAAATCCTCGCAGAAATGTCAAAACACTAGTGAAACATAACCTAGAAATAGCACTTTTTAGATCGATTTTTAGGTATCCTAGACTGATCTCCGCAAAAAAGGCGGGTCGTTTTGAATTCAGTAAAACGTGTACTTTCCGTTAAACTGCATATAATTTGTCAATTCAGTGGTCGACATACGGAAGTTTAGCCAAGGTATTTTATAAAAAATAAATACACACGTCTTCACATATTTATTCTAAAACTGTCAAAAATCATGGTGAAATCATGTCAAAAGCCATTTTTGTAAAAAAGAAATCTTGAAACAAAGGTGACGCGTGCGCATTGTGGCCTTGGTACACTCGAAGATAGAGATATGCAGCTGCATATAGTGCTATCACGGTTTGATTTCGGATATTGTGAAGATCAAGTACCCATATAATGTGTATATAATAATACAATTCGGTGTACCGGGTGTAAGGTATTTCGAACGCTACCTCACACTGCTTAACATCCTGCAGCATATTTGCTGAATAAACGTAACAGTGTATATCAAACTTATCTTATTTTCCTATATATTTTTTAATGAAATGCACATTGATTTCTTTGTAACTTTTGTTTTATGTAGACGTATATAAATTAAAAAAAAAATGAACAAATTTTCTATTTCATCCATAATACATTTAAAAGTTTGTTGTATTTGATATTTATTTCTTACTGCATGTATAATTTATGCAGAACGAAATAAATTATTTTTAGTATAGGTAAACTTTCAAATACATACATGCACAACCTTGCATAAAATTATGTAAACAATTTTGAATTTAATTTGTTTGTGTTTTCTCACAAGATTTTATTTGTTTGCACTAAATAGAAAACGTACAATTTGATAACTTGCAAACATTGAAACACCTATGTATTCGGAAAATATTTGTTGTAATCCCCGTCTATATCTCCATATCTACATTAACGTTACATAGTTATGATTTTTTTCAACTTATCCTTATAAACTGTTTTCGACAGCGATTTCTAAAATATTTTCTTTGTCTTATTTCTTAAATTTCTCAAATTAGGCAACCTAATACGCACAATCAATTATCGACATCTTACAGACAAGTGCCAAAGTTAATTTGACAGATATTCATCACATATGTTGTTGTAGCTATTGACATAGCTTTTGCAAAAACTAATGCTTTATTTACAATTTTCGCAATTTGTCATTCATCTACGATTTTTTCCTTTTTTTTATTTATTTTTTGAAAAAGTACAAGCTCCATAAAGAGCTCCATAAAGTTAGCCCCTCACTATAAGCAATTATAATAAATCTTACTTTTATTCGTTTGTAGGTCGTTTGTAGGTGTTTGATAGCGAATTTCCAACGTTTGATAGTCAATACTTCATTAGCAAACAATAAAACAAATTCTTCGGAAAACCTCTGTGATGTTAGCCCCTCATGTCGTCATTTTGACATCAAATTCAATTTTTATTTTAGCAGAATCGTTTGTAGGTCGTTTGTAGGTGCCTGATAGCAAATTTCCAAAGCTTGATAGTTGATAGTTTATTAATAAATAATAAAACAAATCTAGTAGGATATTAGGCAGGCAACCAAAATTACATCAGAAAAGCGACCTATCGGACATATTATGTAAAAGTGGCTTCACATGCAAGCTTTTTTTAGCGGACAACAAACAACCAATAGGATTTTAGATTTCCAAAATTTTAGAGTTTCAGTCAGTACGCTAAAAGTTAATTGAACGTTAACTTTTGGTGTACGAAAATGACTGAAAACAATATAAAACTGCATATATTGACAGTTGTGGTTATGTTATAGGTATATTTGGTGTGTGCTATTTGATATGTGCTACTGATAATTTAAGTTTTCTTTATTAACTTTTTCAAATCCAATTTGAATCCAGTACTTCCTCTTTTCTTTGTTTTTTTATTATAATAATTTTATAAAATAAATAACTTTAATATAGGTATGTTTCTTTATTTTATATGATTTTCGCGTGTTTTTTGGTTGCCTACACAATATTCTGCAAAACTTGTTTCATTGCTTATTAATAAATGATCAAATATCAAACGTTGGGAATTTGTTATCAAGCACCTATAAACGACGCATAAACGATTTTTCTCAAAGGAATTTAAATTCGATGGCAAATGTGGCCAGGATGAGTTACAATTACATATGTTCCACATAGGACGCTTTTCTGATGTAATTTTGGTTGCCTGCCTAATATCCTACTAGATTTGTTTTATTATTTATTAATGAACTATCAACTATCAAGATTTGGAAATTTGCTATCAGGCACCTACAAACGACCTACAAACGATTCTGCTAAAATAAAATTGAATTTGATGTCAAAATGACGACATGAGGGGCTAACATCACAGAAGTTTTTCCGAAGAATTTGTTTTATTGTTTGCTAATGAACTATTGACTATCAAACGTTGGAAATTCGCTGTCAAACACCTACAAACGACCTACAAACGAATAAAAGTAAGATTTATTATAATTGCTTATAGTGAGGGGCTAACTTTATGGAGCTCATTTCTCGACAAATTTTAAAGGTAATATTAACATTATTCTTGAACAGCGCTATCTAGTTTTATCAGAGTCAAACCATCTTAGTTGTGTTCTAAACTCACATTGCAGGGCTAAGATTAAATCGTAGGTACATCCAAATACTATATGAATATATATACGTGTAAAGAATAGTTCTTTAAGTGAAGTATAGATGCCGCCCACAGCTGAATTTAGCAGATGCGTGAGACCAGACAAATATTGTTTATAAAGACGAGACATAGGTACATATGTATGTAAATAAATATGCGATGTTTCGCATTATCAGTATAAAGAAGAGAATATTAAAGGTTGCGGTATCGCTGAATTGCACGGACGGGACAAGGACGTTCTATGCAACTCTTCCATTTATATATAGAGTCTTTCAAGCATGTAAGAAAGAATTAACAAGTTATAATGCACGTGAAATTTGAAGAGCGCACTATTAATTAAGTCATTATTAATCTATTAATAATTAACTTTCTTAAATAAATAAATGCCGAATTAGTTGTAGAAGAATTAGAAAAAGAAATTTTAAAAACATATTCGTAACGACGATAACTGCATTTCAGTATATAGTACCGCTAAATAAAGACATCGACGTTTTAAATTATTTCAACACATTCAGTAACAGAATTCAAGTTAATAAGAGCAGCAACAAACTAAATCCATTATTTTCGTTGATCTTAAAATTAGTAACAAAGACTTACAAATATTCATAGATTGGTACAAAAGCTTACTCACTCCGCTAGATTTTTAAATGATTATTCAGATACTCCCACCATACAATAGGAGCGTCATCAGTAAAGTATCAATAAAGTAGATCGATGTTTTCATTTATCAAAAAAAAAATTACTGCAATTCTACCAAAATAAAACTAAAATTACATTAGAAAACAAACATCCAATCCAACATTTTATATTCACATCCCTGGATTAGCAGTCATAAAATAACTTTTAAACAAATCTTCAACAAATCTCACGTAAATTAATTGTACTGTGTTTCGCACTTACTCTAAAGATTGTAGATTTAGAATTTAATTTAACAAATATCTAACTTACATCCAGTTGGCCGGGCACAGAAAATTTTTGTTAAAACATTTTTAGTACCTTCACAAAAGGGACAAACAATCCCCGACAGGTCAAAATAAATGTGATATAAAGCATTAACAGAAATTTTATTTGTTGGTCAAGAATTCCAAGTTTAAAAGAAATCTGTTGTATGAAGATTAAAATTAGGTACCAAATTTAAATCTGTTATTAACAAGAAAGCGCTTGATATGCATGGTATATTTCTCTTCATTAAGTTTTTACTTATTTTGTAATATACTAATTTTTTTCTTTGTACACATTTTATCTGTACTTTCTTTGGCCCACTTGCAATGTTTAAATAATTTTAATTTCAACAAACATTTAATACCGTACTCATAATGATCTTTACATTGGCTATCGTATAAATTGGGATTTTTGCTTTCAACGGCTAGTACTGCATTGTGACATAGCAGGGAAAGTATGTCATTTCTGTGGAAATTGTGAAAAAATACATTTTCAAAGGATAAGAGCACTGTGTGAACAAAGTCAGCAAAGTTTTCGTTGGGCTTTTTTAAATATTTCAGCTCTTTTTCTGTAATACCGTAGTCCTTTAAAAATATTAGGAGTTCGTGGCGGTTTTCTATATATTTGTTAACATTTTCATTATTTTGTTTACAAATTTCACATGAAAACTTTTTCAAAATTTTACTTGTTCTATAATTGTGTTGTTATTTATAGTATCTTCAGATTCCGTAGATCGCTTGAAATCACAATCAAAAGTTAAATCTCTACTACAGTTTGCAAATGTTTTTTGAGGAAAATTTGTAAATTTTATGTTTTCGGTAAGAGTTATTGAACATAACAATTGTTTTTCAACTTTTGTCATATTGCTCCTACAAGGTATTTTATTGGGGGTAGGTGCTGCGCAGTTAAAGGTAGAATTATTGGGCAATGGTACAGCATTTCTATTAAGGGTCTTTTTTGCGGCATTTGCAAACGAATCATTAGAAAAGTGCTTCTCACATATGAAATAATTTCTAAGAATATTTTGAGGACAATCTATCAATTCCAGATTTTCCGAATTTTGCAACCACACCGTGCAGCGGTCTAAATTAGTGACCGGGAAACAAAATCTTCTTATATGTTGATCTTTATATGTCGTATCACACCCTTCATATGAATAGCGTACAGTTCTATGTTTTGTTTCACTATCCATTTTTAAACAAATTTATGTCTTTTAATAATAATGCAATGTAAGGAAAAGCTACTGTACCTAGATATATGTAGGGATATTTAAAATAAAAAATCTTAAACCTAAATTAATGCCTAGAAAATACTATTTATTCAGCAAAATAAACATCGTCAGCTGCGAGTATTCGCAATAAATAAATGGAGGTACATATTCACACAAATGCAAAAATTAAACAACCCTATCAAGAAAATACGAAAAGAAGTAACAAACACGAAAATAAACATTGATCCCTTACGAAAATAGTAAATGAAACAAGAAAATTGAAAATTATCCCAAGCTAGAAATACTTAAAGTGTGTTACACAAGTATCTATATAAACATACTGAAACTAGTATCAGAGAGAACATTCACTATTAGATGCGTATACGCCTGTAGCTAAATCGACTGACTTTTCTATGGACTGCACCTAGCCGCTTACTAACCAACTACTGAATGCAATTATTCGTTTGGTCCGCTAGTTGTTCGCGTGCGTCTCTTGCTCTTCCCCTTTAAAATTCTCGCGGCTCTAAGCATACGGTAGCGCCGCTCTATACTTCCCTAATGGAACTACACTTCTTTGACTATATTAATACTAGTATTATATTTGGTACATCTATTCTGCGTTCTCAGTCTTACGAATAACCTCTATAGTTAGCCCTTCACTATAGCCAATCATGATAAATTTTGTTTTTAATCATTTGTAGATGTTTGATAACAAATTTCCAATGTTAGATAGTCAATAGTTCATTAGCACACAATAAATCAAATTCTTATACGAAAGCCCTCATATGTATATTTTTCAAGTAAATTTAATTTCAGTTAATAGAATTGTTTGTATTTCGTTTGTAAGTGCTTGTAAGCAAATTTCCAACATTTGATAGTTTATTCATAAACAATAAAACAAATGAAGAATATTACGTAGGCAACTAAAATGACATCAGAAAACTGTCCCATGTGCTGTGGTATGATGGCGTCGATGCGATTTTTCAACGTTCTTTTGAAGTAGAATCGTTTATATATCTCTTGATTCTCTTGTACGGGCAATATGTACCCATGGAAAGTTGAAACTACATATATTCACCATAGGAATTTGTTTTATTGTTTACTAATAAGTCAAACATTAAACATTGCCATCAAACAACTAAAAACAACCTAAAATGATTCTACTTAGCAAGTATTAAATACGATGGCAATATATTACCATAAAAAGTTAAAACTATATACTTTCCTCATAGGAACCTGTTTTATTATTTAAAAATACATATGCCTAAAAATATTGAGTATAAAACGTTGAAAAATCGCGATCAAACACCTATAAATAGCAAATGTAGCCATGATGAATTAAAATTACGTATGTTCCAAATAGGATGTTTTTCTTATGTATTTTCACCTACAAACGATTAAAAATAAGATTTATTGTAAGTGGCTCAAGCGAGGGGCTAATGTACGAAAATCCTGACATGCTGGTGATGTTACACAGATATCTAAAGTAATCATTCCTGAACATTGTTCTCTCTATACATTTAATAAATATTACAAAGTGGGATTTCAACTCTCAGTTAGAATAGATTCTACGAGTAGTTTTCGAAAATTGTGTTTGTTACGACTTACGACTAGGATTTCTTCTAACAGACAGCCTCAGCAAGACCCCCAATCAGATGTTGGAGTCAAGGTCACTAGATGCCGTTACTATCGTTTGTTTTGTATTATCATTTGTCTACAATCTTCCTTATCTTCAGTCATTGACTCTCAGAATTTCAGATAGTTACCATCAGATGGCACGGGTCATCATAAACTAAGTTAATAAATAGGTTTAAATTTTAATGGAAAATACATTATGTACAAGTCTACATAATGTTATCTACTTTGCAGTTTTGAACAAACAACATATTTAAGATGTAGGCACTTTAAAAAATAATACCACTCTATTAGACAAAAAAGAAAGCTATGAATATTAATTAATCCTATAATTTTCACTTCTTTATTATGCATTTAAAGGAAAGGTATATCTGTAGAGATAAATGCATAATCATAACACGAAATTTCATAAGCTTTCATGGCCGGTGTTTCTTCCGAATTTTGCGCGGTGTTAATTTTGATGATGAATATTTCGTTGTTCGTATGCTTGTTTAGCTGTCTGTTTAGACTTATTTTCGGTGCGTAAAGATGTAGGTAGCATGAATAGCAAATTGTCTATCATCAATGATTTTAATTTATTAAATTATCAAATATAAATAATGAAGAGTTAAGTATCAAAATCTAAAAAAATGTTCAGTTAGTAGGGTCGGGTGGGGCACAGTGTAACAGAAAAGTAATTAAGTGATTCAAAAACGTTAATCTTTGTTGCACGACCATTTCTTGGGTATGTATACAGTGAGCAATGTTGTGGCATCATAATTTAATTAGAAAAAATTCTAAGATATTTTTGAAAAACTATTTATTTTATACTTTGCAGATATCGGGTGTTTGTTACACTGTACCCCAGGATCTGGGGTAGAATGTAATAGCTACAGGGGTACAATATAACGAAGTTGTGTACATTATAACAATGCAATAAATAAATAAATGATTATATTTTCTCAATCATTCTATTAAATATCTAAAATAGAAAAACAAATAAAAACCGTTGACATTGTCAATTCCCACATAACAAAGAAAAATTTGCAGCAAACTTTAAAAGTTTTTGAAATTTTCGAAATTTGCGTTGTACGAACAAAAATCGAGTGAAAGGCAAATTTGTCGAAAACTTCGCGGTTGTAACATGTTACACTGCAGCCTGTTACACTGTACCCACCCCGACCCTACTTTTTTCTTCAATAAATAGTGAACATATATTATAGTAGTATGTATAAATCTATTAGTTCAGCAAATAAACTAATACGTACTGATAGATACAACAGTATTAAACTGAAATTGAAAATATGAATCAAAATAGCCTGACTACAGTATAAATAAAAAAAATATTTAATCCACATTTTTAGTTCCATTTTCATTACTTTGCCGCACCCTGTATATGCCACCAATTACTTATGTATATGTATATAAATTTATCTAAAAGTATCTTATGGAGAATGCAGTTTTTGGTTGCATTTATGTACCTACTTGAAAATTTTGCAATTATTACCGTCTCCTCGGATGCACAAATATTAATTTAATTACATTGTGGTAACAATAGAATTGTTGTATATATACATTTATACAATATTTATACATCTTAAATAAATCATTACCAGGCAGTTGGTTTCATACTGATGCGTGTGGGATTCCATTTGGATTGAAATATCCGAGCAGAACTATTTATCCTCGATATCTAATCCTTCACAATTCGTTTTGATTACATTGTAAAAATTACAATCTCAGAAAATCATATTAAATTAATTAAGAAACGCAAGAGTTAACATAATAGATTAGTGATATGCATACAAGAAGTAATTCACATGATAAAAACGATGTTAAAACTTTTCTATAGCTAAGCTAGCGTATTGTAGAATAACATCGTAATTTATTTTCTTCTTCTCTTCAATAAACTTACAGAAATGACCATTATTGAGCACATGTATTTTCATATAACTAAAAGCCTCCATGATTGGTTTTAAAACTTTAATATATCCATTACTGGTTTTAAACCATCGTCAAACATTTGATACGGGAGCAACAATAACTCTCTCCTTTTCCCAAGCACATTTTTGTCGCCACCAGGACGACCACCACGACGCCACCAAGACGCACCAAGAAAATGACTAGTACATTTGGTACTCACACCTCACTCTGCTGGTACTCCCGAAACTAAAATTTACGCGTAATTCAAAATTACAGTATATTGGTCTGATGAGCTAACCAATCTTGTTATTGACCTGGTATGGCGTTGGGCTAAAACGTTTGGAAAATCTTGCTTTAAAATTAAACACGGTTGCACTATCAGTATATGTTGTTTAAGTATTATTTAAAATATTATTGTTTTATCTTTGATACAATTTTCTCAACACACTGTTTACTCCAAGATTCGTCGTAAAGGAATTTTGTTTGTAAGAATTGGACGGAACATATCTATTGGTCAAATTTAAAACTAAAACATTTTTTGTCTCAGGAGTACTTAACACACTTATATGATTATTATTATGTTTTCAAAGATGTATTCGAAATTTCTCCATCGTTCACAGTTTCTTTTATTTTAATTTTTCGAAATATTTGACGTAACTCAAATGGTACCATTACTAGTGTTGTGCAGACATTTATAGACGTGTACAAATATGATCTACTATCTAATAGTGTAGAACACATGTGAGTGGGTCTCTAGGAATAGAAAAAAAACACTACATTAGAGAAAAGTAACCTCAATGCGAATTATTCGTTCCTGGACAGAAAATTTGAGAGATGATGCATCGTGTAATCCTAAAAATGTGTATCTACCTCCAGTGCTTCGGCATATTTGTGTATTCATAAAAATACAATTGCTAATGCATGAATAAAAGTTTAAGGGACTCGAGCCTATGTCTCTTTTCCGAAAATCCCGGTCCAGTAAGCGATGAACACTAGGAATGCGTGCATTAGATGATTTCAACTATGGAAAAAAGGTATGTATTTGGGAAACCTAATATGTTGTCATTTCTTACTTCTTCGATGAGTCAAAATGTTTGAATATTGTACAGGTGTCTCTCTAGTGCGTCCAAGTACCATATCTCCCTTGCAGATATTTTTTCTGAAAAACGTTCGTTTCTTTATCGCTTCATCAATGATGAGAGGATTGGAATATGGTCTTTTGATAGCTTTAATAGTTCCATCATCCATAGTTAAACGGGTCGATGGCCGCAGTGGTTAGGCGGCTGACTATTGTTGTGAGAGGACGATAGGTGCCGGGGTTCAATTCTCTGGAGGGACGGTGACATTTTTTTAATCCCGGATCGACTTGCCATTCGCTGTTGGGAGCAAAGTGATTAACAGCGCGGCATCATAAAAGGCGATATGATGCTGTCAGAAAGCCATTTAAACACAACTTACACACACTAAACTACACCGCAAGAGTTGCAGTGATAGCCAGACAAGTGATACAGCTTACGGAGTCACTGCAACTAAGCACCCACCACACACTAAAAAAAAAAATACGAATCGATGCAGAATTTCTTGCTGAACTAAGTGCTGCAATAAAAACTACTATGTGCCTTTTGAAAAAAATTAATGTTTGAAGATATCTGAATTGGTTGCTAATTTCTGCACACCCTGTATAAATTTTGTTGAAAGTTATGGCAGTTCTCCGTATCTATGACCCTTTACTTTCGTTTGCAGAAGTTTGGTACTTGACCACGCTTCAAAGTGCTTTACAATATTAACTTTTCTTTAAGATGGTGCAATAGGAAAATATTACGAAAAATTGTAAATATCTTCGAAACAGTTGAATTCAGGTATAAAGGACCCTAATACAAATGTTTGCAAATAATACGTAGAATCAATTGCATTGAAAAAAATTATACCATTGTATTTAAAATAACAAAGTTGTGTTTTGTTCAGTGAAAATGGAACACCCTGTATAAGTGAAAGTAATTTTAGAACATGTGCCATATCAATTCAAGTAAACCTCCGTATAATTGTTTTGAGAAAAAATATCTACAATGGGAGATATGGTACTTGGACGCACTAGAGAGACATCGTACATATTCGAACTTTTCGAATTTCAAAAAGTGACTACCAAATATTAAGAATTTCGAATTGTTGTCTATATTTCCTGTGGGTTGGGTCAAATTTTCTTCTATCCAACAAAATTAAACACGAAAAATATTTTATTACTTTTAGAATTTCGTGTTACGTTTTTGCATAATTCCAAGATATTTTTGAATTTATTTTGTGCTTTAAGTATTGCCATTACGTTCCCGTAATGCGGTAATAAATCTGTTTGATGAGTTTAAATACGAATAAGTCATTTTTATGACTTCTTAATGCATCTGTAGTGATTTATTAGTATAAGTGACTTTCATGAATCCAATTTTACCTGACTCTATAGTACCATTTTATATACTACTACTACATATTAACGAACTAAAGCCCTCAACGCCACTTACCATAAACGTAACTTACCAGACAGATCCCAAAAGCATTGGTTTTCGTGCCATGTAAGATAAGAAAATTGACGGAAAGTGACGATTAATGTATCTTCGAACTGGACGAAATAAATAAAGGGAATGCTTTTAGAGTGATGGTAAAGAGAATTTGTTAAGAATCCTTCGGAGAAACACTCATAGGACATAGACTGTCCCATCCAGACGGTTTCAGGCAAGTTGCGTGGGGGAGAACACTCGCAAAGCCAAATAGTTGAGCTAGGATTACGATTACGGGCACGATTCAGTTCGCATCGAAACGTGTTAGGGAGAGGTTATGTTTACAGATGCGGAGCCTCAATATACTCGCGTGCAGTTTCACGAAATAAACGAAAAATAACTTAACTTTGCATGTTATAAAAACGGTTTATTTGTAAAAACAATATTTAGTAAACGAATATCCGTAGTTTATTTAATTTTCTATAAACTAATTTCTTTACTTTTTTTTTAATATTTACTTAAATGCAATTTCAAAGGACCAAATAAAGAACAAAAACTCTTTTTTTTCTTTAATGAAATTTATAAATAATGCAATTATTTACTAGTATCAATCTTGTGCAAGTGTCAACTGGTTCCAACATGTTTGTGCTGTCTTTGTTCGCTAGTTTCTTCATACTTTCGTTTGCCGGAGCAGATAGAGGAAGTATATTTATTAATAGAGCAATTTTGCAAGATGAAGAGACTGAAACGTGGAATGATAAACCTACAATAGGTGAGTACATCTTTTGGTTTGTTATTTTTCTTAAGTTTTTTACCATTTTTATTTCGATAAAAAGTCTACACGTATAAATATGTGTTATCTTTTTCCTTTAATATTGTTAAAATATCTAACATAACTATAATGTGTTTATTTTGTATTATCTTAGAATTTATATGTACTGAAGTCTTGAAAGGTCCCTTCCTGCTAACTTTTGAATAGAAGGTGCTTTCACTATGGGAAAACACACATCTATTCCTATTTGTAATTTCAATTCATTAATATTCATTAATTCAATTTCCGGTATCACCAAAAATAACGTTAGCTTTTTTACCATCAATCGAACACCTAATCGTAAGAAGATCTACATATGTATATTCCAATATTCTTATCATATGTTCTTCCTGTATTTGTTTGTTGTTAGTTGATCGCTAGAAATTGCATATTTTCAAGCATAAACCGAAAGCAAAACGCACAAATATTACTTCAGTAACTAACGTTTGTATCTACTAGTAAAAGTGAATTATTCTTTGGGAGCTACAATAATTTACTGACGCTAACAATTGAATTGGGGGCACAAATCAAATTGATTGATTAACTATGCAGCGACATGCATTACACAAATGTGTAGTATCTTTTTCTGTTGAGAGGTTTGTAACTCT
>CM043019.1:64256278-64348176 GCA_023690525.1 Holotrichia oblita
TACATTTTTTTCTATTGCCGCGACCTAAAAAGCTGAAGAACAACATACAGACTGTTCTTAAACACCCGCAAAAAGTACTTCATAACAAAATAAAGCGCAAATTGGTAAAAAGTGCTTCAACAACGAAACTTTTTTTTCTTACACTCTGATACGTGTACGTTATGGACTTTTTCATTGTAATTCACGTCAGGTTTCTGAGAAATGTTTTTTTTTACTTATATGTATTAAATGTACTGTATGTCCAAAGATATTTTTTATGAGTAAGTTAAAAGAAACTACCAAGCTATTATCATGCTAACGGGCATGTCTGAACAGGATTTAACATGTTTGGGCTTCATTTATACGTCATAGTCGTTAAACCACTCCCTTTTTGCTCTAGAACCAATCAAATCAAGGAATTAATAGATCTGTGCATATGTGAGTATATATAAGACCCTACAGACACGTTATTCGACTCAAATTGACTCAATGTATGGTAGTAACATTAGTTAAACGTTCTTTGAATTCGCAATGTCCCGTAGGTGTGTAAACAATCCTAACAGTTTTTGTTATATTTGTGGAGAATTCACCGTTCAACAGCATAGACGAAATATTACACCGTTAATAGAAAAATCGTATAACCTTTATTTTAAATAAAAAATTACAAATCAAGACAAGTTGTGGACCCCTCACAATGTCTGTGCACGATGTGCTGTTACCTTGAGGAGCTGGATAAAAGGTAAGAGCATAGCTATGCCATTTGGTACGCCTATGATTTGGCGAGAACAAAAGGATCATTCGACAGACTGCTACTTTTGCTGTACAAAGACATTTGGCTTTTCCAGTAAAAATAAGTATAAAATTACCTGTCCTAATTTACCTTCTGCCACTCGTCCAGTTCCTCATTCGGAAGCTTTGCCAGTACCAAGTCCTATGGATGTTTCGAACCAAGAACATGTTGAAACCGAGATAGAAGAATATATTTCAGAGTTGTCGGACACAGATGAAAAATATTTGCCATATCAAGAGGATATGCCTCATTTAATAAATCAATTGGAATTAAATGACCTAGTTCGAGATCTCAATTTATCAATAACTCAGGCAGAAATATTAGGATCAAGACTGCAAGGATGGTAGTTGTTAGCTCCGGGTACGGGTATTTCTGTATATCGAAATCGCCAGAAAGAATTGTCACGGTATTTTTCAACTGAAGAAGGTCTTTCATTTTGCAAAAATGTTGACGGTTTAATGCGAGAATTAAGTTGCAAACACCAACCGGAAGAATGGCGTCTTTTTATAGATGCTTCTAAATTGAGTTTGAAAGCTGTCCTTCTACATATAGAAAACATCTACTCCTCCATTCTTGTTGGTCATACCGTGCACATGAGGAAAACATATGATAATATGACACATCTACTTGATAAAATCAATTACAAAACCTATAAATGGTACATCGGTGCTGATCTCAAAGTAGTTACTACTTGGTCTACAACTTGGATTCACAAATTATTGCTGTTTCCTTTGTGAATGGGATAGTCGAGCGAGAAATTTGCACTATACCTACTGTTAAGCAAGGGCCAACCAGGATACAATATACTCCTGGAGAAATCAACGTCGTCCATAATTCGTTGGTGGAGCCTCATAAAATACTTTTTAAAGAGGAACCAGGATTTCGATACCTTAAACAAAAATTTCCTAATATACCTGAGGCAAAACTTAAAGAGGGAATTTTTATAGGACCCCAGATTAATCTGTTACAACAGGATCGATAATTTGACGTACTCTTGAGCGATTTAGAACGGACTCCTTGGGATGCATTTGAAAGTGTGACAAAGAATTTCTTAGGAAATAAAAAATCTGAAGATTGCGGGGAAATTGTTAGTGAACTTCTTAGAAGTTACCATGCATTAGGCTGTAATATGAGTTTTAAAATACATTTCTTGAATTCGCACCTTAACTTCTTTCCCCCCAATCTTGACGATGTTAGTGACGAGCATAGGGAAAGATTTCATCAGGATATTTTCACTATTGAAAAACGCTATCAGGGCAAGTGGAATAGCGAGATACTTGCTGAATGAAAAGTGAAAAGAAAGACTTTCTAAATACGTCCAAAAATGGCATATACTTAGTTAGTGTTAGTATTGTATGATCAATATGAATTTGTTTATAATACCCGACGTGATAGAAGATATTTGTTTTTATAATAATTATTAGAAATATAAAACAAAACAAGTTTGTATATAATTCATAAAGAAAAATAAAAAAATACATCGCTTAATGCCTCTCCGCATATCTCTAAACCAATTCTCTATATCGTCAAAAAATAAGGGCAGACCACGCCTTAAATTCAAAAACGAATTACTCTAGAGTTCACGCACGTCTTGATAGTCAGCAGAAATCAGTTCTTTATTTAATGGATTAGATTAGATTAGATCTGAGGGCAGTGGCATTGCTACCTTTAGTCACCGCGACCTGCATGGGGTTATTGTAACATTGCCCTTATGGTTGTTAGACTAGTTGGCGGCTTTTAATGAACCTTAGAATTAGTCTGGGATTTTCATCCTGGATGTTAGTAGGTGTTAGAAACGGTCTACTGAAGTGTTGATGTCGAGAATGACTGACAGGAATACATTTACACAAAATGTGTTCTGTCGTCTCTAGATTTGATCTTCAACTTTTCCGTGTTTATGTAGGTGGTTCTTCAGGGCCACATGGCCTGTCAAAAGCCCTATCAGCAGTCCATGGTCCCCTTTACTGAAAGATAGCAACGTCTTTGCTGTCTTAGGCGATTCTGATAACAGTGCCTTCGTCTGCTTTTGTCCTGGCGTGTTCTGCCAGTGGGAGGCCTTTCTGTTGTCCTCCCATTTATTAATTGCTTGCTTTTAGTGGCTCTTTTGCAGTCCACAACAGGGATAAGGTGCAATGAAAGGTATTTCTGTTGCTTCTTTGGCAAGCTGCCTTTTCGTTCGCTTCGATCCCTTGATGGCTTGGGACCCACTGAAGGGTTACGTCGTTATTGTGTCCTAGTTGCCTTGAATTGCATATACATTCATGCAACAGACCGGACTCGTATATGTAGGCTCACAGCCTTCAACGCCGCTTTACTGTCAGTTGATATACTAATTGTTGCGCCTCGTATCCCTATCTCGAGGTTCTTTAGGGCGCATAAGTTTATAGCAGAAATCTTCGCTTGAAATATGTTGGAGTAGAGTCCCATAGGCACTTTGGGATAGTGGTTAGGGCTACTGACTCCAATGCCTGTCCCCACTCCTTCTATTCTAGAGCCGTCCGTGTACCATGCCAGGCTTCCTTTTTGAGTTGAGGCTCACCGAATACTCACTTGTAACTTGTATTGCTTAGGGATCTTGGTCTTTGCAACATAATTTGTTTTTATGTGTTGTGGGTGCTTAATCAGGTAGTTCATGTCGGGATCTTCAAGGATTTTAAGGTGTCCTTTAATGTCCTCAGGTTTTAATCCCTTAAGTCTGTCGAAAGATAAGGCACTTGATATAGCCTGTCATGGAACTGCATCCTCTTCTGAAAATGATGGAATATAAAGGTTGGGCGATCTGATGACGTGACTTAACAATAGCTAGACTGGTTTGTTAAAATTTTTCAGCTAAAGGTTGGGTTGGCCCATCATGGTAACCATAATAACCATAAGTAATATTTGAAAGATATGAACATGCATATTGCAAAGTCTCTTCTCGCAATTACAATGTCACTTATACCGAATTATCATTCACCACAGGTAATACTATTAATTTATATTCTATAAAATTGCAGCTGATGATGATATTATGTGCATCTTGCGAACTAAACAACAGAGTGGTGTAGTTACTTTTGTCATTTTCATCGAAATAGGTTAATTAGTAATAAGGTTTAAAACTCATGACTCAAATAAAAACCTTATCTGTGGTAATCCAAACTTCAAATACAGAGGTTGCTTATCAATGATTTGCCAAAACAAAATTACAGAAACTAATAGAAACCTTAGAGGCAACAAATGCATAAATAATGAATAGTAATTTTTTGATAACACCACCAAGAAGCTGCACGGTACATGCACACTTAAAATACAATAGAACTACGTAATAAGACAAGCAAGCTCAAATTTGTTGCTTTTAAAACTTGAAAAAATATTCCTGCTCACCTCAGCAGTTATACTAAGTTACTAAACTAAATGAAGATTTAGACGAGATAATATGCGTGAATATTTACATAGTGTTGACAAAACAAATGAAAGATAATGGCCAACGAAAACAAGTCTACTACACAGTAACCTTAAACATAAAGCAGATAGATTGAAGAGATTAAAAACCAACAAGATTAAGCTAAAATAGCAACTCACTCAAAGGAAGCAGTTAGTCCCAACAGAAATTAATTCAAAATCTAAAATAGAGCGCAAAGTCTATGTGGACCTTTCATAGGTCAATATCTTATTACAATATTGAAAGTACCTCGATATTTCAGTTCGCTTTCATTAAAATCACTACTCAAGCACCATAATTGATTATTATTGGCCGTATAATTTAGGCATTTCACTCCCACCATATACCGCATAAGTTCCTGGAGTTACAAATGCAGTTATAATTCATACGCTATTAATAACACTTTAATGTCAATGGTTTGAAACCGCATGAGGCACCCCTCTGGTCCCTCGATGGAGTGTAATTTTGCTGTGGACAGAATTAGGAGGAGGTACAGAATATATACGTGTTTGTTCCTTAAAACAACATCTAAAGGGTCGTCGAAGCGTAAATTTCAATGTTCAGGACATGTGATATAAAATGGTGGGCTATGGACATCCTTTAGAACTGATTATCTCCCTGCCCTATCAGACATGTAGTAGTAAAAGGGACAAGTTGAAGTTATTGCTACAATCTCAGTTTAGAAAAACGTTTCAATATTTATTACCAACGAAACTATTCACCAAAATTTATAAATGAAGTTCAGAGATAAATAACTGAAACGTAGACTAGCTTGCTAGATGCCTCATGAATTTATGGCGAAGAATACGCAGATTAAAAAGGGATAATCTTACTACAATTATTATTATTAAATATTTGTTAATTAGTGGTAATTTTGCTTCTTGTTACAGCTTCGTCAAAAGCTCTTTTTGTATCTTCCAAATATTAAAAAATATATTATTTAAAAATGTAATCTCATTGAAACGCGTTTTGAAATACTTGAAAACTACAAGCATTTGAGGCATGTTCTTAAAAAGTAATCATCTTAGTGTTGAAGGCAAATATCTTTTCGATTTTTTATTCCATGGTAAACGTCTCCGATAACATTTCCCAATAATGACTAAAAATTATTTTCGGGTCAGTTTAATTCTATTAAAATATGCGTGCTATGAGATATAAGCCTTACAATTTGCAACAATGACTAAAAGAAGAAGAAAATGCGTCATTACCTGCGTCTCTGTTAATGATAACGACTGTGCCAATTGTTTTTTCTTTCGGCGCCCACTACATAATGGTTCTTTTCGAAGGCGTGTTCTAATTTTAACAGTTGCGACGGACTAAAAGCTGTTCGAATCCTCTTTGGTTTTCTAAAAGGTTGAAGTAAAAATCCTGGTATATCTGGTCCTAGAAAGAAGAAAATATATATTAACCATCAATAATAAAGTTATAAACACATATTGTTTTAATTTTATAAAAATTATTTTTCTATATACCTAATAAGTTAGAGCTACGCATTTACATAAATCAAGAACAAGGCTGTGACCAGTGTTCCATCTGCTACAAAAGGTGCTAAGGATATCACCTTCGCAACCTGCAACTTACCTTCCGATTATCGAGCAATTGTTCGACAATGTACAACGTCGACATGCGATTTATATGCCTGGGGGTAGTCAAGCTGACCGAAAAATGTTAAAGCTTGTTAAAAGTATCGCATTGGATAACCGTTTTACAAAATGGTGTAATCACCAGGTTTTAAGTAGGAAGTTTCTAACTTAAACGATTCATTACAAAATGTACAAGAGATTACATTCTATTAAACTCAGTTGTTTTTAAATTAATTCTCGAGTAATAAATTATTTGATGGGCGATAGAATTTATCTAAAGTAAATTCAAAAGTTAAACATAACCAATAACTCTTCGTAATCTACATTAATGCTCGTTATTTTGTTATTATAGACTGATTAATTCCGATAGCTATCTACACTTAATTAAAAGATGTGCGTATGTAAGTTATATTTATAGATAACGTTATTACAATATAATTTATTTTCGGTGCTTATTTAAATATATCTATAATGACAAATTCTTAAGCAGTGGATAAGTTGTTCTTCTGCTTGCCAACGATTTAAAATAATGATGGCAATTAGGGTTTTCGTGTTTTAAGACAGTTCGGAAGTAATAGCTTAAAATTATGGCGGTATTAAATCGTTGGTGAAATTATTTATAGTTCCCCGAAAATAAAGTATTGGAATTGGAAGTATGTTTTTATGTGAAATAAATAATAATTAATTACTTTCAAAAAGCATATTTTATATTTCATGTTAAATTCTGATAGGTGTTTTTTGTCAGTTAACTCCATCGATAGTATTGATTTAAGATCCGATCCTATCAAAATAATGGCGTAATTTTATATTTTTATTATATTGGTTTACAGTAGATGAAATTTTTCAAACAAAATGCAGTAGTTATGATACATAGGTATAGAAGAGAGGAGGAATAATGGTGGTATAGGGTTGTAGTATAGGGGAGAGTGAGGCACACAGAGCCGGGGACACAGAGGACTTCCTAGATATTTTTGGTGTAATTGCAGCCATCTGTTTGAGACTTCTCTATACTGCACCTACCACATCATTTTATGATGCTGCAGTCAGACTTGTAGGTTAAACCAGCACTTGCAGTTACAGTGCGAACGAAACTGTTTTATAAGCTAAGGTTTGTGATATTTTCTTGTTATTATATACCCTAAAACGATTGATGGTATTTAATTTGTGTTTATTCACTGCAGGCATTTAAAACTACTATTCATAAGGTTTCGAAAGATCATAATAACTTAGAATTGTGAATCAACTAACCTATAAAAACTTATTTAGCAGTTGGAAATGTACATTTGGAGCAGAGGGGACCGACATGTGGTACCTTGTGCCCCATGGATGGATTCAGTGCCAAGAATGTCACCCACCACTGGCCCCACTATATGTGTGCAGAAAATGACGATAAGTTCGTATGCGTAAATTGTGACGAAACTTGTTTCTATTTTTCATGAAAATAAGTATTCGCTATTAATTCTTTTTTTATTAAAGCAAACATTTAGTTGTTATTTTTGCCATATACTTTCTAAGTTTATTTAAGAGTAAAATGTATTTTGTGACTGATGTGTGTATATAGTTAAGCTGATGGTTCCATCTGCCCCGAGGTATGGCGCACAGGGGACTGATAGTATAAACCCATTTCTTTAAAAATACAATCAGTAGTAGTTCCTATTTATTAAAAATGTTTACATCAGACGATAATATACGAGTGTAGTTCCCACATCCTACGAATGCAGATTCCAATCATAAACCATATCCAAATACCAACACTGTTTGTCTTAAGTGGTCCTCTGTGCCCCACTCTCCCCTAGATTACATAGTCACACTGAACGAATTTTTTTTTTATTGAGGGTGATATTGCACTGCTACCTATTAATCGATTGTGTTCCCTTGTATGAGCTGTATGCTGCTAGAGTTTTCCCGCTCTCAAAGGCTCTCTCCACCCAGTCTAAGAACTTTAATAAACTGCAATAATTGTAATAATTTCAGAGCAGGTACATATTTCATAATTGGCTCGGTTTTCCGTGATAGCGGTGTAGTTAGATGTCAGGTGTTTCATTCAGGATTTTGATCCTCCGCTCCGGTGGCAATGCCCTGTAAGAAAACCTGTGAAGATACGTAGTATGTTTCTACTTAGCTCTAGCAAGGTCTTTGCTCTATGCTTGTTGCAGTTTCAAATAAATATCTTGGAATGTCTCAAACCTGGAGATTCTCCCAGAGAGATACTTTGAGTCTGTCCTCTCTATCTTTGTTCTCTTTTTTAGGTGGTCATCCCTGTACCGCAAATCGGCTCCGGTCCCACTCCGGGCCTCCGATGGCACTTCCAAACTAATTTCGAACAGATGATGTTAGAAATCACCGCCATAACGGCTGCTTGACACTCGCTATTTCCCGAACGAAAAATACATAGTATGTAAAATAACTGTTTAATAAAATCTAGTTCAAACAAATAAATCTAGGCAATACATATTAGTAAAATTCGCTATTAACGGGCAATACGATTTTTGACACATTAAGTGAGCTTCATTATTCAAAGTCAGATATGCCATTATTTTCATCTGTAGGTTCACCCCATACATAAGCAAAAATCTTTTTGTTTATTTGCCAATCATTTTTGTAATTATTTAAGTTCAAGATTTCGTAAGTTTTAGTTTCTGAACTTTTGAGACCTAACCTAAAACGCTAGTTATAGTTTGATCTAACTTAAAAACAATGAATTTTTGAAAGAGCTATGATTATTTTTGTCCATGGACTGCTGTAAAACATACTTTGGAAGTTTGAAGCAATTGTTACCATTTTAATGCCTTAACATAGCTGTTTTGCAAGATGATCTGTGGCAATTGTTCCCAATTCATCAAATTCAGCCGTCATCTAACAATTCTAATGGCTGATGTTATTCAACTATATTATACCATTGACATGAAATTTCATAATCCAAAATGTTGTAGTTTACTGGCAATAGTTTCAATGCTGAGCACTCTGCGGTTGCAATTTACGTAAGACAAATATAAAAGTATGACGGTCAACAAACAAGCAATGTGTTATGAAATATTTAGATTATGCGTGTAGTGAAATGCTATAAAATGCATTTTTTATCACACAGACTTTACATGTGATACAAAGTTAAAGACTTTTGGCTGTGATAGATAGTTCTTAACAATTCTAGACAACCACTCCAATATCTATGTCTGTTTTTCTACCTGTCCTCTTAACAGCAACTTATTTCTTTTATTCGTTTTTTGCTTCATGTTTTGAGTCTCTATAAAAAAGATATGAATTCATCACCGCTAGCCTAATAATTATGAAACATCTTTTAATTTTTTACTTTCAGATTCTTTGAAAAGTCTCAATTTACTACCCGATATCAAGGCACCAATACCACAAAATACATGGAGTTAGTTTTTTGTAATACTGTAAGATTTTTTGGTCCTGACTGAAAAAACACCCAATAATGATTTTCGGAATAGAAATTTTCTATTCCGAAAATCATTATTCATATGGTATTTACATTCCACTCTACGTTACAAGTCTATAGCAGGACAATTATACTTTTATAATAAGATAAATTAATAGGTAGCGAAATTTAGTCAGGAAATACTCGTTTCTCTTGACATTCTCTCATCCCGTCTTGAGCGCAATATTATTTGCAAGAATAGTCAAAAGTTTGAGTGTGCCAAAACAAGATTATCGTACAAGTCAATTGGATAGTCAATTGATTTAACAACTTTTGTACAACACTGTTTATTAATTATTTAAGCAGGCGAAACGATTTCTTTTCGAACATTTTTAGATCATCAATAATTTTAATATTTGTATTACTCTCTATTATATTGCAGACCAATTCCAAGAGAACTGCTACACGTACGCATTTCAGTAACTGATTCTACAGGCCCATTATTCTTGTGGAGATAGTTGTTTGGATATTCAGTCACCACGTTATCGCCGAACAATTCGTATAATTCAAATTATGTTCATAACTGTTTTAGTTACCGAGGTATATTTTCAATGTATAAATCTTCATCAAAATCCCATATCTATAATATTTGGCAATAAATTAAGATGATATTTTTTGCATCCCATTTTGTTGTATGTATTTATTCATCTTCTAAGTTTGCTGCTACATAAGTTTGTTCTTAATGCTCTGTTTGGAGGGATGTAACTGCAATTTATGCCTTAGTACAGTGGTCGGCAAAGTGCGGCTCCAGAGCCGCATGTGGCTCTTTGGCTCCTTAAGTGCGGCTCTGGCACAAATATCCACGGAAGGCGGAGCATATTGGAGATCTGAAATTGGTTTCGGCTTTATCAATAGCAGTGGACGAGTCTTGTGACATAAATGATACAGCGCAAGTTTCACTTTTTGTAAGATTTATGTCTCATTCAGGCCCTAAAGAAGAACTTTTAGGATTATTACCACTCAAAGGTCAGACGCGTGAAGAAGATATCGCAAATGCCATAATTGAGTGTATGGATAAACATCATATTCCCCTCGATAAAATTGTGTCGATTTCAACAGATGGGGCCAAAAGTATGACCGGCGTAAGAAAAGGGTTTGTTGCTATTTTGAAAGAAAAAATTAATCACGAGATACTTGTTTACCATTGTATCATTCACCAAGAAGCGCTTTGTGCGCAAACATTTCCGGATGAAATTTGTAAAGTTACGGAATTAGTGATTACCATTATCAACTCCATTTTAGCTAAAGCTCTTAATCATTGCCAATTCAAAGAATTTTTATTTGAAATGGAGAGTGGATACGTTGATCTTCTGCTTCATAACAAGATACGTTGGTTATCAAGAACGTTTAAAACGTTTCGCGTCTCTTTTTCCGGAAATTAAAGCATTTCTCCTTGGGAAGGGCGTTCACTATCCAGAACTAACAGACGATCGGTGGATCCAAAACTTTTATTTCATGGTAGACGTTACGTTTCATCTAAATCAGCTTAATCGTAAACTACAAGGGAAAGAACACTTAATTTTTTCGATGTTAGAAGAAGTAATAACACGAAAACAAATTATATATTTTTGCTCAGGATTTTGAAAGGAAACCATCGTTTCATTTTCCGAGCCTGCATTGAGGCATTGCCAAGAAAATAATTCCTCTATTGATAAACACCATTTTAAAACAATAATTTTCAATATGAGGGAAGCATTTCTCAGCAGGTTTCAGGAATTTAAAAACAGCAGAGCAACTTTAGCATTTGTCAAAATCCTCTTAATGGTACGATAACCGAGTTGAAATTTTCTCCTTTTGAAATTGACATTGGTAGCTTTGAAATACAATTTCTGGATTAAAAAAACTAGGAGATAAGGCGCTCTAAATTCGAACGTTTTTGTGTTGAATTGGAAATATTGGAGAAGAAAAAATGTGATCTTAGTTCACAACACAAGTGGTCTGCTTTGAATGACCTGGAGGAGGAAGACATGATCATTTTCAACGCTTGGAATAGTATTCCTGACTCTTACGATCAGCTGAAAAAGCTCGCGTATGCTGGTCTTTCCCTTTTCGATTCTACATATACATATATGCGAACAATTTTTTTCAAGCATGAACATTATCAAGAGTAAACTGAGAAGTCGTCTTATTAATGAGAACTTGGAATCATGCCTAAAATTAAAAACAACAACTTACAAACCTGACTTACGCAAACTTTCCAAGGAGATGCAAGCACATTGTTCGGATTAATAAATATTTATTAAGTATGAAATTTAGTTTTATTTAGTGTAATAAAAGTTTACTAAAGAAGCAGATTTGAGCCCCATTTTTTTTAAATTTTTGTAATGTTCATATTTGGCTCTTTAGTTTGAACTCGCACTTATTGTTTTATATAAACAGACGTTAAAAATTTTCGGAAAATGCCGATCGTTTTGTCGTCTCGCATCGGTAATAACTAGTATGAAACAATAAGCGTTATTGTGATTTTGAATATGACAGGACTTACGCTTTTGTGATGTAAAAAAAATAAGTAAACATGACAATGCCTATGCCCATAACCATTACTCATTTAGACGTTTGTATATAGGTATAAATAATATTTCTAAAGTCTTAGATAAATGAGTATAATTGCTAAAACGTAACTGCGTAGCTGATATCGCATAATCAACACTATTCCTCTCAGCCACCAGCCCCTAACATGGAATAATGAGTTGAACTTTCGTGCTTCGTCCGAACAGGTAAGCACATATTCCTATTTAAATCCTTTTGCACAATTCGTATTGCTAATGAAATGCCATCCGCGTAGGTACCTTACAATTGTATTATCACTGGTTTCAGATAAATCATTTATAAAAAGAAACGATAATGGTCCAAGAACTGAACCTTGCAGTATTCCATATCTAACATTTGACCAGTGTGATCGAGTCTCTCTGCCATGTTATCATGCGCAGTGGTACGCTGCGTTTTACTCTCCAAGTAGAACATAATCTATTCCATTGCCCGTTTTCTGAAACTAAAAACCTCAATTTATTGAGCAATATATGATGATTAGCTGTGTCGAAAGTTCTTGATAGATCCAACGAAGTGTACCCTTGTGTATTGTGGACAATATTATGTTAGAAGACAAACACTATCCACTCACGTTGTATCGTACACTTTATGCCCAATAATACTGTTTAAACTGTTATTTATAAGTATACTTAACAAAACATATCTACAAAGTTCGCTAGTATACATGGATACAAACAATAAGTGAAAGGCGCCACATTATTTTCCAACTGACAATGTATACTCACAGTATTAATTCACCCAAGTGAGGGTTAAATATCATTTTATAGTGTTAATCGAGGCAAAATAAACATATTAACCCGAAGTTTTATGTAAATATTCGCATGTGTGACGCCAGATCATAATACAAATTACAAACACGTTTCGTACACGTTCATTGCAGATCCGACTGCACGCAACTTGATATATATCGCTTGAGCAGAAAATTAATTATCCTGTTAATAAATTATGTGGAATAGCACGGATAACTTATTTATTTTTGATTTTATATACCTATTTAAGTAACTATTAGACATGGTATTCTTGGTTGCAGTATATTTACATATATTCATAATATGTATGCATATTAGTCAATTTTTGCAATAGAAAATACATTAACATCATTATACAAACGTGTGTGTATCAATATTAAAATTTATGGAAATATATTTAAAGAATACTATTATATAACATTTTTTTACTTGCAAACATAAAGACCGCAAAGAGTTATAAAATAGTAGAACTCAACAAAAGTTATTGGTATAAATATACCACAATAAAACATTTTTGCTGAAAGCATTTATTAATAGTTTTATAACACGCATCCTCTGTGGAAGGTTTAATAGGATTCAGTTTGCTTGTAACTTTTAAAGTACATATATGTACAATCCATTTAGCGAGTTGTTTCCCATCAACCCAAAAGGCAAACCAAAATTACCCTTGGAGAATATAAAATAGTTGACCAATCGACTGCTTTCACAGATGGAGTTACAGTTAATAAATAATAACTGAGATGACATATAAACACAAAAAGAGGTTTGAAGTGTAACATTATGTTTACAATAATTATGTAAATGATTTGTGAACCCGAACTGTCGAAAAGCTATACAAAAAAAGCTATAAAGCTCCAAACGTTGCATTCATATATCACTTTTTTAGCAGCATCTGATGCATATTTGGAGCATATCATAATCATCAACATCATTTCCGATTAAGTCCATTTTCTAATAGATAGTACCTCGATAATCTGCAACAAATTCGCAAGATTGTTTTGTTAAAATCACCACATTTTCCAAGCCTTGTTCTAGTAATATGTCCAATTATTCATTCTATGATATATCCTATCAATTCCAAATTTGCTGCTTTCATATATTTGACAATATTTTCGCTTACGGTTATTGGTTTATTTAGTCTTTTGTTTTTGCTTCTCAACTAATGAATTTGTGGCCAAAATTTAGTTTCTTTTTGTAGTTTATCTTTTGCAGTCTAATCGCTTCTGAGCAAATGTATGTGTTTTGTTATATTTCACTGCAAACTTTTCAAAAGAAGAATAGTGATTCCTTAAAATCCCCCATAATTAAATGCTTTGAACGCAATTTCTTTTCGTGGTGTAAAAAACAAAATATCATGAAGCCACGCCATTTTCATTAATTAATTCCAAAATCAATTGAATTTCCACATAACAAACACTACAAAAAATTACACATACGAGTATAAGAACCACACGTAACAAAATTACAAATCATTAAAAATTAATTTTAAAACTCATCAAAATATGATAACATCTGCTTCGATTTATATTAAGTCAGTAACCTTACAAGAATAACTCCTTTCCTTTACATTTACAAACAAGCGTACAACCTCGTATGCAGAGCTCATAAAATACACCATTTTGTTAGTTAGAGGCATCTAAAATTGCAATTGTAATGTTTTTATGTACGGCCAATAATGTGTTTACGTGTATCCCGATAGAGCATTTTGTAATATAACACTTTAAATTGATCCGGTTTGCTGGAAATATAATTTAAGAAACAATAAGCATATTTCAGCGGGGTGTTGGTGATTTCACGAGTCAATTAGAAGTACTCGCGTGAGCAGAGCCCATTAGTGACGGAATGGGCGATCAACGATACCAGGCCACGATGTGGAAATGTATTCATTACGTGAGAACGCTAAGAGAATGAGAAGTTTTACGTTTAGGAAGTATATATTATATGCCGTACGTTTCTTTGTTGCCTGTTCTTGGTTGATATTATATCGAGCAACAATAGTTATTGCAATTGCTAAAAACCAGTTTCGGCTTTTTTTCAACTCATATACATTATAAAAAAGACACGTTACTGTTAAAGAATATATAATTCTATGCTCTTTATACCGTTGTTTTCACATATTGTGTATTTCTAGTTTGTCGTATTTTACTAGAAATAGTATAGGTATATCAAGTAACATTAGCAAGAAAATTATATGATCTATAACCAGCAGAATCAGGTTTGTTAACAAAGTGAAACTTTAGTAGTAAGATAAAATAATATTACCTGCAGTAGGTACTTATATAACTGTTACAAACATTTCGCCCTTATGGGAAAAATATAAAAAATGAATCGCTAGAGCAGGCTACGCTAAAATGGACGAGGTCACATAAACAGGTTAGATAAAGACAGACAAGTTCATATGACATGAAATACTAGTAAAATATTGAATCAGAAGGTGTTTATATAAATCTAAGTTGAGGCATTAATAAGAAATTTGAAAAAAAAACGACGTGGCTGGTTTGGGCCAGAAACTGCTTGAACTGCACTACATAAAACTGGAACAAGGTCTTATTTACAGATGGAACTCACTTCATAGTTCATGGACAGCAGTCTAAATTCGTCTCAAACTCTGCATTTGAAGAAAGAGATTAAAAAATTCCGAACCCAAGGAGGAGCAAATCGCCAGCAAGATTCTACTCCCTGCCACACGTCGAAGGAAATGTTAAAATATTGCCAGGATAAAGAGATAATTGTTCTCAATTGACCCGGGAGTTCACCCGACCTTTACGAGAATTTTTGTGAGCCACCTACAAAGCTAGACTATATAAAATTGACTGCACTACAATAACAATAATGACAGAAGCAGTCATTCAGGTTTGCTATCGTGATGAAAGAATTTCTGAGAACTATCAAAAAGTAGTGAAGTCCATATCAAACCGAGTAAAAGCAGCAATAAACAAATTTCTATGATTCCATTAATTTGTACAATACGGTTAAATCTCCAACCTCTTCAGCATAGCATCAGTCCATCGCTATGGCTAGTGTTCAGTATTAACAATATTTTTTCTTTATGTAATAAAGTTTGTGTTATTCATAGCCTTTACTTAATATTGTTGACGGGTTGCATATATTTCTCCCAAACCAGTGTTCTAAAACTAATGACACGCATTAAACAGAAAATAATAGCTACAGAAAATAATCTAACAAATTTGATGTAAACAGAATACAAAAATAGGTTCAAACAACTTTTCTACAACGAACTACATGCATAGTTAGATGCACAGTCTAGCTTTGCAAGTGGTCCACAAATTCTCGATAGCATAAAGTTGGTGAATTTCCGGGTCAATTGAGAACAATTCTCCTTATCCTTGAAATATTTCAACATTTCCTTCGACGTGTGGCAGGGAGCAGAATCTTACTGACGAATTGCTCTTCCTTGGGTTTAGAATTTTTTAATCTCTTTGTTCAAATGCTGTTCCAACATCGATTTGTATTTTTGGCTGTTCATCATGCCTTCAATTGGCACCAAAGAGCCAACCTCCACATATGAAAAATACCCCCAGAACATGCATCAAATGCTGCCAGAAGCCGAAGAAACTTTAAAGAAATACAAACAAGTCTCTCCTGCAGTTTTGCTATAGTTACCTAATTATCCTTAATCGTTTTGCAATTTGGTTAATTTTGAATTGACCGTCAAAATGTAGGCTCAATTCTCTGACATTTAGTTGCATGTTATCTATGCAGATAACCCTACGCTCTAATAAATGTGATTTTCGTTTAAAAATAAAGTTTTGCTTCAGAATTAGTACTTTATACTAATACTGAACATTATTTAATTCAGATAAAATGTCTTAAAAAGTAAAGTAAGTTTTTTTTTTAATTCAAATAAAACAATTCATTTGATCATAATTATTTTGATTATTATATTTCAATCTTTTTGTTTAATTTTGCGTGAGAAAGATACATTTATTGAGATATTGATTAATTTCTTACTACATAGCAATTGCATGCCATCTCTGCCTGGCATTTTCGTTTTTTTTTTTAACATTTAAATATTCAGCATAAATTTAGTTTAATATCAGAAAGTAGATTACAAGGATATAGACAAACATTTTAGCAATAAATTTAAAATACATATCCTTGGAGATAAACCAGTTCCTTTTTTACAGCTATTACTTCTTAGTTTTTTTTTCCTTAAAATGATGCACATGTATTTTATATGATTCATATGAAGCACAGAAAAACTGCCAAATTTTTGTGTTGAATCTTAATGTTGTTATATATATTACTTACTTGTTTAATATAGACAGTTCGTTTCTTTATATATTCTTTATTAGTAATTTTGTTCGATATCGAAAATAAGTTGTTGAAGTTATTTTCTAATGGATGTTTAGCAAGAGTATTGGCATCAAATTTTTTTGTAGAAGTATTATATTTATGCATGTCTGAGTATTGTGCTGTTTGTCCTGTATACTTAGCCTTATTAATTATAATAATTCCAGCAAAATAATTACTAAATAGTATGAGGTTTTTAATGTTTCTACAGAGTGTTTTAATTGCGTGAATCACTCTTTTGTAAAGTCATCCTCCTATGACATGATATTCTAATGTTTTTCTATACAACACGATGGAGAAATTGCGATGACCTCTTTTAGACTACAGCATTCTGAAAATACCAACACACATGTAACACTAATTTCCCGTCACACTGTTTTGATTCACGATATATCTGGCTTTCTTTTAAGTTTAAATCAGAGATGAAGGCCTAAATAATTACTTAATATAGTCGATTCTAAAAGTTTTTCTTTTAATTTTTACTTTACTATTATTCAACAAACCGCAATAATTGAATAACAGAACGACACGAATAGAATACATAACAAATAAATGCGTGTAATACAATGTATATACAGCAAACAAATGAAATTTCAGGTTATTTTTAAAATTGTATAATAAGCTGGCGCCGCAACCAACCAATATTTCATTCAACGCGCGCGCACACCTCACCAACAACAGGATATAAAATAATTTGTGGTTGACTAGGGAATATAAAACTTCTAATAGTGTGAAGTGAGGTACTAAATCGATTGAAATTTATAAAGTCGGATAAGTCAATGAGACCGTTAACATTGAGAATTTTATTTGACCACAGCTTATCAGCTATCAGCTTGATATATTTTAAATAGTTGGAACCTCAGCCTGTAGCACCATATTCTACCATGTATCTCACAATATCGCTTAAGATAGAAATCGATGCAGAATCATGGTAACTCCGGAAGGACAACTTAAGCCATTCAAGCACACTTTCAAGGTCATTAGCAAATGACAACTTGATGTCCAGAGTCACTCCAGACAATCAGTTATCGACTAGATCATTAGCACCAAATCCCAACAAAAATTTCAAGCATAAATACCTATTATACGATGATATATTTATCAACATTGGGAAATTATTTATTGCTCTGCCAAAAGTTGCTTTCTAAAAAATTAAATAATTAAATATTAATGTTGCTATATAATCTCAAAAATTTGTTTCGGAAGTCTATGATTAAAACAAAATATTTATCTTGGATCATTTCTTTCATCAGTGTGGTAATTGGTTCTATTTTTGAACTTTTGTTACTTAATTATCCGCACCCTCTTCTACTGACTGCAGTATAGAAGTGATAATTCTTCACCAGTCGTTCCCATTTCCCACATCCTTTATTTGTTTTCAGCTCAATCGCCTTTTCCTCAGTATATTTACGATTTCTACGTCTCAGTTTTTCGTTAGTCTTTTTTTTCTTGGGTAACTGTTCCTGTTACCCACACCACTTTCACTATTCTGTTTTCATCCATTATCACAAGATATCTAAACTATTTTGGTGGGTGCGTTTCGATTTCGTTCGATCTTATAGCGTTTTGGATTTGTATTTTCTCGAGATTACGTGGATTTCTATACATTAAACTATATCAGGCTTAGTGCATTAATAGTAACTTCTTTTCAGATCATTTTCATTCATTCAACAATACTTTTTGAGTAGACGCTTTTCTCATGAATTGTTTAATTTATATAAGCTTATATTTGAATGTATGATAATGAAGTAATCTACCCATGTTGAAATTTATTTTCTTTTCTTTTACTGAATTGTTTATCCCAATGTGTCTACTTAAATAAATTCAGTACCAATGCATTAATGTAACAAACATTTAAATGATTATCTGACTGCGTATACAATATAACGGTGTTTCTATTTCCAAATATGTGAAACTACTTAGTATTCTGAAAGCATTCGCGTCTGTCTGTATAACTAAAATACGAAATATTGTAATCGACTTCATAAGACGGTCTTGAAGACGATTACCTTTCACAAAAAAAAGTAGATCGTTTCACAATATACATATAATATAGGTGGTAAAGATATGTATAACATTAATCTAATGCGATTTTCTTTGAACCAAGTGAGAGGTATCTATTTTTGCGTAAAATCACATTAAATACAATAATTTTTGCGTTTGTAGTGTATACTAAGGTTTCATAAATGCATTGAAAAAGCTAAAGTATTTTATTGAAAAATCTAAGAATATAATATCATTGCAAAATTTTATTCCAATTATCCAACTAAACTAAATGTTGTAAATAAATTAATTGCTGAATCATCTTTTTCCTTTTTTAAATCGTTATACTTTCCTCTTAAAATTATGCATTCTAAATTCTTTTTAAATCGCAGATTTTTTAAGTAAAAAAAACTTTAATGGGATTATATTTTGAAAACAAATCCCCAACAACAGTACGAAATTTTTTTAATTTTATTTTGTCTCACTTAACCTAGCACAGGGATTATAATATTTATATATTTTCGGATGAAAAATGGCTTGCATCATAGACTCAAAATTGACGCAGAAGTCACATCTAGAAAACCTTAACAATCGATATCCTAGACCTGATAAATCGTTGTTAGTTTTATTCACCACTTAGGCTAAGCGGTCAAGGTCTCCAACAAGGTCCACACGTTTACCTCTTTGAGAAACACAGTAAGCTATAACTTTGAAGCCAATGACAACAATGGAGATTATGCTAAGTTATAGAAAATTCTGCAGAGTTAATGATCTCATCAGAAACAATCTTAGGGGCTAACAAAGTGAACTAGCAGGTGCAGAAGAGCAGGTGCTAAGATAAAGATTCTCTGATTTATATTAACATAAATATTACCATTTCAGATAACAAATAGGAATCAATTTTATCAACAAAATTTATCCAATTAAATAGATTACAATACATCTCTTACCTTTCCTCCAATAAATAAAATATTCGCACGCATTGGCGATGTTATAATTATATAACTATGTACCAAAAACAGTTAGAACTGTTATATTATAACTACATATGTATAAAGAAGAACCCTCATGCATCAACAACTCCCTGACAGTTGCTTTTTTTAAGCTTTTGTGACTCCATTTTTGCGAGGCAGTTGACAGAACAATCCTCCCTACAACTACAAAATGATTGACTCTTGAATGCCTTAATTCAATAATAGGGACTAACAATACCCATAATCTAGTTTCACGCCCCAGTAAAAAAGGGCAGGCATTATAAGTACCTTGAAATCAACAGACTGTAAATTTCACTAAAGTAAAAAAGGCACAATTCTATATGAATATACTCTTCCTGTTTACCCTCCCGATACATGTATATACGCATAATATGTATTTATAAAGCTGATTAACATAGAGGTTACAGATTAATATTTTTAGAGTTTTCATAACAATTAAGTTACTTATTAACACTTAACGACACTAATAAAGTATGCAAAGCAACGTACGTTAAAGCACGTTTTGTATAATAGATATTTAATCGCATATTACATCGCCAAAATACATTAAAAGTTGCAGTATTATAAGTACGAAAAAGAAAACAAGCGTAGGAAATTGATCTCTACGACAGATTCTAATTTCTCATTTTAGTGTAGTTGTAAACTATTGCATGTCAACAAATGAAATACAAGAGAATATTAATAACCAACTATTTTAAAAAATAATTATGTTAATGTAGTTATTTTTCCTTTTTAATATAATTGCAATTTGCCAAATCCAAATTATCGATATCGTATTAACAATTTTCTTAAATGTTGTTTTGTTTGACCGCCATAACATTCATTATGTTAAAAAATAGAACTTCATCTATAAGTTGGATTGAAAAATATCGGACAAAGTAGCCACTCATGTAAATATGTATATAGTTCAACAATAGAAGCTACGTTCCATTAGTGAAGACATTTCAGTAAAATTATGATTAGTGAACCTCGAACAATGCATTTAAGGAAAACCGTTATCATGAGATAGAAAGACTATGAATCGTTCAGTTTTAGAAACGACGAAGCTGATTTCTACTTGAAAAAAAAGCCTGTGAATACAAAAAAACATTGCTTCTGGGGTAGTACGAACCCATAAATTATTTACCAGTTTGAAGTAAGGGCTGAAAAATAAAGGAGAAAAATGAAGTTCGTCACAAAACGAGGCTTCATATCAAAAGGATAGAGCCATAGCGAAGTAAGACAATTATCCTTTTGAAGAATGTTTTCTGGGCGGATCATACCCAAAAAATTAATAGTGCCGTACGGCTTTTTTTGTAGTTACCTCAATAAGTAGGTTTTTGTAAGTAAATTAACTCTATGCTTACGAAAAGAAAATGCGCGGCCCAAAAGGTACGTACCAATCAGTAACATTCCATTTCAATTGTTATCTATTTTGCTACATCATGCAATTTTTTCCAGTTCAGTGGATTTAACTAGTTCTATTCTATCAATATCCGAATGGGGTTATTAAGAGGACGTAAATTCGAAACTGCGATTTTTAATTAATCGATACACGCAACTCCCGATTTCGATATTTTTCTCACATCTTTATGTTAATGATTTTAATAAATATGTTATTTATTAAAAACATATTTGCATACAGAATTAACATAGCAAAAGCTGAAGTAGGTACCCTTAACAAGCAATACAGCTTAGCAAGCCGTACCACAAAAAAATGAACCACACCTATAAAATTTGCAAAATTAATTTATCACTAATTAATTTTGCAAATTTTAGGTAGGTATTAATAATATACAGGCTAACAACTTGAACTACGAAAGCCTATTGATAGGAGAGGGTCGTGGGAGTTAAAATTAAATGTATCCATTTTACTATTGTCAACTTTTTATATGACAGGAATGTCAGTGGTTATGTCAAATACTTTGCCGAACCATCAAACTATCCTAATAGAATACACAATTAATGAAAAAGTGCAAATTATAAAGTGGTTTTATAATTTGCCATAGTACTTGACATAACCACTAACATTCCTGTCATACAAACAGTTGACAATACTAAAATGGATACATTTACCCCCACTACCTTCCCCTATCAAAAGGCTTTCGTAGTTCAAGTTGTTATCCTGTATAATAAGGAAAAAGTCTAGTTTCTATAAAACATCGTTTAATACTCAGTACATACGAAAAGAAACAAGATAGTATGATCTTAAGATTAAAAAATTGTAATGGAAGAAGGAGAGAAGAAGAAAGGAAAGAAATATAAGAGAAAAATATACGAAGGAAGTAAATAAGGACAGAATAAGAGAAGAAGCAAATAAGGACCAAAGCAGAAGAAATAACGAAGTATCGAAGAAACAAAAATTTTAATAAAAAATAAGCAAACAACGAATAAAAGAGGAGGATACAGAAGAGAAAAGACAAAGAAAGGAAGCAAAATCAAAAAATAAGAACACAGATAAAGAGAAAATTAAAAAGAATCAGAGAGTAAATAAATCAGAAGAAATTAGTAGCTACAAACAGAAATGAGGCAGTATTAGAGTCAATAATCTCAACCTGTTCATTTAAGCTAGAATTTTCCAGATATCAGTATTAAAGAAGTAGTAAAACAATTTTCTGTAAACTATTGCTTGGGAAACCAGTTTAAGATAACAAAATCACACATCACTGAATAGTAAACAGCTAACAGTAAAACCAGTAACTTAAGAATTTTTCAGAACACCCGCACGTAATTGTGCATTTGTTGTATTTTACTTGCCGGTTCAAAATCATGCCGTATGTATTGTATGACTATAATTTTGGTATAATTAGAATGATAGGTTTTCGGAGATTAATTTTTCAATGTCATATAATTACCTTCTTGAAAATGTAGAAACACACAAAATTTTACATATTTTACAAATTCAGCACTCTATAATAAGGTAATCTGAAGAATTCTGTAAAGTAAAGAAATTCTAATCAAAACAAATTATGCTCCTAAATGAATACACAACATAAATAATTACATGAAAGAACTGCCGGTATTTGTTTCTGTTTGACATATGGTTACCGATTGCAACAGATCAATTACAAAGCAGAGTTAGTCAATAATAATAACTATGCAAATGGCCTTTATCTAAAATAAAATCGCGTCTAGAATCAGCAGAACGAGTTGTAATAACAATAAATAAAATAATTATCTAGAATCGTTAATAAATCAATAACATATTTATTAGGAATAATTACGAGTATTTTTTTACTCTTAATTAATGTAAATTACTGTTAGGCAGATACGATACGAAATTAGCATAACGCATGCAAAGTAGTCATGTGGTTACAAACTGCTCTGTCTGTTAGCAACTACATGCCCTTTCCTGGTTCTACTCCGTTAACGCGTATTCGTAACATAACAGACGGCATTCTTTATATGCTAAACAATGAGAACTATCAACAAATCGGTACAAATTGTTCTCCAGTTTCTCGAAAGAGAAGTCTTTATTTTGCGCGATGTTATTCTGAACTTATTCCGGTATAAGAGAGCATTACGGCGCTGAATATCTTGTTCCTTTTTGTCCTCTTAATCGCCTTGATATCAATTCTCATTAAGGCTATGCTTTTGCTCGCGCGTCCAGATTACATATTCAAGTCATGACGATTTTGCTGTAAAGCATAACGTTTATTGTATACATGTGGTACGAGGTGTTTGACGTGTTCTTCTTAGAAAGAGAATTTATCGACTTCCGTTAACAATCGAACATCGTTCACATATAATTCTTTACATAACTAAACGCATAGCAAATTACTTTCTTTGTTGATCATAAAAAGAATGCAGTAAATTCTTTTAATGTAGTCATAATAAATATCAACTCCTTTATTTCATGTAGTAATAGCGCTCATTTTTAACAAAAAATCACAAAATAAATATAATTAATATGATTATTTGATTACAGAGTAGATTGTTGGTGAAAGTTGGAAGTTAATGGAATTATTATAAGTCCGTACCTACAGTTCATTGCTCTATCTACCATGCAAATCACCTTTGATTTGATTGCCATACAAATAAGGAGAGAATTATGATACTTCAGCTGCCTTTGTAAAATTCTCTAATATAAGTAAATGTCATTAATAGAAAATCTGAAAAACAAACTAAGGGCTGGAATTTAAGTAATCCTTTATTTAATGCGCCTCCCAAAAAATATTGTTGCATGTGTATAATTTATAATGTATAATGTTGCATTTTAAAACAAACTTGGATATTAGCAGTAATAGTATAAAACTGACGACAACTTGGTATAAATGCACGTCACGTTTTCCGCAAGCTATAAAATGCAAAAGATTGAATTGTACAATTAATTATAAAATACAGACAGTTAAACATGACTATATGAGACAATAAACTTATTGCACTTATTAAACTCTACACAACACGCTATCTAATTGTATAAATTCTTTTAAACCAGACCCTAAAACTATCGATTTGATTAGAAGTTTCATCAAAGCATTGCTGACCTAGCTTCTATTTAACCCAACTCGTGACTTACTTGATAGCAACTTTCCTAAAAGATTTAGAGGATTCATAAAATTAAATGTATAAAATGCAGAGTAGAAGTTAGTCGTTTGTGTTTATATACATATATGTAGGACATAATAAAAACATAAGATTAGAAAGTATTTAAACATAAAAATGATTATATATAATAAATATAGTTTAAACAAGTATTAGCAATTATTCTGTAAAATAAGATATTTTAGCATTCAAACAGCTATACAGTATCTATAAAACAAAATATTTACACCAATTTCTACTTAAAAGGGTACACAATGAAACTGTTAAACTTATTAGAACAAAGTTTATTTATAAATAAACTCATAAAAATATCAAGTCAAAAGTATTTTGCCGATATTTGAACGACGTGAATAAAGTTTTAATAATAAAACCGGTACTTACATATGTATATATGTCACACTTTATTTACATATTCCAGCTTCTAAGGAAATTTTTCTGATAACACAAGTTACTAAATTCCTTCTTGAAAATAATTTGTATATTAAGTGAAATCACGTTGTTTGAAAAATATGCGATATGTCTCATTTACAGTTATGTGGTAAAAGCTAGCGCATGTAGATATATGTAGGTATCTATGTTCTAGTAGTCACTGACACAGTGGCGTAGCGAGAATTTTGGTTTGGGAGGGAGGCCCAAAAGGGTTGAAGAACTCGACCTGCGGTCTTGGCCAAAAGTTAACACTCATATGCCACTCAATTTACGCACATAATACAAAAATAACTAATGTGCTTCCTACCTGACCTACCTTATTTTTAGGTTAAAGAATGATAGTAATGTGGGTTGCTGTTCACCCAATTCTCCCCGTTTTCTACCACCAACACTTTTAAACTAAAAAAGCCGGTTTTATTAATTTCAGATATTTTACCTCGGAAAGAAGTTTCTTGCTCCCATTCTCTTCCGTGTTTCTTTTCATATTTTGGCATTTACCCATACTTATAATAAAAATACTCAAATATAAAAATGTACCAGCAGATATAATATTAGTAGTACAATCCAATATCACCTCCTCTCATCTTATACGTTGACAGTTGACACAAGAATGAAGATTTAGCGCGAAAGACCAACTACCGACTAAAAATTATGTAAATCATTATAAATTCTTACTGGTATTTCCCTATAATATTGTTTTGAGATGTACAGTAAATAATAAAATTAATCAAATTAAGAGCAACCTGAACAATTTGAAATTTGTCGCAATTTTGTGTCAGAAGTCGCCCATATTGCGATAAATCGCCTAACCTGGGAACTCTGTGTGAGTGTGCACTGTACAGAGTTGCAATAGATACTTAGTTTCCTCAGATCTATTTAGATTTATCGTTTCTACCGAAACGTTTATTTTAATATTTTTTTCGAATTAATAAAATTCGGGAGGAATTATGGATCATGATGCCGCCTTACGATCACGGTACGGCGCTAAAATCTGTACAAATTAAACATTTTTTGGCAAAAATGGAGAACTTTATGATTATTTTTTTTTACTAAATTGTTTGTTAGGTCATAAAGAACACATTTACTCAATATAACCCCGTTCTGCTTGAATGACCGCCTCCATCATGTCTGGATGTCTGAACTTCTTAGTGACCCTTTCAACCACGCTCCACACATAGAAGTCCAAAGGATTTAAATCTGGGCTGTTGAGGGGCCAAAATTCTTTGAACCAAAACATGTCAACGTTGTCCAACAACCAATTTGGCACCAATAAATGACTTGTGTGCGCGGACCCATCGTCCTGTTGGAAAACATACGGTTTTCAGAATCATGGGCAAGCCAACGATCATTCCTTCGACTGATTTTCGCATCGACAGTAAAAAAATTTTCGTCAGAAAAAACGTGAGGCGTCCAGCAGCATTGTTTCGTAAAGAACACAAACAGGTGACAGTGTTCAACTCGCTTTGTCCTGGCAACTTCGGAAAGCTTCTGTCTCACTTTAATTGCATAAGACTTGTAGCGGAGGTCCTCCTCGACGATTGAACGACAACCGACAGCAATTTTCGGATAGACTGCTTTGGATCCTCAAAAATTAGTTCCTCAGCCCTTTGAATAATTTCGGGCTTTTTAACAAAGCGCTCCTTCGAGTGAGTTTTCCTTGCCGGTATTGCAAAACCTTCATTGGACTTCTCCGACTCATTATACTTTGCGACAACATCATACACAGTCGATCTTGGGTACCCGAAGAACCGAATGATTTCTGTCGTTGAGCACCCAGCGCGAACACTTTCGATAATTGCGGCCCTTCGATTGTACTCCGCACCTAGTTTCAACATTGCGACTGTTTCGAGGTTATGAATGTTTAGTACATGCGCCAAGCTATTTGGACGACAATCGCGACCTCTGGAAGTGCTATAAAACGGCGGGAAATTCAAATGGAATTTTGTTTGGATTTTGGCGCCGTACCCTGGTATTTATCGATCATTAATTGTTTTTAATATAGAATAGTTTGTTACTGATCCTCAACTGATTATAACGAATTTTTCTATTTATAACCGTTTGTCCAAATTTGTTCGTATACATTGATCTAAACAGCTGAAAAGACAAAGTAAGAAGAAAACTCAGTGTTTGTATCTAAGCATATTGCAAAAGCTTCAGAATTTTGATTCTAACAAGTACTTTCACTCAACCAATGCTTTTCTTCAGATAAATATCTCGAAATACATTCCTTTCTTAGTTGTGTCGTTTATAAATTAATGTCCGTAAGTACAAATAAAAATCGGTAACACCAAACAGTACAACGCTTAATTAATTAATTCGCGACACGTATTCCGAGGGTTCACGAGCCCTCAAAACACGTGCCTCCACAGCCTGTATATAAGTCTTAATATTACAACGTCAGTTTTAAATTCTAAAAAAGGCCCTTTTTCTGTGAACTAGCACCTTGCATAAACAGTGATACAGGATACAGCTGCATTTACAAACACTAAATAGTCATTTTAAACTGCTGGTTTACAAAATCAGCATTACTTTCTGCAATACAAACATAGTAAGTAGTCAAAGAAAGCACTCAAAAAATACATGTCCATAACAAATTGATTAATATGCATAGCCACAACGAAGCCAAAAAAAATAATGAGCTACAATTTTCGACTATTTTCAAAATCGAAAAGAATCTGAACACTTCAGAAATTGATACCACAATACAGGTTTCTTGTATGTTTCATCAAATGTAGAAATAATTTAGACTCATTGCTTCTGGATCATGATCAGATTCCACAAAAGAAATTTATTTATATCACTATGAAATTCTGTACTGAAAGTACTCTCAATAAATAATATTGACGTAGAAGTCTGAGTCAACTTGAAAAATTGAGAACAACAGTCCAAGCTTTGTAACTCCAAGTCGTACATTCTCAAATATTGTTGTTTATTATCGTCTTCTTTCAATTTTGCCATTATACAACCGAAAGCACTGTACAAATGATTTTTCATTTGGACGGAAGTGACGGGTTAAACCAACTTTATAAGTGTGTTTTACTAATGAGGTGTACTTTGAAAGATGTCACATTAGTATTAATAAGATTGATAAGACCCATTCAGTTTAACTAAAAGACTTGGTTATAAAATAATAATAAATCAGTAGAAGAAAAAAATTAAAGCTTTATATTTTCATTTTTTTCTTCAAACCTGAGTGTAAAGCAACTGAATTACAAGATAAACAATACACAATAATTGTTTATACTACAGAATATATGTAAACACAATGTATACGCATAAATGTTCGTAAAGAAGATATCTCTATAAACATTTTTTTCAAGAGAGGTCATTTTCAAATCATTCGCTTGTACACTTTACTGATATCCCATTTCGTTTGAATTAAAACAAGATTTTTATTTCCACCAAATTACCGCCTAAGTATTCCTTAATTGACTAGAATTCCTCGACAAAGTATAGTGTACATTAATGGTTTTTTTCGACTATACTTAATTCACTTTTTAGAATTAATTTCCCAATTAGAAACTCGAGGTGGCTAATCACCGCACGCCTTTGGCTTTGATTTCGGAATGAACACACAAAAGAAACTACGGCAATTAAGAATTTAATTCGATTGTTTGAATTCAACCAAATCACGCTAGTGATGGGCCACGATAATTTCACCAACACGAAGGTGCGCAAATATAATAAAAAGTGTCCAATTATACAAATTAAACGGCTAATTTTCTCTATTTTCCGATCGTTTGCATGCGATTTGAATAAATCTTTGGCATTTTAACATTACTTCGGTACGTGGTCGCCGCAAAATATAAAGCATTAGTTCTTAGGTAGGCTCGCCGCTAGAATTCAAATTGCCTGGTTGTACGCTTACAATAACTATGGGCACTGTACTTATATGTGTTATTCAATCACATAAACATAGGTATTACACAGATTCTGAATACATAACAAGTCAATAGGTATTAATAATTCTGCATGGAGAATTTTAATTCAGTTAGTATTGTGAACTGCGATATTCGCTTATTATTGTATTACCTATGGAGACAGCGAAAACGTTCTAAAAATAGAATACGACTTCTGCTAATTTTTATGACTGATATGAATAGACAATAGGTGTAATAAATAATCTATGAGCTAATAAATAATATTGAGCGGCAGAAATGTCTTATAATCTAATTTATGTTTACATGTTTTCAATACTAAGAATTTTCAACAGTATTTCTTTATATAGAAGAGGAATTTTAAAATTCTGTTTATAACTATATTAATCAACCAAAATTATTCCGACGATTTCGATTAATTGTGAATTGTGATCGATCTCAGAAGTCGTAGTAGGTACGTAAACCATCTACATACATATATGTTAGTATTGTTAGCAAGTGTCTTACTTTATATTGTTTCCCGACATGATATTGATCCAAGTAGCGCAACAAATGAAGATTTGGCTAACATTTGATTGCTTGTGAAAGTTGCGACGAACGATAACACTACTCTTGCTAAGGATTCTGGATTAGGCTATCAACACTTAAATGTGGAAAAATATATATACAAATATAATTTGGGGACTTTCAACAGTAAATGTTCGCCGATTTTTGCAGGACTATTTGAACATGAATAAAATTAACGGTAGGTGAGTATCCCAAGAAGTCTTAACAAGTCAGAGCCAGCATTGTATTGAGTACTTATACCCACTCCCTTATAAAGTTATATTTTTAGGCACTTTACACGATCAAAAATATTAACAATAATAAAGAAAATATTGGCAATAATATTAACCATGTAATGTGAATATTGATGGATTTATGCTTCGGTTGACGAAAATTTAGATTTTTTGAGGCTAATCTTTTCTTAACAGTTATGCTTTCTCTCATATTTGTGTCGTCCCTTTTCAAGAACGTAGTTCTTGAAATCTTCAACATCATTGATGCTGATTTCCTTCAAGATTGCTAGATGCAAATATTTTCCACTCTTCTTCAACCATTCTTTCAACCAGCGTTTACGTTTCACTCAACGAGTAGTTCCAAGCACCAAAATAATAGCAATGCAACCGTTTGTATAAGTGTCCTTGGAAAGATAAAACTAAAAAGTCACCGATGAAAAGTATATAGACGCACCTTGCTCGTCCGAAAAAAAAACAAAGATACTAAGCAAATTTATTGACAAAAGTATTGTCAATACCGCATTGATCGTGTAAAGTTGAGCAGTATTGATACTGGATTGACCACTTTATTGTCAATATGAATATTGTCAATATTTGTGATCGTGTAAGGTGCCTATTAGTGATTATACTAACCTTACTGCCTAATTTAATTGAAGTAAATTACCAAAATTACATAAACATAATTTTGATATACTGGGTCTTTCAAAAACATGTCTTCGCAAGACAAAAAATCTTATCTCTCTTGATGATTTAAAGAAAGTTAATTTAAACATTAAATATAACGCTGGCGACTATAATGATATTTCAATACGAATTACAAAATATTAAAAGATAATCTTAATTATAAGAAAGGCATTTGACATCTCTGTATACAGGGCGAGTTTTTTGTATGTTTAGCATTGGGATCTCAGAAACTAATGGAGATAGAAAGACGCTTAAATGGGGAAAGATGCGCAGTTTTACGAGTTTGATTTAAAACTGCTTTTGTTTCTCCGATAACTATCATGGCTTATTATTATTAGATATTCAAAGAAAACTAAATTTTACGACTGTCTTTATGGTAAACATGCTTAGCATCGTTAATAGTGATTTTAGAGAAAAAATGTTCAGACAAAAGTTTTAGATAGTTTTACGCCAAATAAAACCATCTAGTTAATTTTTTTTTTTCGTTCACCATTAACGAGTTTGAGTCATAACTCGTTAATGGTGAACTTGTGTTTTTCTAATGGAAACCATAGTTGGTTTTGACATCATTAAAAAACTTATTTTTTGCCGATTACAATGATAGGTATAAGGTTTGACATGGTTATTTTAAAAAATAAAGAGGATACAGACATTTCTATGATTGTTCACTTTATAAGATGAAAACTTAAAAAAAATGTTTGGTGTTTTGTAATTCAAAAAGCGAAAAATCTAGAGTTACAATAGTGTTCGTTGGAGCAGTGATATGGTTGAATGTTACATTCAGTGCCAGAAAAATTCTACTAGAGCTGCTGAAGTTTATTTTGAAAATTATTTTAATCGACGTCAGCCGTCACTACTTACTTTTAAGAGATTATGGGATAATGCAGATGATTATGGTTCGTTCGTTAAACCAAAATCAAAAAAAGGGTTGGATGAAGATAGAGAAATAAACATATGTATTAGCAAATGTCGTTCAGAATCCATTTACATCGATCCGGCAAATTTCAACAGAAATGGGCTTCTCTCAACGCACTATTGTCAGAGTGTTGAAGAAGCATAAATTTCGTCCCTACAAATTATCAGTATCACAAACTTTACATGAAGGTGATAACATCAGACGAATAGCTTTTTGTAGATGGTTTAAAGATCAGTGTCAAAACGATCCACACTTTTCAATGAAAATATTATGGACTGATGAATCTCGTTTCACAAATTGTGGAATGTTTAATAGGCACAATGAGCACATATGGTCTCAAACAAATTCACTTCACGTTGTACACAGGAGACCACAAATTAAATTTGGGTTTAATGTTTGGTGCGGTGTTATAGGATCAACTGTTTTTCCTCTTCTATTTTTGATGGATTTTTTACAAGATTTCGAGGAAATGTTAGATAATTCAAATTTAAGAACCCAAGCAATGCTGCAATGGTTTCAACATGACGGAGCGCCTCCGCGCAATCAATTGAATGTTAGAAATTATTTAAATTTGAACTTCCCTAATCAATGGATAGGACGAAATGGCCGGCTAGATCCCCTGATTTATCAGTTTTGGATTTTTTCTTGTGGGGTGTACTAAAGGACACAGTATACAAAAGAACATATGAAACAATCGACGATTTAAGAGAAGCAATGCTACAAATTCTGTTGTGAAGAGATGCAATTTGTGTATTAATAATAACGGAGGTATCTTTGAACATTAATAATGATGTGTGCCCTTAATAAAAGTTCTCATAGTTTTCATTTTATTACTACATAAGATTTCAAAATAAATTTTAGTTTGGTTTGTATTTTATCAGTTCGAAATTCAATTGTTTTCCATAAAAACCGTAAAAATGTCTATATCCTCTTTATTTTTTATAATAACCATATATATATATAACATTATATCATTGTAATCAGCAAAAAATAAGCTTTTTAATGATGTCAAAACCAACTATGGTTTCCATTTTAAAAAAGTTTCTGTCCTAACTCGATAATGATGAACGAAAAAAAATATTAGCTACATAGTTTTATTTGGCGTAAAATTATCTAAAACTTGTCTCTGAACACTTTTTCTCTAAAATTACGTACTATTAATGATGCTAAGCATGTTTAAAGAAAATCGTAAAATTTAGTTTTCTTTGAATATCTAATAAGACATGAAAGTTATCGGAGAAACAAAAGCAGTTTTAAATCAAACTCGAAAAACTGCGCATCTTTCCTCATTTAAGCGTTTTTCTATCACCAATAATTTCTGAGATCCCAATGCTAAACATTCAAAAAAAACCCTGTAGTAATATTATATACTGCTAATTACATATGTATCTAACAACACTCACACTTGTCAGTTACATTACTCATTTCTCTGTTTGATGATTACTACATGACATGGTTCACATTTAAATCCCACTAACTCTAAACCTTTGCTCTTTGACGATGATAACGTATGCAGTTCCGGTTGTTAATTCTGCAATAAATTTTGGCTTGGTGTGGGCAACACCATAGAATGCAGTAGAGAATTATGTCAAAAATGCCTAGACAGATTTATCCGTTTAAAAACTCACTACCTATAAAACATTTCGATTTTGTGAACATTTTGTGCTCTCTCTGATTAATTTATTGCATCCCAATTTATTATCCGGCTATTGACGATAATACAGCCAGTGTATCTCTTATAAAGTTAGGGATGTGTTTATAATTTAATTGATGATGGTGATGAAAAATGTAAACCGGTTTCATAATCATTTGATATCTGCCCCTGTTTACCACATGTCTCCCTTTAAGCAAAGTTATTCTTATCACATACATATACAATACAACAAAACTAGCTAGGATAATACAGACTAACGCAGTTCGCTTAAACTATTCACAACTAACACATAACTACAATATTGTGAGGAAATTGTTTGCACAAAATTTCATGCTCCATATAAAAGTTCTTACAACTTTTTTTTTATATTTTGACCCGTTAAAACTGGGTTTGGGAAAAATGGAAAGTATCACAGATTAACTTAATTTTCATTACGTTTTCCTGTTTTCGCAAACCGAACTATCAAAAACTTTGCCAGACTGTTTTTTATGTTCACATATATCATAACATTTTGTACGGAAAAATCCGTGAAAGTACTACTCTAACTATTATATAGTTATGTGTTAGTTATATGTATTGTACGCAAATTGTGTTAATTTCTATTATCCTAATAAGTTTTGTTATACTGTACAAGAGCTACAACAAGTATCGGAGAATCTTCAAAATCTGAGTATGACTTTATTAAAGTGCCAATTACTAGTTCTGCCTTTTGATGGCCACTTTTCATAGTTTTTACTCTTTTTCGTTTTGTTTTACTTGAGACCTCTCTGGTAAAATGTGAAGCATGTGGTAGATGGTTTTATTTTTTATGCGTTGTAGTCTAGATGTATACAAACAAGGCGTAGATAATTATATAATAGAACTAGGATGGAACTTGACCGGATTTGGTTTTATTTTCTGCGTGTTGTGTAACGAGTTTTGAATCTTGCCTTAGGAAAAATTGAATGGGACAATATTTGCAACAATTTAAAATTCTAAATTTTGAATTTGGTGTATTATCGTCAATAGCTGGGTAATAAATTGGGATGCAATAAATTAATCAGAGAGAGCACAAAATGTTCACAAAATCGAAATTTTAATTTTATAGGTAGTGAGTTTTCAAAGAGATAAATCTGTTTAGGCATTTTTGACATAATTCTCTACTGCATTCTAAATTTTATGGTGTTGTCCACACCAAGCCAAAATTTATTGCAGAATTAACAACCGGAACTGCATACATTATCATCGTCAAAGAGCAAAGGTTTACATTTAGTGGGATTTAAATGTGAACCATGTGATGTAGAAATCATCAAACATGTTTGGAGGAAATGAGTAATGTACCTGACAAGTGTGAGTGTTGTTAGAGTACATATGTAATTAGCAGTATATAATATTATATACAGGGTGAGTTCTTTTGAATGTTTAGCATTGGGATCTCAGAAACTACTGGAGATAGAAAAAACGCTTAAATGGGGAAAGATGCGCAGTTTTACGAATTTGATTTAAAACTGCTTTTGTTTCTCCGATAACTCTCATGGCTTATTAGATATTCAAAGAAAACTAAATTTTACGATTTTCTTTAAACATGCTTAGCATCGTTAATAGTAATTTTAGAGAAAAAGTGTTCAGACAAAAGTTTTAGATAATTTTACGCCAAATAAAACTGTGTAGCTAATTTTTTTTCCGTTCACCATTATCGAGGCATGATACAAAGTTGTGTTTTTTTTTAATGGAAACCATAGTTGGTTTTGACATCTTTAAAAAGCTTATTTTTTGGTGATTACAATGATATAAGGTTTGATATGGTTATTTTAAACAATAAAGAGGTGTTCCAAAACCTAGATATCTAATTCTTAATAATAATTGGAAAATAAACATTTTTAAGCATTGAAGAGAATCTTCATAACATGTCTGGATTGAATGCGGTAGAATTAGATTGGATGCTTGGAGCACCTACTCAACCCCCCAGAAATGTCTGTAATCTAGAATAGAATAGCAAGATTTTGTTTCTTTGAAGAAAGCCTAAAGAAAACAGCGCTTGCAGCAATTTTTTCAAACAAGATAATTCTGATATTCCGAATAATACCATACGGTTTCAACAAAACGATACTTCACCACTCTATGAGCATCCTGTTAGAAATTTTCTGAACAACTTTTTTCCTATGAGATGGATTAGCAAACAAGGACCGATAAAATTGAAAACTATTAACACCTACTTACAAAGCGCTACAAATGGAAAGATCAAGATTTTAAGAGAAAAATGATAGATTAACTGTGTTCTACAAGATTTTATCACCAATGTTCTTGCATATAATTTGACGAGAATGCATCTATTATAATACTTCAATGAAGATAACTAACCCTAACACATTTTCATATGATTTAGTAATATCTACGTTAACCCAGTTCTGATATAAAACAACACTGATACTCTTTTTTCTCTACGAGTATAATTAACTGCAATATTTTTTCACACATACATAAACAAATAAAATAAAATAATCTGTTCTTGTTTTGGTTACCTTTTTTATTTTTCATTTTTCATTTATTCCTGAAAACAATAATTACTCTGTTTTTAAATTAAAACCACTTCCGCATGTCCTTTCTACTGACTGTCAGTTCACATATTTCAATACGAGTTAACACTTGTGGTAACCTTTTTAAAACCATTCCCATTAAACATTGACAATAATACTTATAACGTGTGCAGATTGCAGGTTCATATACACTTAAATATATGCAAAAACAGGTTGTAGTTAAGAACAGCTGCTATGATGTAAGATGCCATTGGAAGTTCTTCTGTGAAAATGCATGTAGTATACCTATGGGATATAGAAACCATCTGCTCTAACGTGCATTTCTTAATTAGCTAGTTAATTTGATAATTCACAATAAAATTTAAAATAGAGATGTGAAACTCCAAACATGCTCTAATTCAAAACTACCTATGTATATGTTAGGCTAACAAACTTCTGTATATAATTCATACAAATATGTATGTATATTGTCTAAAGAACATAAAAAACTATCATTTTGCTTAGAAGGTAGTAGTTCGCATCAACTGATACCTAAGACCTTCAACATAGTAGGCTCAAAAGTTAATTATGTCGATTTGTTAAATGACTGCTTCGAGATGAAAAAAATGCAACAACGTTAACAGTTCTAGAAATATAAACAATTCTGGTAGTATGTATTGGGATAGAAAATGAATTAAATTTTGAAAAATTCACATATTCGAAAACCACACAAAAGTGAAGTTAGTTATGTTAAATGTCTGGCGAGTTCAATCAAATTATGAGGAGCGTTGGTGCTGCGGTTAATTCTGTGGTATTAACTTAACGAAATATCTAATCAAAAATTGAATAAAATACATTTTGCAACGTAAACTTACGTAGTGCAATTAGATATAGTTTAATAAACACGACATATTAATGTAGAAACTGAATTAGACTAAAAGTGTATTTAAAAGTAATAATATTGGACATTTTTATTTTCATAATAAATTAGTCGGTAATTACGTTTGATACTAATAGATTTGTCCTTCACATGTAATGAAATTCTAAACATCCATAGCAATTTTAATAGCATTTAATTATAATTTACATTTCCTAGCGTGGTTAATTTTTGTTAAATTATGGGCTGAATTACCTACTTCGTAACTTGAGACTAAAACAAAGTAACATTTAATTGTTACTTCGGCAAGATCATTAAGAAAAGGTGTTTTTAAAAACTACTTACCTAGCCTAATTGTTAAATAAAGACCGACGAATGTATAATTAACCCGATATATTGCCGGTTGTTTGTTGCTATCCTAGATTTTATACCGCTCACTCCAGTTTAAAATTTTACCAAACCGTCATTATACATGTTGTATGTGCATTATATATACAATGACTTTCAGAAATAATATAATTCTCTTCGCTTTAGAACGCACTACAACATGCTTTTGAAATAAACTGTACGTGGAACGCATTTAGTGGAACTGTGAGCAAGTCTGATCTAATCTCCAGGGAAATGCATTCCTTTTATGTTTCAGACAACCATCATTATCCAGAGTCATATTTCCCAATAAGAAACAGGTAATATATTTAAGAAAAACATTTGAATGGTAATAGCAGTAAACAATTTGAATTTAAAAATATTACCAACATTGAGCCTAGTACATACCTACCTCCCTTATCCAAGTGGAATTACCGCTATCCGGAACGTTTCTAGTATACACATGAATACACACAAGAACATTCAGCTATATGTACCAAGCAGTTTAAGCGTACTGCTGCCATCTTCATTTTATGTTTAAATAGCATCATAGCACAGAAAAGCGTATTTCATCCTCTGTTCAAAAATACAAATCCCTATTTTGTCCAATAATTTTCTTGACTACGTTTACACAAAACTGTAATCTCCGTTTACAATCGTTTTCAGCTAATTCTTGATGGTTTGAAATTTTAAAAGGGTAGAAACTTTTATGCAAAATGTTTTCTACCAACTTCCGGTTAATACCATGATTTTTTGACAGTTCATATAAAGATGTTTTAGGATTGTCTTTGACCAGTTTATACAACTTTCTATCTATGAGAGGGTGTTGAGGATTGAAGTCGTTGAAGAGATGACTTGCTTGTTCATGGATCGGTTTTTTCATCACCACATCCACACCACAGCTACAATGGTTAAAATACAAATACAATTAAGATTAAATCAATTCTGACACTATAGATATACAATGCCGTTTTTGATACTTTTTCATTCAAATTAATGATGTATAGCAGATGAATTAATAATACTTTTGTCTTGGACTGCAAACCATTCGTTCACTCGTCCCGAAAGTGAATATCACAAAGGTGTTCTTTGAGTTTGAGGAATACATGGAAATCACTGGTGGCCAAACCTAAAGAATGGCTGTTCTGATTTCGAAGCCTGCATTATGAATTGCGGCCATTGAAACACAGCTCCTGCGGGCAGAAGTGTTGTCCTGATAAAACAGCGTCTGAGCTTTTCCTTTTTTCTTTTATGGAATCACGCGCTTTTAAAATTAAAGCAGCATAATATTGACCGGTTATAGTCTGACAACATGGTAAAAAGCCTATACGGTTCATTCCTTCGGCATCCCAAAAAACTGTAGCCACGATTTTTCCCACAGATGCCGCTGCACGAAACTTTCGAGGGGCTGGTGAACCCTTGCATCTCACTCCATGATCTACCTACCTTTTTGATTCAGGCTCATAATGGTGAACCCAAGTTTCAGTCACAGTAACGAATCCTACTAGGAAGTGTCTCGCTCGATTATTGCCAAGTTCTTCTCTAAAGTGACTGTCGAACGCGCTTTTGCTCTGACGTCAACATTTTCGGCGTCCATCATGCAGCCACATTTTTGAGACCTAATTCTTTATGTAAAATGGTTTCTAGGCTACCTATTGAAAAGTCACAAGTCTGAGCTATGAATTTCACAGTGATTTGTCTATCTTTCAAAACCATGTCACGGACCAGATCAACATTTTCTTAGCAAACCACAGTTTTTGGTCTTCCGTCACTCACACTTTGTTCACAGTTCTTCACGACCTGATACAGAAGTGCAGATTCACCCTGTATTTATACCATATCCATATCAATTTCTTGCGGTGATAAGCCTTTCTTGCAGAAATATTTGACAAGTGTTCTGTTCTCAAATTTGCACATTGCGGAAATTTGGGCATCACTTTGTACTAATCGGTTCTGTCACTTAATAACGCAGTAATATATTAAATATCCTCAGTGACGACTATGAAAATCAATGTCATGTATGTCAGAGCAATAATATCTGAACTGCCCTCGTATATAGTGTCTGTACCCAGCCCAGTTAACGCTACAATACAATTGACACTCTCATCGATGCGCATATTTTTGGAAAGTGGAATCATACTTCTTAATTTCGTAAATTCTCATTGTTATCTTCTGTATTTTTTAAAAGGGATATCAAAGAATCAAGAATTCAGATTATGAGTTAATTCTATTATGAGTTGTAGGTGTTTAGTACATTTGAACCAAATTTCAATAACTGTGACCGCTGTACCATTGTTATACCATCAAACTTTTTGTTCACATCTTACAGAAACAAAAACTTGCGCATATTTACCACAACCATAAAAGTTTATTCGATGGCTTGATGAACTTGGATCTATTTAAGCCGTTCAATTCGCTTATCTTTATGAAAGAATAATTTTCTTACGTCAGCATAATCGCAAAAGATGGTGTTTCAGTATGTTAATAGACATTAACTCTTCATGGTCATCAAGGTGCTAGTTTTCTACTACCTACTTTTGATTTGCTGTTTTCCTGCAATTTTGCAACCAAAAAAATTCTATTCATACACTTACAGAATAAAATCTAAAGCTAGACGAAAGCCACGTTTAAAATTTTATGAAAAACACATTTTTATAATATACACATAAAAATGCAAGTGAATAATTTTACGGCCATTTATTTCCAGTAACGATAATTCGATATAAATGTGCAATTAGGCAATGCGGTCGAACGATCTGACGGCGTTTCTTAGGCAATTACGCCATTAAAGTATTAATTTCAAAGAGTTAAGAGAGTCTAATAGTAGTGTTTGCTCCCAGATATAATTAGCAGCACTGCTAATGTGTAAATAATTACTCTACCCGGTTCAAGGTATTTTACGATCGGTATCAAAGAGAAACACAGAAGACGTAAAAAAATACGATCTAGCTGTATAATCTCTGACTCTTAATACATTCACAAATTATGATAATACGTAGTGTCTACAGAAAGATTTTCCGTCTTCCTGCTTCTTATTTTTCTTATCTAAATCTACCGGGTTTAGATTGCTCTATCGCATGAGTACACCTTACACTATATATTCCGTTAATAAATAGAATTAAGTGACTTTCCATTTTGATCGCACTTCAAATTTGTTTATTAATGCTGTTAATTGCTTTCCGCACAGTTGATAATCGACATTCTTTACGTATAATGAATATTTCACTGATGTATACATTAATGGACTTGAAACGAATCAGCATTTATGAGAATAAGGTTATCCATTTGATTTGTTTAACAGTGGCGTCAGTAGAGTGGTTTTACATAAGCTACTGCAACATAAATATTGAACTTTATTGAAAGCAATAATATTTGAGGAATTCTTGAGGATTTTATTCGCTTATAACAACTAAATACCAAACGGTAACTGTAAACGAGAGAATGATAAAATGCGAGATTGGAGAATTAGTCCACTCTCTTACTATTCCAAACATGCTATGTCTACCATTTACTTCCAGATCCAAGTAGACTTGGCTACTGTTCATATCAGACTAACTACAAGATTTTTACTAATTTTCTTTATTCATTTTTGTAGCTACACCATAGTTTGTAAGAATTCATAGAATGAATACCATCAATTTTACTTAGATAAGTTTAACATTTGGGTAATAGTAACTTAACATAAAGTTTTCTCTATATATACAATACAGTGCGGTTCTAAAATATCCCTGTTCCCTTTGCCTCCCCTCCCTCCCCCTCTTCCTAACTTATGATCGATTTAATAAAGAGGTTCCAGTTTTGGGTCATTAATATCAAATATTAATAAATAATAAGTTTCTATTTAGTTTCAAAAATTGACGACAGGGGCCTATACTACCTTATGAATGTTAAATAAAATATTATTGACATATTTCAGGATAAAGAAATGCCAAATTGAGCAAATTACGATTCTTTAATCAATTGTTATTAGCTATGTTTGCTATACGTTTCGGTCCACACTGGCCTTCTTCAAGCAGTCAGCAAGAAACAATGAAAACCAAGTCATTCATTGTTTCTTGCTGACTGCTTGAAAAAGGCCAGTGTGGGCCGAAACGTAGCAAACATAGCTAATAACAATTGATTAAAGAATCGTAATTTACTCAATTAGGCATTTCTTTATCCTGAAATAAGTTGAAGAGTGTTAGAATCGTTAAATTATTATTGACATAAATGCAGCAATAATAAATGTCAATTGTCTTTCTTACTATGAATGACGTTCCACTAAGTTAATTTAATGGCTGCCTGGGACGTAATGACTCTTTGAATTCATGTTTGACACTTGCATTACTTAAATATGTCTTTGCCGTACTTTTAAGTGCTAAGTTTATGAAATCGAAATTCATTCTCTTCAAGAGTTACCTACGTTTTAAAGTAGGACGTTGTTGCGTTGTTTTTGTACTAATTTTGTACACAATTTAACGAACTCATTTAGAGCAGCTAATTGTATGAAAAATAGTAAAATATTAGCTCTGTTGTAATTTTTTTTTAGTCGACAGCATTTTGCAAAAGTTTAGCATTATACTCGGGCAAGTAAACCGAAAATTGACGTTTATTATAGCTGATTATGCCAATAGAATTCTATTCTATGACATTCATAAGTTAGTATAGGCTTAATAAAAGACACACGTTTTACAATTCATAGCTACATTTTGAACTTTTTAAATTTATGTTGAGCGAATAATTGCAAACACAAAATGTATAATGAAATAAAACGTTGTTCTATTACTATGTTCATATGAGTAGATACATTTTTATGAAATTTTAGCCTGATATACTCAGTGAGCCCTTTAAAATGATGTGCCATTCGACCCCCCATTCTATTTAAAATGTTAATACTGTATCGCCCCCTGTCGTCGATCGTTGAAACTAAATAAAAATTTTACTTCAAGAATGTATTATATAATATTTAATATTAATGACCCAAAACTAGAACCTCTCCATTATACTGATACTAAGTTAGCAGAAGGCGAGAAGGAGAGGGAGAGGATACTTTAGAACCGCACTCTATATTTTAAACATTTTTTTGTTAAAATGTCTACATATACTATCATCGTGCATCGTGGTATTTCATTTAAGAAAGTATTTTTTACAAGTATTGTTTATCTCAAATAATATTTTATACTCAAATGTATATTCAAAGATGCAAAAGTGCTAGATACAAAAGTGCCACCTATTCCATGCGTTTTATGAGTTGCGAAGCTTTCACACTTCTTTACTACTTCATATAGAAATTAGATGACTCTTCCGTGGCAAAATGCTGACACATCTGTTTGAATTTTAGTCTGAAGTTTAAGCATTTTTTCTTGACCATCCATTTCATTTGTCGCCTTCGATATTCGATATTCTACAAAAATTTGCATACTTATCTAAGATTTGAATCTGTCTTTACAAGGCCTACATGTATCGATTTTCAATGTGTATGATAGAATAAAAGCTCTACCAAAAAAGTTAAACTTTTTGGTCCAATGTCTGGAGATAAAATAGTACGAATGGTTTGGTTCTCTCAGCAGCGTTTTATCAGTAAATGAAATTTGATTTAACAGAAATATTACAAACGATATATATAAATCTCTCAGACAGTTTCAATTAACTGTCCTGATAGACCCAATATATCTGTATTAAACAACTGGAGAAGAAGTCCTTTTCAATGTGATGTAAGTTCAAATACTTCCACCGAAAAAAATAAATTTATCCCCTAACAGTTCGCTAAAACCTGTTTTTAAAGATCACTCTTTCATCGGCTTTGGACTGGTGAGCGTAAGAAATGCATATTCTATTTAGTTAAAAAAAGCCATTAAAAATTTATTACCTTTTTGTACAACATATTTATATGAGAAAGTCTAAACAGACTGTCAAACATTGGACCAAACTTTGAACTTCTTTGATTTACAGCCACAGATATCCATTATTATTCAATTATGTTTATTTTTTAATTATTTGCAGTTTACTGTGATGAATATTCTGGTTTATTAAATTCATTCTTTTTTATTAACAGATTTTAATAACAACAACATTTTATTGTTTCATTTAATATTGCTACATAGAGAGCACGCGGTTTTTTTTCCTTTTTAGAAGGAGGTGATGAATTGTGATGTCGATAGATGAAAATTATTAACGTATCGAATGCGATTAGAACAGCAATCCAATAATTTAGTTAGCGTAATATTAAAATAAAAAATCCATTCTCAAAACAACCTGCAAAGTTGTTCAGACAAACCCATGACTTTTTATTAGTCTCATAAAAAATTTACAAAACCCACCCAAAAATGTGAATTGAAATTCTATGAAAATCCATTACAAACTTTTTAATCAATTAACGGACATCTAGTACTTTAATTATTTTGCATAAGCATTTTGCATTTTTTCTTTATGAATTATATACAAACTTATTTTGTTTTATATTCCTAATAATTATTATAAAAACAAACATCTTCTGCCACGTCTGGTATTATAAACAAATGAAATTCATATTGATCATACAATACTAACACCAACTAAGTATATGCTATTCTGGGACGTATTTAGAAAGTCTTTCTTTTCACTTTTCTTTTATATTGGGATGAAGAAGATTCTGAAATTAAGTCCAACAGTAGTCAGCAAGCATCTCGCTATTCCACTTGCCCTGATAGCGTTTTTCAATTGTGGAAATATCCTGATGACATCTTTCCCCATGCTCGTCACCAACATCGCCAAGATTCGCCAAGTTCAGGTGCGAATGCAAGAAATGTATTTTAAGACTCATATTACAGCCTAATGCATGGTAACTTCTAAGAAGTTCACTAACAATTTCCCCGTAATCTTCAGATTTTTTATTTCCTAAGAAATTCTTTGTTACACTTTTAAATGCATCCCAAGCAGTCCGTTCTAAATCACTGAAGAGTACGTCAAATTCTCGATCCTGTTCTAACAGATTAATCTGGGGTCCTATAAAAATCCCTTCTTTAAGTTTTGCCTCAGATATATTGGGAAATTTTTGTTTAAGGTATCGAAATCCTGGTCCCTCTTTGTCCAATGCTTTGATGAAATTCTTCATCAGACGTAATTTTATGTTTAATGGCGGTAAAAGTATTTTATGAGGCTCTACCAATGAATTATGGACTACGTTCTTTTCTCCAGGAGTATATTGTATTCTGGTTGGCCATTGCTTAACAGTATAGTGCAAATTTCTCACTCGACTATCCCATTCTCAAAGGAAACAGCAAAACTTTGTGAATCCAAGTTGTAGACCGAGTAGAATTGCAACTAGTTTGAGATCAGCAGTGATGTACCCTTTATAGGTTTTGTAACTGATTTTATCAAGGAGACGTGTCATATTAGCATATGTTCCCTTCATGTGCACGGCATGACCAACAGTAGAGGAAGGGTAGATGTTTCCTATATGTAGAAAGACAGCTTTCAAACTCAATTTAGAAGCATCTATCAAAAGACACCATTCTTCCGGTTGGTGTTTGCAACCTAATTCTCGCATTAAGCCGTCAACATTTTTCCAAAATGAAAGACCTTCTTCAGTTAAAAAATACTGTAACAGTTCTTTCTGGCGATTTCGATATACAGAAATACGCGTACCCGGGATTAACAACTTCCATCCTTGCAGTCTTGATTCTAATATTTCTGCCTGAATTTTTGATAAATTGAGATCTCGAACTAGGTCAGTTATCTAATTCCAATTGATTTATTAAATCAGGCGTGTCCTCTTGAGATGGCAAATATTCTTCATCTGTGTCCGACAACTCTGAAATGTATTCTTCTATCTCGGTTTCAACATGTTCTTGGTTCGAAACATCCATAGGACTTGGTACTGGCAAAGCTTCCGAATGAGGAACTGGACGAGTGGCAGAAGGTAAATTAGGATAGGTAATTTTATCCTTATTTTTACTGGAAAACCCAAAGGTCTTTGTATAGCAAAAGTAGCAGTCTGTCGAATGATCCTTTTGTTCTCGTCAAATCATAGGCCTACCAAATGGCATAGCTATGCTCTTACCTTTTATCCAGCTCCTCAAAGTTACAGCACATCATGCACAGACATTGTGAGGGGTCCACAACTTGTCTTGATTTGTAATTTTTAATTTAAAGTAAAGGATATACGATTTTTCTATTAACGGTGTAATATTTCGTTTATGCTGTTGAACGGTGAATTCTTCACATACATAACAAAAACTGTTAGGATTGTTTAATATTATTAGTATAACGATAAAAAATAAAATTATTCATGTAATTACTAATACAAATCGCAGATTTGTCAGATTTATAATACTCTAAATGACTATAGTTTACACATTATCCTCCTATTAATATCTATACAAAAAGTAGTACAAAGAATTCTCGTTTCATAAAGCATTTCGTTGCACCGTTGTTATTTAATACTATACAATTGTACTAACCATTAATAGTTTTTTTATGATTCTATGTTTATTAATATTATCATAGTATTAGCATTAAATTGTTATAAGACGTGTACATTACCTTAGTTTATAGATGTTCAAGTGTCACCTGCTATGAAATGTTATATAACCTTCGATTTCGCTAGTTATATTATTTATTTACACGATTTTCGATTCATTAGAATCTATTATTAGTAAACTTGATTTCTATTCGCACCTCGACTTTTATAAATATTCTCATTAGCCGCACCCAAACAAATTAATAGTCATATTAACAAGAGATTAAATCAAAAACAAAAAAGTACTCGCTAACTAATAGATATGTTATGATGATAATTTACATGCATAAATAAATTTCATTTGACATTACATAACAAAAGTCTTATTGATTATACCTACTCACATATACCGCTATATTAGCGATAATATACGGTATTTAATAGGTCGATAGTAAGAAACTGCACACGCTATTACAATCTATACAGTAGTAACTCTATTCAATACTAAAATTTATACGATGTAATAAAGTATGTAGTAACTCTCTCAAAAACCTCAAATTTTTCCTTAAGTTGAACGGTGATCAAACTGTGAACTTTTACTGATTCTTTACTGTTACTTCCAACAGTAAAATTTAAATCTTCTTTTACTTTTTATACAAACTCAATTTGGATAAAATAAAGAAATCGTTTCAGATAAAATTATACCGAAATTAAAACTGAGGTGACAGAAATAAAGAGTAGTTCGTCCAAAAGAAAAATTGCTAGAAATCTGAATGCATCGTCCTTCTTATTACAAACACACATTGCACGTCCAAAGTCCGATTAAAATAATATAACATTTAAATACAGACTTACTTAAACTGTCCGTCAAATTTTTGCTACCAAAAAAGGAAGATATGATGGCACAAAATTCACAAAAATATTGTAAAGTGCACCATGGACTAAACTCCATAAATGCTAGGAAATTAGTTTATAAATATGCAAAACCTCTAAATATTAAAATTCCCCAAAAATAGGACGAAGGGAAAACGACAGAACGGGAATGGCTATTTGTGCTTCTTCGGAAAAAAATCCTCGTCTAGAGTTGCAAATTCTACAGCAACTAATTTAATTAAGTTAACCAGTTTAAACAAACACAACAGTAACCAATTTTTTAATAATGTGCAAAATCTATATAGCCATTTCTCATTTCTCTCACCAACTGCAGAGGAAGTATAAAACGAGATGGACTAACCACCTCCTGTAAAAATCTAAGAAGACAGCTATATACTGTTTTGTATATACCACAGGAAATACAGTTCCCCAAACATATATTTTCTCCAGAAACTTGATATTATAAGACGTACTGCATAGTTTAATCTTGGGACACGCAAGAGGGTAGATAACTGTCAAAAATTTTGTCGAAATTTTTCATTTTATCCAATATATATTACGCGTTCTAGAGGAAGGTCAACTATTGATTCGATAGTTCATCTTATGACTTTTCTTCAACACTCAAGTCAACAACTTCAGTCACTAGTCAAAGCTAACATATAACTAATCTAGAATCGTAAATTACAATCTAGACTTAGACTTTTAACAAAAGCATTATTGAACACACTTTCAACTTCCAATGACAAGCGATAACTTTTTCATGCCTTCTTTTCGTCGTTTGAAAGATGAAGGATCATGACAATAGTCTAAAAATATAACTAATTAAATTATAAGATCAAGGACTCTATTTCCTATCACAATTCCAGATACTTTTTTCTTTAAAAAATAAAAAATAATTTCATGCTAGCGTGTTGTTTTGTTATTACTCTACCCTTACGCCATCGTACCATAACTTGGGCCACCACCGATATGGTCGAAAATTAAGACGTAAACGCATATTGTCAAATAAAAAATTACTGGTATGACAAAATTAGATAACCAGTGTTTTCAATGAATCACCGTTTTCAATACTCCACTATTATTGATGGTCGGATGTCAAAGTTTTATGTGGCTTAAATGCATTATAGAATCATTACACGCTTTAAAAAATGTGTGTTTCGCATCGTTCATTATCAATTGCGTATGAAAGTGCTTTAGACCTAATAGATGCTTTAATGCTAATCAGGAGCAGCTTGTTTTATCGACGAAACGTAGATTTATTACCATGATCCAGAAACTAAATAGCAATCGAAAAAGTGTATATATTTTGGTTTCCAACGACCATAAAGGATTCATATATTATTGTGTTTATACTGAGCTTTTAACTAAATTACGTATATAATAAAATGGTGAAAAAGTATAGCAAGAAGGTTGCCTGAGCTTTTTGCAAAATGCCCCTCTATTTTATTTTAAAAGTTCTTTTAAGTATTATTTTAGTTGGATTCTGTAACTTTTCCATTTACTACTTCCATTTTAGGATCCGAAAATTCATTATTTCAACTTTAATGATATATGAAAATATGTTAGCTTTCACTCAGTAACACACGTCCCAAAAATACTCAACAGTGAATCTAAAAAGAAATAATTTCATATAATTGTACGATTACGTGATTGCCTACTAATGACATACATATTCAGAACTATTATTAAGACACAATTCTGCGGTTTGATATTTAAAGGACATACATACTTATATGTATGTATGTCTATGCGAGTACTTATCACTGTGAAAGCGTCCTCCATAAACTCAACATGTATATTATCGATAATGTCGCAATTACAACTATGAAGTATAGAATTTACTCGAACGAGTGTGAATTCCCAAGTTTTAATTAACTACAATCGAGCTTCAGTATTGTAAAAAAATGCTAATCATGTTAACAATGTAACCTAAAGTGCAGCTGCAAGTCAAGAATAGAGGTGTAAGTACTTAAAACTCTGCTGTAATTCCACAAGTATATATTTTACTTAAGGCTTGAAGTATATTACCTACATACCAGTGAATATTTTAAAATACTTACAGACAAGGAGCACATTAATGGATAACCTATAAAACACAAGCTAACAAGACTCCCTAATTGCATACATACAAAAATAACATAATAAAACAGTATTCGACATGTGAATATTGCAAACAACGAAATATCTTAACCGCATTTTTCTTATATTTTGAAATGCTTTTAAATTATGTTAAACTAATTACATACACAGCATTATTCAAAACAAAAAATGTCAAACAGAAGACAACTAAATATTTTAAACGCAAAAGAAGTACAATAATTCCTTTAAGAACTTATTGCATGCATATCACATCTAGAAAGTGCAAAGATTATTGGAATCTATAATTTGCTTAGTTCCTTTCATGAATATTTGAACAAGAACATTAGACAAAATACCATTGGCGGTAGCTGCATATAGTAGTGAAACTGTTAAATTTTGCTATTATTTTCGAGTTGTTGGGTTTGTATTTTAGTATACACACGAATATGGACCCAGGTTTAAAGAAATTCTGTGTTAAGAAAAATAAAAATTATCCGAGACCGGATATAATAAATTTTTGATTCTACCCTCTTAGGGCGTTGGCAATTTCGTTGCCTTTAATCCCCAAATGTATTCGCATCCATCTCAAGATAACTCTACCATGTTCTGGTTAGAAACTCCAGCTGCATCCTAAAATCATCTTCAAATCAAACTTGACAACCCCTAAAGCTTTGAGTACAGCTTGGCTGCCAAAAAAATCGCTCCATTTTCGTGCAGGTACTTCAAAATGTACGTGTTCTAATCTAGATTACAATCACTTTAACTTGCAAAATTGAACACTAAACTGATAGCTTTATCATTCAGTCTTCCTTTGCTTTTAAACAAAAAAGGAAAATATCTCCAAAATCCCAAATCTGTAAAGGAATAGAGGAAAGTAGCCCATATTGTCCGAACTCCTAATTTGTACAGATATAGTCTAAAATTCAATGAATTATTAGTCTACATGGGTAGTCACCGAATGTTGACGTTTATCATTTCACTTCATCTAACATTTTTATCTTCGATTAAAACCCAAGTAAGTATTATGAATCTATATTATCTATGTCTTCTGATCAGTCAGATCTTTTTTATAGCATACACTAGTTTTCTTGAAAAGATTTTACTTATTTGAAGCATCGTGAAATTTTAAATGTCAATGTTTCCTGAATTGAAACGACGTAAGTGGCTTAAAATGAATTGGTCCAAATTGGCGTACTTGTGGCATGCAGATTTAGATTCTTGTTGACAGAAAATGTCAAAAAACTTAAATATGGCACATAGGATGAAGCGAATCTTGTATTAGTTATAAATGCGGTTCATTCTGCAATTGTATGGCTCAACTTAGCAGCAAGAAAATATTATATCTCGAAAGTCACACTACAACGACATGTGGATTAAAAAACTAACGAGTCAGCTTTCCCAAATCATTCGGTTCAATGCCAGTTCTTACTAAAGAGATGGAAGACAAACTAGAGTCTCATATTCTTAAATTCTTGTTTTAATGATGACAAAAGAAGGGGGGGAAAGAAATGGTTCTATAATTTTATGGAAAGATGTCGATATCTTAAGGAAAATGTAGATTACAGAAAAGAAGAATCTAGATGCAGTTTTATTTGATAGGAATCACGGTATTATTATGCGTCAACTATTCAATCGCGCCAGTTAAGAACTCAATACGATGTTGTTGCTTTACATGGAGAAGAACTCAGAAGAGCAGCTACAATCAGGATTATTAAAAATGCTTTTAAAGCTGATGAAGATGAAGATTTTTTTATTGGGGCCAATTTTGCGCATTGTTATAGCATTGATTTGAAAGTGATTAGTGATTAACTTAAGAGTGAAAAAATAATGAGATTTATTATATAGACAGAATAATTCAAGATAAAATCACGCCTAATTTACTGAAGTTTCTTTTGTTATAGAGTTTCTATGAAGTTTCTGTTCGATAATTTAGCCTATGCTTAGCCGAACTTATTTTGGAACTGCTATTTTAGTATTGTTGTTGTACAGTAAAAAGATAGTAGTAAATTTTACTAGCTGTTACCGATTTTATACATCAAAGAACTGCAATCGGTCTGGTTAAAGAAATCTACTGGTCGCTGATTTTTATTGAACTAATTGCAGCAGCCACCTTTTCATTTTATACTTTCAATGATAATCAATTTTGACACTAATAAATGTATATACATTGATAGATAAATAATTAAGAATGGCAGCTCGCAATTTTGGAAGAAATCAGGTAAAAAATGGAATGACCAAAACCAACTTTCTTCTAAATTCAATCACAGAGTGCCTCTTTCATTTTGACTTTTATCTGTTTTGATTTGTACTATATATTCTTTATAGAGACAGAGATAATGCACACTTTTCGAAGATTTTCTACACGTCACAAACACCCATAAATATATATTTGGAAGCAGTTTATATTCGGTTATCGATGTGTGTGTTTGTGGTCTTACTTACTCATGAGCGATCATACCATACTTCAAGATGAATGTAAATAATCTAAGCTCTAAGTTAAAATATAGAACCCTCCAATAGCCATTAGCGAATATCACATTATCATATTGGTACACGTATTCAGTCAAGCCAGACAAATATGTATGCGCAAATCAATCATGTGTATTTTTTTTGTGTTAGGTCAATTTATACATAGCTAACGGAGAGACTAAGTCATACATAAATCACCATCAATTAAAGAAATGTCTAACCTTGCTGATGACAATCAAAAATTAACTACCAATTACGTTGTAACTACTGTAATAACAACGTAAGAGATTCCGTGTAATTTCTACCACCTTTAATTATCCGTTTTGTTAATTTTTGCAAAATAAACTAAGCAATCTCTATTTTCTAATTAATTCACACTACACGAAAAAGTAACTAGCCGCATGGTTATCAGATTTTCTTCGAAGGTTACTTTAAGTTGTTTATGAACATTTATTTTTAGATGTTTGAGAAATACCATCTAAGAGATGCTTAAGCTTTGAACTACTTTGATTATGATTCAACAAACCGCTTTCATATGCATATTTAAGTGCAAGACAAATTTTTATTGCCACCTTTTTTCTCATGGTTGCCTCCTAATATATGATTGGCTCTTTAGTAATGGAACAATAGAATGGAAGTTGTTAACTAATTGCATAATAATACGTAATAATTAACTTTTATAACAATATGAAATCTTGCCAAATCCTCCAAATTCTAGATGTTAAATATTAATGGATCAGCCGCTAATATTAATGGATAATAAATTATTAGCATAAAATTAATTTCAAGGTCAAAAGGTTTTTAAATTCGCAAAAAATTGGTAAATGTAAAGTAAACATGACTGTGGAAACTAATGAAAGAAAATTGTATCAACTATTTTCAATCTACTGTCCCAGTGAAAAACATATCTACAGTGCAAGCGTGACCCCACTATCATGTTATGTTGTAATTTTCTTTTCCACTAGAAGAATGTATTATGGTTAGAACTATTTTTACCCATTAAATTTAGTCAATATACACATATACAGTACTGTACAAAAAAAAATGCGTCCCTATATACATTTTAGTGATGAAGGTTTTAGTACCTTCATCACTAAAATATAGGTAAAACAAATCAAGCGATACAATAACTTTTAACTAAAAACATTTTTTCCACTTTTTTGTATCCAGCACTTCTGAGAAACAATATTATCTGTTTACTTTCTCAGCGGTCAATGCACTCAACACAGTTCTTAGAAATAATTTTATTAGCTACTGCTTCAGTCTGAAATTAGATTAGTATTCGATGTTGTGAGCAAGATTTTGAAATTAAGTACGCACTTATTTGTTCAATATACCTACATATATAGTTGAGATCATTCTAAATTTAAATTAAAGCAATTTTTTTAGTTATTAATTAAAATTGACATGATATCAACTGCCGACATGCACAAAATTACTTTTTCTCGTATAAATGGAAAAAGTTGTAACCAAGTATCTATTGCAATGAAAATAAATAGTTCTTGTAACGCAATGCAGAAAATTTAGCCTTTAAAACGTAGAAAAAGGTAAGCTGTCATTTAGCTAACGATTTAATAGAAATTATAAGTATCCATCCTCTCATGCAAAAATGAAACTCATTCATGGATCGAAAATAATCAAGCATGGATGGTCGTGACAATATTTCAGTTCTGGATCGCATATCGTGCGCAAAAGTTGGACTGTTAATTAAAATTGATGAAAAGTCAAAACGGCCAAATACAAAACTATCCTGCAACGAGAAATCATTTATTATGCAACAAAATAATAACCTCAAACGTACAGCGACAATTGTACACATTGATTATAATCGAATGAGATGTCTTGATCAACTTAAGGGAAACTTAAGGATTGTTCATCATTATCCCTGCTTTCCTGGATAAAGAAAGAGATGCATTTAGTTAGAAATGCATTTATACTATTTATTATTCCCGAGTATTACCAACTATAATTTGAATTTAGATACATCTGTGATAAGTGTCGCTTTCTTTTACTCAAAATTATATACATCTAAAATATCTTTACCACAAGACAAGACTACACGGCTAAAATTGATAGAATCTCTGACGTCGGTAACTTTAGATGCAATCTGCAAACGTTGGTATAATATGAAGTAAATAAACTAATTAAAATACCTACAAACATGTTTAAGTTGGTAGGTACTGCTACAAAACTCAATTGGTTGACAGTTTACATTCTGATTCCCATTGGAATGCCACCCTAAATGTTCTGCACCTGTCCCGATATTCACGAAACTATTTGCAGCGAATGTTATATACCTAGAGCTTTTGTAATGAAAACAAGGACTTGTAAATTGAAATATGTACGTCGATTCCCATCAGAACTGTATGTATGTACCTAAAATGCCCAAAAAAGTTTTTTGTTATAAATATGATGATGAAGTAATCAAAAAAAGCTTTCGGTGTTTTGAAATCCTTCATAACACATTATTACGTCAATATTAAATTTATAAGAACATGCAACATATTCCATAACATCATGATTCCATTCGTATTTATCCTTCAGAGATTATGATCAAATAAGAAAGAAGCGATGTACTTAAGCGTAGATTGTAGATACGCATGCGTTACTTCATCAAAATTGAATAATCAAATCAATGCATTCAGTAATATTTTTAGAATGGGATTGTAAACAAGCCAATCTAACTCAATCATGCTTATACAGCGCTTATGTAATTAGTAAAATAATGTTGCTAATGTGCTAATTTTTATTTGAATTATACCCGTAAATAAAAACCGCCGAATTTGCTCGAAAGCGTTCCTGATCTCTGTCCTCCTCTGTCTAATATATAAAATTCGGGCTTTCTAAATTTGAACTTTACTTGCGATATGATTTGTTTTAATTACCTAAGCGGTTTTGTTTCCCATATACGAAAATAATTTCTAAACTCGTTAAGATTAAACCGGTACCTACTACAGTCTTCACAAATATTGAACACAACATACACACACAAAAACTACACCGCGAGAGTTGCAGATAGCTAACATCCGTCAAATATTATTGTGGTATGTCTTTCTATCACCTATTGCTAAGTCAATATTTTCTACCGCACCGACGCCGACGTTTATAGCGTTTGTTAAAGGCCCTTTCATACAATTTCGTAAACTCGTTGTTTATTTAAAGTACTGAAGTCATAAGTCGTCAAACTTTGCCTTTAAAAGTGATCTAGACTTATAGTCCTGTCACATAAGATGAAAGAAAGGATAAACCTCAAGTACAAATATATATGAAAGTAGAAAGCTAACATTCTAGAGGTTGGCTAAAAAGACTCAACCAATCACTTTTAGAAAGGGGATAATGTTGTCTGTAACCTGCGAAAATGATGGGCAAAGACATTTGAATACCACGGCTACTGTGAATGTGCATGCCGAGTGTTGTATGTCATTGGTAAAAATTCTATTACTGTATTGAAATGACGAAGAATCATCATCAGATCCACCTCGTAAAAATAAAATAGACGTCTTTGCCTTCAAAACGTTGTATATGCTCTACGACGATGAAATAGCAGAAATGAAAAAGAAGAAATAATATAAACGCATAATTAATAAATTAACTATCATAAAATTTTAAACAAAACGAATTTTAAACAATGTTATCAAAAGAAAGATGTTTTGTAATTTTAGCAATAAAAGTCAATGAAACGCATTATTGACACATCTTGACTTAGTATTGTGAGTAAAGACAGTGTCACCATTAAACCCACTCAAGAACAGTGTCCTGATTTTTTTTTACTCACGACAGTATATGCAAAAACCGATTTTTGTGAGCTTTGACCTTGAATATTATAACTCATGAATACATTATTATATGATACTTTTTAGCCAGTCTTGAGAATGTTAAAAAATCTGATTCCTGCCTTTCATTGCGAGATTAAATCGCTATTTGATTGGACTATTATCCTATCTAACAAGTCAGCAAACCACTCAAAATAAATATATAAATTCGCAATCAAAAAGCATTTGTCCTACTTTTTTTTTCATTGCAAAATAGTTCTCGATCTGTTATATGAATTGTCAGTCGCCGCTATCGCATTGCAGCATAACCGCCAAAACTGAAAGACTGATTCGTGGTATCTAAATTTGGTAAAAATTTTTGTTAAACGTCAAAATTTTTTGACCGTCAATTTACACTTGCTCAAACTAAAGGCCATTTTAATCCACATTAATCCAGTCCAGCTAGCCAGCCAACTAACAAGTCTAGCCGCCTCCAATCACGTTACGGGCTACTAGATTTGACTATAGTTTACAATTTAACCAATGGAAATGAGAGAATTTAATTAAGCGTGTCACGTCCGGTATCCAATCGTTATAACTCGGCTACTTGCAGTTTTCTGACAGAATTTATAACCACAAACATTGTATACTACTTAATAAAACTTTAATGTCTTGCAATGGTACAGAGAACCAACCAGAAATTGAAAAAAAGTTTATATCGTTTTTTCGAAATTCTTCAGTTGCTGCACTTGCTTGGTAGATTATTAGTTTGTGTGGCATACATGTGAGGCATAATATTATTTTGTTCAAAGAATTCCAAAATTTTGCATTTTCTGATCAGATTCTACCGTCTATAATTATGCAATACGTAAAAGTTTTTTTAATGAACCTCCTGAGACGGTTATTATTCCACCTCAATAAACATAATAAAGCGATTCTCCTATTTCTAAATATCTCAAATAAAATAAACTTACTCATATTTTGTTACATTATAAATGTTAAGATAAAATAGCAAAACTTCAGCAAATTGTTGGCAGAGACCTGAAAGAGAATCTCAAAAATAACTCCAAAAGAAATCTGTCTAGAAGATAGGTACAAATTCGGGGAATTGCAGCATGTTCTACTAACTCAAACATTAAAATAGGGGTGGAAAAGAAAAGAGTAGGATAATTTCTGAGACAGCAGAAAATAACTGATTCTGACATAATCTTTCTTAAAGATTTACTACCATCCATGTAGAAGCTTGGATTCATACAAAAATTACAATTTCATTCCAAAATCATAAGTTTACTAATTTACTATGATTTATGGACATTCAGACAAATTATATTATCATTATTATTTGTTTCCTACTTTCTGCAACTAAAATAGGTTCTATGCTCCTTAAATAAAAATTGGATAAATACTGATTCATTCAAAACTTATTGCAACATTTTTTTGGAGTTATCTAATCAAGTCAGAAGTAGAAGTGAATGAAAGAACAGAATACATCTGCTACTATTTCTAGAAAGAACCTAAAATAATTTTGCTTGTCATCTCATTCTTGCCCCTTATTGCAGCCGACGTATAACTACCGCCTGTAGAAGGACATTGAATTTTGTTTCAAGACTAACAATATTTTGAAACAATTTAGTTATTTATTGTAGCTGTATTAAGCGCATAAATCAAAATTTCCACTAAATCTCACTTCGACGGATTAAAAAAATTAACAGACATTATCTGCCACGTGTCAAGAATAAGTAACAAACAGCAAATTTACCACGTGAGAAACCTATTCATTTGAAAATACGCTAGTAATTGGAATAATATTGAATTTTGCCAAAATTAATCGATAATCACCTTATTTCAACATGTGAAAATATTAAAAGATTCAATGTTAGCACATTAGCTATTTTAACTACAATTTGTCATACCAGTATCTTCTTAGATTCTTAGGACATCACAGTCGTGCTCTTAAAACGTGTTACATTACCTCTGTAAAACTGTAAACATTAATAGCTAGTTCTACTACTATTCGAGCCCAGCCTGTTTAGACATAAATACTGCACCTTTACATTACAATATAACACGACCTTTCTGTACCGTCGGTCACGTGCTTTAATTTCAACTGTCCCAGTTTTAACAAACATGATTAAAAAATTGTCTAGGTATTAGAGAAGTGTACCAACATGCTTGTATATAGCAAGTTATGTACTGTTTAGTTGTCACATATAGGTATATAGACAGAATAATAATATGAATAATAATTAACTTTTTTATCGGAAACTAAATATAAAAACATTCCCTGCCTATTTAAAAGTTTTAATACCTTCTAGCCATATTATTATTATCTATGAAACTATGTCCAAATTATGGCTGAAAAATTTCTACAAGTAGTAAAAACGAGGAACATATCAAGGAGGACAAAATTTTCTGAAAAAGAAAAATTTAAACAAAGAGAAGCAACTGTTTTTTGTTTTTCTTTCAGAGAAAACTTACTTCATCACACCTTTCAACACTATCGCAATTTGATATTTTTAAAGTATCTACATATAGTTCTGATTGGTTCAATATTCGTTTCTATAGTCAAGACTTTCTATTTATCTTAAAAAGAAAATATGTAAATACTGTGAAATTCCTTCAAAAATCGTCACCAAAAAGGTGCAGCAGATAGATATTTTTAGTGGTAGCAAGAGGATAAAACACTAAGAACCATTCTAATAAATATCGAATATCTCACTATGATCCATTTGAGAAAATTGGAAAACTAATGAAGACTAGAATATTTTCAAGATCTATAATTTTTTCTTTCAAAAACAATGTTTGTGAAATAAGGATTGCAAAAACCAAATTAACTGCTAATACAACCTTCGTAACTCTATATGCAAACGATTGATTAAAACTACTAATTGATTATCATTACATGCGCATTTTTCAGCATCATGCCAGAAAATATTTTGAAACACAGTTAAAACAATTGATGATATTTTCTACGCCTGCAAACATTTATTTATAAAATTACACAATATAGAAATTGTTTTCAAAACTGAATTCTAAAGTGTGTCACTTACTCATCCAAAATAAAAAAGAAATACATTAATAACCTAAACACATACGTTCTTTCATAAATTTACTTAATTATCTTTCCTGGTAATAAGTTTATGTACATATATAAAGATCTTATCTCACAGATCCATACATATTGTCGACCTACATCTCCTCCACTTGAAGATATTTTCATTTATATATACTTTTGACAGACATATAAATGGTTTATTATTATTAGAAACCTCTTAGTATTAAAAGCTTTTATTTAACTCGTACTTATTATTTATTTGTATGTTTTAAGATATTTTGACTTATTTCCAATTATCTAATTGATTTAATTTTTAAATTCCTGCCTGCACATATCATATTCACCCTCTACCCGCTAATTTCCCTCCAATTGTCTCCAAATCTATTCGTATGATGATTCATTACATCTTGAATGCGAATTCGGAATTGTACAGGAAAAACTTTAATATTACATGTTGTTTCATTTTAGATGTGTCACATAAATAAAATTCTTATTTCCAAAGTAAACATATTTTGTAAACAGGATTTTTGTATTGACTGCAAGAACAATTACTTCAAAATATTATTATCAGAATTGACAATAAATCAGATTTCTCTCATGTTTAAAGGTGTCTAATTACTTTTTGCTTGAAGGTATTGTTGAATCCCTGAATAATACCTAAAACGTTCCATGTTGTGTCATTTATAGAGGAAACACATAATATATATCCCATCCTTCCTGAAAACTATTAAAGACTGGATTCTTGATCCACATACATAACCTTTCCAGAAAGATATGATTTAATAGCACTCAAAGCATCAATTATTTGTCAATTAGGCAATTATGTATTGGAACCTGTGTGTAACGTTTGGTGTTTAATCCTTGTAGAATGTAGTTTAAAGCAACATATATTACCAAACTATTACTACTACTTATCTTTGTTCTTTAATTTGATTCTTCTGTATTTCCAAAATATCTTTTCTGCTCCTTTCATAGCAACGGCAACCACGTCTGCTAACAAATAGTACCTATATTTTCTTTTTTTTTTTCACTGTCTGAATGTTGTTCTGTTAGTAAGCAGATCACATTTTCTGTCAGGCATACAATCATAGGAGACTCAAATTCTAAGTCTATTGCAGAATTCATATTTTTTTTGAAGGCATATTATCACTTATCAATTTCTAATCTAATGCAGCATCTTTTTATTATGTTCATACTTTAGCTTTATTTGTATTCAATTTAAAATCCAGTGCGGAATCTCAGCCCACATACGCTGGTGTGTTTTAGTGGTATTCTGTAGAGTTTCACTATTATTAGCTTTGCTTACCTTTCAATTGAACAGTGTTCATAAATCTTACTTAATGGTTTCTATGCCAATAACGCTTAGTTTAAGTTGACATTAAAACGTGCAAGATGTGTTAAAAAACATTACAAATTCTTTTGAGTTTGGGTCTAATAATCGGTTCTAAGTCATAGTTTCGTGAATATCTTACTAGTTGAATTCAGAAAAGTGGACATCAAGCATAGCTCTTTTGTAGCAGATATTGAAAATTCGTTAATCTCACGATGGTTCTAGATCATTCGCGTATTCTTTCACATTTCAAGCTTTATGATAGGTACTATGTACAGCCTTTTTCTTGATTGCTACGGCAGCCAGGGTGCAGACACTTGAGAGTCTGTTCTATCTGTGGTTCCTATCCTATATTTTGGAAAATTCTATTCCATTTAAAAATCCTTTTCCGTCATACGTATTACCGTTAGGACAATTGAGTAATTTTAAAACACATGTCCCTGCTATTGTTTATTTATCAATTCTTATTAAGATTTTGACGTAGGTACTTTATTTGGCTGTCTCAGCTTTTTGCATCAATTGCTCAGTTTCACTTTAGTGAACTGTATTAAAATTTCATACTTATAGGTAGGTACACACTCTATAAAGGTTACTAATTATGTTACATATAAAAGCCGTCTCATGTTCAACTTTGCTAAGAGAAGCTCTTGTTTCATACTCACTACTTAATTCTTGGCCGTCATATAAAGCCTTGACGTATTAATGTGTTTAGTTATTATACCTGCAATTAAAGTCCTTAGTCTTCAAAAAATGAATTCAAAATGAAATCTGATGAAAAGAACGGTCCAAAAAACATTGAGTTTATTTATGGTGGACAATATTTTTCAAACTTCTTATATCGTTGATCAAAATATTCATAAAAAATTGAACATTGTTCAAAGCTGGAATTCCATTTAATATCATTAAAGGTAAAAAGAATCTGTCAATTCGGTTAGTACCTAATTATAGATCACTTTCTATAAACCATAAATCGTTCAGGTTATGCTTCCAACACAATTAGTGAAGCAAGAATCGGAAGAAAAAAAAAGAGCAGATACAAAACTTATTACCACATAGATTCTGAATTCTATTTTTCAGAATATTAATCTACATAAGTATGGATCAGTAAACCAGACCCACATAAAAAATCTACGATGAAGTGTTTGTTACTTCTATGCATTCATAAACAATACAATTAATCCATAGAATTTTTACAGGATCAAACTTCGTTTTAGTATTTAAGTAGGTGGAAAAATTTGGTAGTCTTTATGAACCACAAGCTTTTCGAAATATAGCAGGATTAACTTTGTCAATATAATCTTTAGAGAGAGAAATTTAAAACTTTCATTTTCTGAATTAGGTTTTATAATGCAACTATATCTAATTAAACCAGCTGCAAAATTAAAATTTGTCTAAAATTGACTTCATTGCATGACCACTCCAAATATGTTAGTATAGACGAAAGTAAAAGGAATTCTTCTTGCTTATGAACAACTGGAGAGCATAAAAGATTTCGATAACAGTCCAAAATTATTTTCCATTATATTCGTTACATAGAAGATGTTTGTGCTGCCTAACTACCAAGTAATGTTATGTCGCCTAATAAGTCGCCAAATTCAGTCTAACAGTTGAATTTCCTATTCAAAATTAACTTCTATGCGGTATACAATGATTTTCGCCATTTTCTCTCTATATTCCTCAATCAAAGATTAACATTCAGTATCAAAAACTTAACACTTAAATTTAGACTTACCTCCAGGAAACCTATGAGGGAATATCCTCCCATGCCTGGACAGAAGCCAAGGGTACAAAGGATAACTATCTCTAGGTGGTGTGTGCGTTGTTAAAGATGAAGGTTGAGGAAAACCATGCTGTCCAGAACTCAAAGCTGCCGCTATCGCCGCACCTTGAAAGTGAGCAGCTAACGCGAACGGATGACCTCCGTGGTTGTGAACCATTTCAGGTTGTAGGAAACCATTTTTCGGCACTAAGTTAGGGTCGTACGTAGGATTCGGTCTTACTAAAGTGTGCGCCGGGATACCCGGCACCATAATAGGCGGTTTAGGCGAACTTGTTGGCGATTTTTGTGGAGAGTACAGTTTCGGCGATGCATTTATGCGATTTTCTGCCTCACTGGAGGGTGATAATGGAGCCGAGCTCTCCGAATAATGGACCGGGGAATGTTGTGGACTAGCCTGATTAGCCCCACCTACTATAGAGTCTATTGAAAAGCCGATTTTTGGCTTAGAAGGAACAGCGACTATTGGCGTTGGTGCAAGTGGCATCATGATTATCTTCACCGATAACTAATAAAGATGATATCAATGTATGCGTGTTACGTTCATAATTGATGTAAATAAGTGTTCACGTCCAAATGGTATAAACATTGGTCTGCGTTAATAAATTCACCACGAACGAACTGTTCCGTATAATCATATACCAGTTAAAGCTGAGTCACTGCGTATACACATTGCTTAACTATCAAAAATCACATCACCGATCTTTACCCCCGGGCTCTCTCTGTTTAGTAAACAAAATATAAGGCGCCACACTGACAACACTGAACTGTTTTAGTTTGTCGCAGGTTCGCGCAAGCTACGCTAGTTGAGTCTAATTAGCGCAAAAGAAGAAGACGCATCTCACTTGATTGTACAAAACAAGTTGCAAAATATAACGACTATTTAGACGTTAAATGATTGTTAAGAAACGTGCTACCGTCACAAACTCTACCAAGATAATAAGTTGATGAACCACTCGAGTTTTAAGTAGAGGGGGAGACAGATTAAATGGTTTATGACATAGGGGGAGAATCCACCTTTCTATTGGCGCAACCTTCTCGGAAACTGCCGTTCAGAACTTGTATGCCATTGGTAGTCATCAGCGATATAAATGGAATTACACGCTTAAATCCCGCCCAATGCTAACACCTACTTCGCGATCGTTTCTGTTCCGAGAAAAAATAAACCGGAACCCCTGTAAATGCTCGAATATTACACTTAAGGTATAGTTAAAATCATCTTAAGTCTTAAAACAAACAGGTTGTTAGCTATGTGTATATGTTGGGAGTGTCTTTTTCTATTACTTAAGTAGGAAAGTTGATACATATTTTATTTTTTTTATAGTAGAGGGAAAGGAAATAATTGAAAATCGGTACGCCTATGTTGCGTGCGCAAGTATGGGCGGTACTAAATAAACTTAGCCTTTCATGTAATTCTTTTAATTGAGCCAAAGACGTGCCTCTTCTTATTTTATTATTACGTTTTATGTATTGATTAAGCCGGAGATCATGTTTTTCTTGTTTCGTACGTCTAAATTTATTGTTTATATGAAAATTACTACGGTTACAAATTACAAATAAGTGGATGTTTTCAGCTGCATTTACAGTAAGTTTCTCACAATCTTTTTAATAAATTAATGCAATTACCATAATGTAATTAAATGAGTATATTAATTGCATAATTAAAATAGACAGCATCGATACCCGTAGAAAGAATATTGACAGATAGAAACAAAAATTAAAAAACAGTTGAAATGTTTTTGTTTTTTATTTAATACCTACTTATAGGCATACCTATTTTATTTTCCAAATGGTTGGTAGAAATCTTGTGTGTTCTAAATGAAACTGTTCTAAATACACTGTAAAAAATATCGACCAAATAAGTAGGTACCCATAGATATCCATTAGGTAAAAGATTTTTCCTTTGACTTGGCTATGATCAAAGATGAGTTTTAGGAACATAAGTTTTACCTATACATCTAGAAAAACAAGATGTGTTAAGTTAGCAAAGTTTAAGTTTTTTTAGCGAAATAATTTTACAATTTTAATATGGTTTTGGAAATCATTCGTTTACAAATAATAATTGCGTAAAGAATTATATTTCTATATATATACATAGTGCATGCGACATAGTGAATATTTAACATCGCAAATAAATTCAATCATGCTTTTATTCATTAAGTTTGAAAACAAAGCGGAAGCTCCTTTAACGGAGAGTCGCAAGAGACCGCAACATTTTGATCTATGTATAGTTACTGAGAAACAAACTTGCGTTGGAATATGTCCAATTTATGGCCTGGTGCGTATAATTTGCCCAATAACTACTTACTCGTTACCTCAATCAAGCATTCCAAAATAAACGAAACACTTTTGTTTCAATTCTAATGAATTAACTGTGTTGGTACCTACCTATTAGTTTACATTTACTTAAATAGATAAGTTATTTGCATGGTATTTTCTTTAAGACTAGGTATAATTTTGTAGTGCTTTCTTAATTATAATTCCTTAAATGCTGTGCTCGTCAAAAAAAAAACGGGATAGGTAGGTATGTCTTATAACGACATTTACATTATTTTTTGTAAGTACCTAACAATGTTTGTCAATAATTGTAGCCACTTAGGTAATATAAGGTCACACATCTGTGAATAATGTTGTTTTTTTGTCTTATAAATTGACATTTAAAATTTTTACTAATTAAATATAATTCATTAGGTATAGGTTAAAGTTAGTTCATGACACTTAGTCCTGAACCAGTAAGATGACGGTTTAATAACATATATGAATCGAAATCCCTTTGAAATAGCAACAAATGCAGTAAGAAATACCTACCAGGTTTTCTTGTATCAATAACAACAGGACCGCGTTGCATTCGACATGCCGGACTTTATCCTTATGTGGCTGTAAATCTAAGAGTAAGTCTTTAACTCCTGCTTGGAAAGAAGTAAGGATATGATTTTCTTTGCAACATTTGGGACAGGGCAACTCGAACGAAAAAGTATTTCAATCGTAAAGTTTTTCAGCCTCCATCCAGGCAAGATGCGTAAATGTCAGGGGATGTTTGTCAATGACAGGACTTGGCGTTTTACATGATATTGAAAATCGCCTCAATAGCGAGGAATATACAGAGCTTTTACTTAGAATCAAAACACACGTGACTGTTGACGTGAGATCACGTAAATAATATGTTGGTACCTAACCAAATAAATATCCCTATAAGCTGCCTAACCAAAAAGTTGCAAAGTCGATATTTGGCAGTTTTTATACGCCCCCGCTGGCCTCTATTTGTTTACGGACAACATTTATTGTAACTATTTTTCCGTTCCTTAGTTGTGATTATTTACAATTAAATAACATCTAATAAAAAACGAACGGTAAAGGAAATGGTGCCATCTAAATGCAAACGATATTTCGATATTGGCAATTTGGAATTATATTGGAAAATTTGAAAATGTATGGTGCTTAATTGCACAGCAAGACAAAACGTACATGTAAAAAGTAGAAAAGAATTATATGCAAGCAGCGAAAACCAAAATACCGGAAAATTGCATTAGTAATTTAGTAAACTCTGTGCCTAGAAAGTTAAATAGTATCACAGAAGTAGGTAGATACCTAAAAGGTGCACCTATTACACTCAGAAAAATTCATGCATTGATTCAACAAAAAAACTTGTTCGCCGTATTTAAACGAAAATTGTTCTTGGATTTACCATTTTTTTGTTAAATCAATGCATGTTGAATCATGCATTAGTGTGTACACTAACAAAAATTCATGCATTGATTCAACAAAAAAATGGTAAATCCAAGAACAATTTTCGTTTAAATACGGCGAACAGGTAATTTTTTTTGGTGAATCAATGCATTTCTTTCCCTCAGTGTACTAAATATTAATTTAATGGAATTTCTGTTTCTTTTGTTGTAATAAAATTGGCCTTTTTTGTATCTCGTTTTTGTTTCATTAATGTGCATTTGTAAAATCAGTCAGTATCACTTGTCAAATTGACAATCAAAATGTCAACTTCAAGTTAGGATGATGCAACAAACTACTGTCACCATAAATAAATAAAAAGTCTCCTTTTTTTGATGCGAACAGTATTCATTACTAAACACGGCATATTTGTACCACGTACATATGTAGCGGGAAATATTTGGAGCGTTATCGGGTTTGCAATCGGCCAACTAGCCGTGCGTACAATAACAACCACGAATTGCAAATTAGTTGCAGTCGTGTCGTGCATAAATATTCCACGGCCGGTTAGCTCGCTTAGTCGTCCATCCACATGGGACGGCTATTTTCTTATAGGTAATTACAATTAAATACAAAATTGCATACGCACGCTGCTGGCATGTGTACCGAATTTGCCATATTTATTCATTACTACAATTTGTGGTAAACGATTACGAGAATGTTGCGATATTGGTTATACTGTAAACACAGTGTTCTGTCTATACCTACTACTGAAAGCATAACTATAATAATATTGTATTTTCAACTAAACGCAAACTCACCCTATAATAACCATCGTTTCTGATACATTACCTGTACCTACTACAATTCGAGTAGATTTTATTACAAATTAGGTATTACAAATTTATCTCAGGATATATAAATCAAATAATATTGTAAGGATAAGATATACTTGAATATGTCTTCGAAAAATTTATGATTTTATTTTTGCAATCACCGTAATGTATGGTTATTTCTATTAATGTTCGCATGTCAATCCTATATTTTGTCTTTGGTACATAAATATTTGAGGTTGCGTGAATCCACCTTCTGCATCTTTAATAAGTATAACTACTGAGCTTTCATATTATATGCTTGCATCGTGTATCCGGGATAAAGTAATCTCCAGGTGTTTTATATTTAAAATATATCCATTACGAAGCACATATAGGTACTTATTTATTAAAAAATCCACATTTCACCAAGTTAAAACGTCATATGAATTTATTTAAGCTTATAATTTACGATATTAAGAATATCAGATTATCCAAAATAACGCCAGCTGCAATATTTATCAAAAAATTATATTATTCGAAATATTATAATAGCTATAATAATGGATACGACTAAATATACTCAGCTATGGAATAATATTGTTATGATTTTGTTATTTCTTTGACAACTGTTAAAAGTTAGGTATATCAATTATACATAAAATAGAAAATTACAGAATTTTGTTATGAAGCGTTATTCACCTTCAAACACATAGAAATTGTAAAATTGTATTCCCGAAACTTTTCTTCGGCAATTTCAACTCAACGCGCTTTTAGGCGAGCGTAATGTAATCGAAGAGCTTCACGCGGAGAAACAATTCAAGGTGTAGCAAAAACTGTTTCACAAAATAGTATAGTAAATTATATGTGAAATAAACTTAGTATACAAGCAAAATCCAATTTTTGCTTTTCTGCTCTTATTAGCAAGCGAACGTCAACTGATCAAAAAGTCGTTGTTTGGTGGTCAATATACCCCAAACAAATCACTGGACCTTCTTTTCTGAACATGCCATGAGCAATGCAATTATTGTTAATGGAGAATGGTAAAGAACAATGAGATGAGCATTTCTGCAATCAAAATTGGAAGAACTTAGCATAGAAAACTTTCGCTTCGTGTTCGAAACGTTCGAACGTTCCACACAATGCGTAAAACGGTCGTTCTTCTTAGAAACATTTTCTCTGGCAGACTGCTCTCAAAAAATTGAGATATTGTGTGGCCGCCTCATTTCCTCTAATTTGACGTCACCAGATTATTTTCTTGTAGTTATGCTTGAAAGGAAAGTCTATATTAATCACTTGCAGACGTTAGAAGACTTAAAGGACTCGATATAGTTTTTCATTAATAATGTTACATGTTTTAATAGTTTTTACTAAAATGTATTTTTTACACTATTTTTTTTATTAAAATAACTTGGTTGATTGTGAGTATATTTTGCAGCATCCCATATACATAATATTTAATTCAACACAGTCCTTCTATATATACACTCGGAAGCAAAAAGAAGTAGACAAAAGCAGATTTCTCAAAACGATTTTGTGCAAGTGCGGCGTCGACGTTATCCGTCAATATTCAGCCCTTTATCAAAACTAACAATTACAAGAAATTTTAAATAAATACAGTTCTGCTATTACCAATTATTGTTTATATTTCTTAATAATGTTTTTGAAGTACAAGGGGCGTATGATAAGTACCCGTGTTTGGGGACAGATGGTGCTTTGTGTCAAAGCCTGCATTATAGCGACTGTGAGCCTACTATTCTTTAGTTCACTTCGTCAAAATATCAGCGAGATTCATCGTGTACTTTAGTTTTTATAGCTGCTGAAGATGAATTAGTGTAGGTATTTTTGCTATAATGGAAAAAGAACAATACCGGTGAGTGATTAGATTTCTTTTTTTGGATGGAAAAACATGTGCAGAAAAGTTCCAAGCAGTTTACAGCGATCATGCACCATCGATAACTACTATCAGATACTAGTTCAATGAATTTAAACGTGGCCAAACATCCGTCTTTCATGAGGAGCACTCCGTGCGTCCTGTTGAGGTGACTACGGACGAAATGATTAATAAAGTGCATGATATCATGATTGCTGAGATGGTAAACATCTCAATTAAACGTGTACAAAATATCCTGCACGCCAAATTGGCTATGAGAAAGCTATCGGCGAGATGGGTGCCGAGGCTGCTAACGATTGATCAGAAACGGAACCGCGTGACAACTTCAACGCAACGTTTGGCCAAGTTTAAGCGTAATTCCGAGTGAGTTTCTGCGGTGTTATGTGACCGTTAATGAAGCATGGATCCATCACTACACACCGAAAACCAAAAGTCAGTCAGCACAATGCGTTTCTCCCGGCGTAGGTACACCAAAGAAAGCAAAGACGATTCCATCAGCCGGAAAAGCGACGATTTTTTGGGATTCGAAGGGCATCATCTAAATTGATTATTTGGAGAAGGGAAGAACCATAACGGGTCAGTATTATGCCAATTTATTGGACCGATTTGACGCTGAAGTAAAGTGTGAAAAGCCACTCATCGACAATTGCGACAACAAAAGTCTTTGAGTTACGGTACAAAGTGTTGCCCCATCAACCATATTCGTCAGATTTTACCTTCGGCGTCAAATGAAGAAGTCAATGCGGAAATAGAGGTCTATTTTGTAGCGTTCGAAAAATCTTATTATTTGGATGGGTTAAAAAAGTTGGATCATCGAACAATGAATATGAATATGAAATGGAACATCGTTGGATCAAGTATGTAGAGCTACAAGGCGATTTTGTTGAAAAATAAATATAGATACACACAGAAAAGTGTTTAGGTACTAAGAGCAAGTAAGACTTACTTAATTTAAGTAATTCTCATTCTCCTATATAAGCAAGAAAGTATTGTTTTCTGTGAAATATTTCACTTTCTTGGAACTCCAAAGATATATTTTCTTGAACCAAATAATTCTCCATTCAATCGCACCGCGTCAATATAGGTACTACTTATGCACTATGCGGTGCATGATAACTAATAGTTTAAAATCAAGAATTTTTTTGCTTGACCTTAGAGATTTTTTAAGAAAAACATTTACTGTTGGGAAGAAAAGTCATCGTCTTGTGTCAAATAAGTATTCTTGTTCCAAAAAAGAACTTACTTCTCTGAAGAAAATGAATGTAAGAAAGTCAACTTTCTTGGCCTTACACACATAGAACTACTTTCTTGATTCAAGTAAGTGTTTCTTCAGTCAGGTAAACGGCACGTTCGTATATACGCTAGAAAATATTTACTTCAATGAAAAATCACAAATTCTTGGAAAGTTAAGTAAATATATTCTTAGCCCAAGTAAATATGCATTTAACACGCAAATGTCTGGTTATATGCGCATGCGCTATAAGCGCTTATAGTATTTAAGAAAATTTATTACTTGATTTTAGGAAATATTTACTTGATTATAATGTAATTTCAAGATTATATTTTACTGCAGACAAATCAACGTAAATATTTCTATTTAATATATTTTCTAATATTAAATAAATACTTACTTCCATGCAGTTAATATGTTCAAGAAAATGTACATTCTTGAATCAAGTAAATACTTCTATGTGTGTAGAAAACACTTTTCTCAGTGTACTAGATGTAAACGAATGTTTCCTGAACACAGGTATTTATCGTACCCTCCTCGTAGTATTTCCGTTTATGTTAAGCAAATCGAAGACCTTTTTATAACTTGATGTTGGACATTAACACTCATGACATTTTTACACAAGGTGAGGTTCAGAAGGCACGACATTTTTTGTCTACTTGTTTTATTTTGACTGTACATATGTACATACACATCGATTATCTTAATCTTTTTGGACAATAATAATTTCAACTCCTTAAATTGTTGTCTTCTTTGTATTTTTCTCAGGATTAGTACCTATATTTGAAAGAGGATTTAGAAAATAAATGGTTGACGTTATTAGATGCACATATGTATACTACTACTTATTAAAAATTTCTACAAATTTTGACTGACAACTATGTATTTCGAAGAATATATTTAATTTTTCAATTTAACTAATGTGTATATCTATAGTAGGCCTGGTCAATATCGACATTTTCGATATCGGATACCGATACTTTATTACCGATTATCTATTCCGATCGATTTTGAATACTGGAATCGGCAATCTGGTTATTCTTCGAGGTTACACTGCAGTAAAAAACCTGTTAAAGTTGAAGCGTAACTGCTCAAGATTGATTTCAAGAAAATTGGTACATTTGCAACAAGGCAATTTCAACGTTGCGGGAATAAGTGCCAGAACATCAACCACAGCATTCTGTTCAAGAGATAACTATAGTGATTAAAACGCGCACGTCTCTACACTCACACATATATTTATAAGGTAATTGTTTTTTTAATCAGTAAATTTATTAAAAAATTCATAATTTTATTATCTTATCTAATTATCTAACAAAAAAAATACAAAATTTAAAAGAAATGGTTGATAAATTTTGTGAAAATATTGACAGCGCCATCTATGCACCAAACGTAACGTTAAGCATTTTCTAAACGAGAGACATCTACTGTAAGATTAAAAAGCTAATTTGCGTCTTCAAATTAATTGAAATAAATTTTTACTAAATTGTTAAACTTTCATATTCAAGATATTTCTCACACCTTTTTCTTACACTAGGAAACACATTTTGCAATATAACATCATCAGTTACATTAATACACTCTACAATTCTGTTTTGAAGATGTGTGATATCAGCTATTTGAACTTTATAAACGATTTTTATTAATGACCTAAAAAAAATCGCATGATCTTGGTGTGAATTCATTTAAGTGTTTAAGCTTAATAACCAGTTATGAAAAACTTGTTGCAGCACCTGTTATGAGGGCTTCCGGGTTTTGGCCGCGTCAAACACCGCGTGAAAATTAAAATACAAAAAATATATACAACTTACTCAAACTCGACGTCTCGCCACTAATGTAAGCGGCTTCTTCAGGAGCAAAACTAGCTTAGGAGCGCCAGGCGGTCACTATATCTCGACGTGTCAACGACAGCGACGCTAGAAACGAAAACCTTTTTCACGCCAGCTCACATCATCACCCAACAGAAACGCAATCAGTAATCGACTCTCTTGTACATCGCATTGTCTCAATTTCCCAGCCTGACAACATCGAAAAGGGTCAGAAGGTTTTCGCCTCTAGCGTGGTTCACACCGGTCCTACAGGGGTCAAAACTCGGAAGTCCGTGGAAACCTTCGATATTATTCGTTGTGGAATATTAATCGTTTTACGTGCTGTGTGTACCCTGACTCTGTCTTGTTGAAAATAACCACAAGTAATTTCTTCTTCATTTAGTTGATTAATAAAAAGATATAAAATCGCTTCACGATGTCTGTTCGCTGTTAAAGTACCATTAAAAAAAAAGCGGACCAATAATTCTTTCACGACTTATATAACACACCAAACATCAATTTTTCTGTGGATGGAAAGATGTTTCAAAATAAAACTTATTAGATTTTTCTGTAGCCCAAATCCTCATATTCTGTGAATTAACATAACCATTCAGATAAAACCATGCTTCATCAGAAAAGGACGTTTTGTCAAGTACGTTATTGTCGATATCTTTTAAGAACCATTGCCAAAATGATATTCTTCGAAGATGATCAACTTGCAAAACTTTATGAAAACAGATTATGCGATAAGGAAGTAAATGCAAAAATTTTTTCAAAATCGTATGACTGAGATGAATGTTCCTGGTGCCTTAATCATAATTTTCCTTACATTATTAGCAAGCTCTACAGTACCTACACTTTTTCGATATACCACTTATTCCTTCTTTTCGTTTCACATTCACTATTCCTTTAAAGACTTTACCACAATATTTAACGGTATGCTGAAAACTATCATAATCAAACTCCAAGTTCGGAAATTTGATTTCAAATTCTTTCAAACAATCTCCAAGAGAGTCCACTGTCCATCAACATTTCGTCCCTAACGAAAATATGATAAACGATTTATGTTCAGTGGAAACAAAATTGAAAAAATTCAAATCTAAATATATTTTGACAACTAAATTACAAACTAAGAAATATATACATTCTTATAGTTTAGTAGTTTATAGTATAGATTTGATGTGCGTTTGTATTTTGCTTCTGGTTAAAAAAATCACTATATTCAAGAGACACAAAGCATAAGTCCAAAATGACCGGTATAACATATCTTATTGTTCTTGTTCTTAACTCTTTTACTTCATCATTTTCATTATGCACTGTTAATTTTCAGAGGTATTTTTTTTTACTGTTGTCATAGGTGCTACGCATATATGAATGTGAATAAATTGATATGCTTAATGGATCGACACTCTTGAAACATAGAAAAATAATAAAAGAATCCATATTACAGGGACACACGACATATGTATGTATCGAGCAACACATTCCATTTTAGAAGGAACGATAGTGAATTGAAAAAATATGGATGCACATCGCACATCGTTGAACATCAGTGCACCCATTGAACATTCGGACACGCCTTCCGTGATGCAAATATTGAGAATCAACTATCATATCAGTTTTATATGCTACTTAACACTCAATATATTAAATAACCGACTTCCTTTTAAAAATGAGCGAACTTTGCATCGACATATTTGCAGATGCATAGTGATTTATTTGATTTATTTCTACCGTAAGCATATTATTAAATATTTTCGGTGAATACATAAACCTACATCTGTATACGCTTGAAATTACAGTCGCAAGCTTCATGTTTACTGCACCAAATTGCAGATCTTTCTCCAACTGAATTAATCATTAATTCTTCTTCGCGAGATGCATAGGTATTGCTTGTTTTCTCCTCTTTGCTTTACCAAGAACCGATAATCACAGTGAATTAGACAACGATCACTTCACAATAGTTCAAGACGTGGATAATTTGCGGAATTACATCGAATGAATGCAGATCCGTAGTACACGAGGTAAAATAGTCGATAATGTTCAAGTTTATTAAGGTGTATGCTTACCTAACGCTACCTACACGTATGGAGTAATTTGCATTCATAATTTTTCGAATTATAGAAATGAACAAATGGTTCTTATTTTCAATATTAATTCCGTCAGGGTTATAAAAACACCCTAGAATGATATACTTAATCAAAGAAAAAGTCGACTTGATATTATTTTATAAATTTGCTATTTTTGTTTAATCTTGCTTTTATTGAATAGAGAAAACCATACAACATCTACATATATCACTGACAAAACAGTCTAAATATCGCCATATAAATTTAACCTAGATTAGATATATTGTTTTCTAAAAATAGAAGTAAATTTATAGTAAATGACTAAAAACACAAAAACATATTTTAAACTGCAGTATAATTTTTGTTAGTTTTAAGTAAAAGCTATAAATAAACAAGTTTATTTGAAATTAATAAAAAAATGCGCTTACGGTTGCGCTGCCGGTGAGATATGGTGGGACATATACGACAACGGAAAATTTTTTGGAAATTTTGATTGAAGATTTTTTAATAGTTAGGTACGAGAACAATTGATACGAGGGCGACCTAAAATATTTCGGGAATCGGCAAGAGATGACGCACGAAAGTTGAAGTGGATTCATTGGTCGTCAAGGGCAACCTTTATAGCAACTGTCAAAATTTCAGACGTCTACTGTCTATAGTTGTTGTTTAAGAGTGTTTTGTGTAGCAAGTCAGACGATTTCGCAAAAATGGATAAAATCGTATTTCGTGCAGTGATGAAACACTTCTGGATGGCTGGGAAAACGGCCACGGAAATTCGAAATATTTTACTAGAGGCTCATGGCGGATCTACTCCATTTTTTTACGACCATCACCTTCTGGGTGAGCAAGTTCAAACGTGGCCGCACAAGCACAAGTGACAATAAACTACGCAATGGATGCCCAAAAACCGCACGATGATGTGCCTATCGCTGATTGAAGCTGCAGGAGATAGCAGAGCCAACAGGCATCTCAGAGGAACGCGTTGGTCATATCTTACACAAAATTTTGGGCACGAAAAAGCTTTCGACGCGATGGATACCGCGTTTACCGCGTCGGAGCAAAAATGAAATCCGTCACCGTTTCGGAGGAGTGTCTGGCCAGGATACAACGTAATCCGAGGATTTCTTCAAGCGTTTCATAACCGTGGATGAAATTTGGATGCACCACTACATACTGGAGGCTAAGGAACAGTTTAAGTAGGAGACTTTTCCGGGCGAATCAGCTCCGAAGAAATCAAAGACTATTCCATCGGCAGAAAAAGTCATGGTGACCACTTTTTGGGATTTCCAAGGTGTGATCCTCATCGACTATCTGCAGAACGGAAGGACAATTACAGGGTAATACTACAGCGATTTATTGACCCGATTCGATGCAGTATTGAAGGCAAAACGGCATCGTTTGCAGCGGAAAAAAGTGATTTTCTACCACAATTATTGGAGGGCTTATTCATCCCACATCGTCGTATCCAAATTGTATGAGTTGCGCTACGAATTACTCTCCTCTAGTTTCTTCCAGTATATACATTTCTAGTTTTCAACTTTCTTTTTCTCTAAAAATGGTCGCGATGTTCTTACTGGACAGACTGTATATATCAAATATCCACTGTTTCGATTACTCTTGCTAATACTTTACTCCTATTCACAAAATATTGCTGAAAGGTTTTTACTTTCACAGAAAGACACGTTTTGATAAATGTTTTGGCAGCATGTCTGGAAGTTTCTAAGAAACAATTATGTTATATGCCTCACTGATAAAGGAAAGTAATTCCAAAGAAGCATTGCATTCAGACAATTACAATTAGGAACGGTTACACTGACCTACAAAAAATGTTATTTATTGTTTTGTTTAATTTATTTCTGCCAATAGCATTAGAAGCGCAAAATACACATAGAATATATTTTAGTCATGACGATAGTAATATTCAAATACAACATTAAATACAATTACATAAATGAAACTATAAAGGGCCAAGGAAAGGTGAGAGTCAAGCTGTGTTAACTCTATTTCCAGTACCTCCAATATTCAGAGCTACCTCCAGCTATACGGAAAATTCTTTCAGAGAATAAAACATTTTACTGGTCATATAGTTTTTCAGGTTAGGCTTGATTCGGGCTTTCGATAGGCTTATTCGATAAAATATTGTATATGGTTATACATACGAGTTGCAGACCTTGTGATGATTTTATTTTAGTTAAAATATATAATGATTTATTTATTTTAGGAATTAGGGTGTTTAAATATGGTTTCCAAATAAATTCACCATCTACAATTGGCCCAGCCCATTTACAAGTGGAGATAAAATTTAAAGAATTGTTGGTATTGGTATTCAAAACTCAACAAGTTGTTTTTTTTTCGATGTTCACAATAAATTTATTTGTTGTCAACCTCCTTCTCCTAAATGTCGCAGTTTTTTGACGACAATTATTTCAGATTAACAAGATCCCAACCGGTCACTACCACATTTGCATCGTTAGCATCAGTGTTGTCTTTTGAAACGCAAATCATTCATATATATGCTTCTTCGAAATGAACCACCCCTAGGAAATCGAAACTGTAGTACCTGTATATCTCATTGTAAGAATTGGTGAATATGACTTAAGCATTAAAGCCGAACCAACACTCGATGATGTTTATAAGAAAGAATTCCAAATCTTCAGCAATGCAAATCAATTTAATGGATGTGACGGTGTATTATCGTGGTGTCAATTTTTACAACATAAAATTTGAAATTTTCAATTCATAAATTTAAATCGTTAAATCTGCATCTTTCTCTTGAGCACCTGTAAACATTTTCTCTGGATTTCTTAGATCAATTGGCGCCATAACAACGCATGATAATCTCTATTTAATAAAAATAATTGCTTTTCTTGAGCGTAGTATTTATAAATATTTGGATAATGAAAATTTCGTTGTCTTAGCGGCTAATAATAATTAGGCCGCTAAGACAACAAAAGATAACGAAACCTTCCATGCAATACCTCTATTTATTGTTTGTTCTTTTTCCTAGTAGTCAATGTGGATAATTCCCCATGCTTCTCAATGAACTGCAGCTATCACCATCCCAGCCGATCTCATTTCCTTCGCCTACTTTGCAACTGCACCGCAGAAATTCACCGTCTTGATAGTACAGTTTTAAATCACCTACAAAACACCAAACACTCAACCTCGCACTCAACATAACTGCACAATGTTTTATGGGTAAAGTATAGTGCTTTTTATGTTTATCCAGAAATATCTATCCACGCAGAAATTCGTCAGACTTACGATGGAAAAACGCCAAATCAGCCAATTGATTTCTCACAGCAGCTATCTTCATGCAGTTTGACTCGTCGATCATTCAAGACCATATCGTGAATTTTTTTAATTGAGAGATAACCCCTTCAAGCATACCACTTTGTGTCCTTTCGGTGTTCCCTTTTTTATTAATTACTTTCTTATTATATGCTCGTCCTAATTCTAACTTTTCGTACGACATTAAATAGCAGTAGTACTTCAATACAGGGAAATCTTTTATCTGTACTAGAGTCAAAATAATAAATTATAAGCATGTCTATGATATAACATATACGTACTTCAGACCGAGAAGCATTGTCGAAACGTATTTATTGCAACAATTTTGCATTAAATGTTAGTAATGTGGTTTACTTTAATTGTAATTTAGTAAAGCTGTTACGCCACTGGTACGAATTGTCAGCTAATTAGGGCAACTTTTATAAAGCTGTATTTAAAATGAAACTTTTTAAAAAGAATTCGTATCTAAATAACACATTTTATTCAAACTGCTAAAACTTGTTGGTGCCTCTTAAATTCCAAGATAATTCACGGTACGATAATATATAATAATATTACCTAATTTATTACTTTATAGCGAGTGTGCTGAAGCACGATTCAATAAATAATTCATTCAATTTGAACAACAAAACATTTAATAAGGTTGGTATAAATTCCAAATGAGAAGAGAAGGAAATAGGCAAGTCTCGCGGTCAAATTATACCCTGTCACTATGAAATCGAGATACGTTTGTCTCTCTCTAATTAGTGTTAAATACTGTTTTAGTTATTCAAGCAATCCGGTCGCAACACGAACCTCTATTGCCTTTCTAAAAGTTCTCGCTTCTAGGTTAGTCAACGGTACTGGAATAATTATGGTGAATATACTCAAAAATGGTCAGTTAAATTTTATGAAATTCTGCCTCTATATTAGTGGAACAAATACGAATTCAATTATACCAGTTGGTGTTTTGCAAACATGTATTTAGAGATAGTACAGCACGATATAAGGAGTTTAACTTCTTCATTTCTTCTTGCTTTAGTTAAAAACCAATAATACTATACAAGGTATTAAAAAAATAGATGTTTTCAGATTTGAAATTCGGAAAAGATATTTTCTGTATTATATTACGATAATATTCGCGCAATAAAACAATATATGCAGCAACTTCTATTCTAATGCTAAATATAAAATAAAAAAATAACATTATACATTATCGAAAGTATAAAACTGATACAAACAAGCAACAACAAAAATAACACTTTTTACATTTCAAATAACATACAATACGAATAAAAATATTCATTGTTACAATCCCTTGTTTAAGTAAACATATTTTTTTGGTCAGAAGTGTATAAAATATGTACATATTTTATTATTTATTATCTTTAACTTCATTACCGCAACTGTTACTTTTCATTGTTATTCTTTCACTTTTAATCTAAATGGAAAAACACAAACCATCAACGGTAAGCGTTATTGACACAATATAATCTCATTTTCTTCTTTATATAACCTGTATAAGTGCTACTTATGAATTTAAGTACATATAGGAGGTAGAAGATCTGTATTATTATTCTATACACAAGTGCAGTAAACTGCGACTACCCCCATAAAATTTATCGAAATTTCCCATCTTTCTCTCTAAGAATAATACGTTCGATGAATATTTATGAAAATCTCATTGGGTCTGGAATATTTTCAAATTCTGATCTCGTACGTTTAAAATATTTTAACAGCAGTAAAATCGTGTAAAATGACCTGCAAACAGTATTATATGTATACATGTCACCTGCCCTAAATCTAACAGATATACTTATATCTACATATAAATAAAAAACTAGAAACTACAATCACGCAAAGTTCTATCAATTCTATATTTTTAAGAATTCTTTCTTGGCAAAAAATCTGAGTATTGAAATAGAGAATTTGCAAAAATAATACCATATGATCATATATTTCTACCCTCTAGAAGGCTATGACATTTTTCTTTTTTAAACTTAAGTTAGTACTATAAAGTAAGTTAGCTTATTTTGCAGCATGTGTGTGATATAGGTTATATTATGACAGATTAGGTTTTGTCGTTTTAACAAATAATTAATAAAAGCAGCAATAAATGTTCAAAGTGAGCTCCTTCATTTTCCATACATAGCTCCACTCTTCATCTCACATTATTGAAGGCATTCCTTAAATGATTAAATTTTTGTAGGTCTTTTTAGGATTCTCTGGCAGGTCTCATATGACAGCTGTGTTTGTTGTGAAAGCTTACGAATAGATTTCTTGGGGATTGAGTTATTCGTTCCTCAATATCTGCTATATTTTCAACTGCCCGCTTTAGTGGTTTACCAGCACCTGGTTTTCGGGACACGGACCCTATTTCACGGAATTTAACCACTCTTGAATTAATTGCCGCAAACTGTCATATGTTGTTGGAAAATTTAGAAATTCTGCCCAAAATTCTTCTATACAAAAGGCTGCAAGGAGTACGACCATCCTCCATTTTCTAATTTTACACCATTTCTAGTATGATTCGATCAGAAAAACTTTATGATTTATCGTAAACATTTTAAAGTGTCAATTAACAAATACATTAATGACAGAAGAGTTTTATTTGTCAGAACATACCCACATAATATTTTAAAGAAATAATTCCATGGCTTGCTAGAGAGTAAATAAAAATGATCGTATGGTATTAAAGTAAATATGTATGACCCTCCCTAGCCCATGCCCCATTGTATAAATCATTTTGAAAAATGTTTCATCCAGAACTTGCTACTCTTTTGAATCATTTCGATAAGTTTGAAATTGTGAAAATGGGGTTATATTTGTATATTCAAACATACAATGTGCAACTTTACCATGGATCCCAAGAGATTTTATGGAAAATCAAATAGGAATGAATGTGCTTACATTGTCGTACCGCCATTGAGTTCTGAAGACGAATTTGAAGAATATGACGATGATAGCTTGGCAGACAAGACTTATCTTCCATCAGGTATGTATATTACGTTTATACTGTTCCCGTACATTCTAGATAATACATATTTTTGTTTACTAGATATGTCGGTGTCAAGCAACGAAAGTGACCACCAAAATTACAATTATCTGAATCTGAAGATGAGGACAACATTCCTGAAACAGAACAGGAAATACAGCATCCAAGTACCTCTGGTGCGGCAGGATCAAAAGCCAAAAAAAAAAGGAAAAGGAAAGACTCGGACAAATCGGATAGTCATATTCCAATATGGAAACAACCATTGAAACTCCCGTAAAATATTTTTACAAGCTTGTTGACAAACCGCTATTGCTGTATATAGTAAATCAAACAAATCTATATGCAATACAAGGAAATGTGAATTCAAATTTTCGTACTAATGTTTGCGAGTTAGAACAGTTTATAGGAATTTGTTTTTATATGTCCTTGGTTGTAGTACCAGGGACTATTGGGGAATATTGGAGCAATAATTGTGGAATATCACAAGTGAAAGAAGTTATGCCTCTAAGAAAATGGGAACAAATTAAAAAACATTTACACTTTGTAGATAATTCTGAAATACAAAATTAAAAAGGACAAATTAGTAAAAATAAGAAGTTTGACTGAAAGTATTAGAAATAATTTAGACAAAATTCTTATTGAAAATCTCGCTGTTGATGAGCAAATTGTGCCATTCAAAGGCCGGAGTGGACTAAAACAATACAACCCTAAAAAGCCTAAAAAATGGGGGTACAAGCTTTCTTGTTTAGCTGGTGCCAGTGGCATAATTTTTTATGATTTCGAAGTATATTGCGGAGCTGTAAAATAACCAGAAGACCTTCCAGATATAAGTACTAGTTCAAATGTTGTTTTGAGACTTACCAAACGTATACCGCGAGATAAAATTTTTTTACTGTTCTATGACAATTGGTTTTGTTGTCCTGCTCTTCAGATTGAGCTGGCCCGTCAAGTAAAAAGAGTTCCAAATAATAATTTGCCTATTGATAAAGATTTGGTACATTTAGAAAGGAAAACAATATGTAAAATATCAAACACAGAAGTTGAACTCAAATTAGTAAAATTGCAAGATAACAGAATTGTTACATTACTAAGTAATTTTGCAGGGGCCTATCCAGAGACATCAGTCAAAAGATTTGATAGAAACGCTAAACAAGAGATAATTGTGAAATGTCCAAATATTGTAACAGTTTACAATCAATTTATGGGCGGTGTCGATCTTATCAATTCCCTTTTAGCATTATATCGTAAAAAGATTAGATCAAAAAAATATTATTTGAGAATATTCTTTCATATGATGATAGCATGGTTACTTTATCGTCGTGCAAATGATGACTGGAGTTCAAAAAAAATCTTTCTCTCTTTGACTTCAAAAGTGAAGTAGCGCAATCATTATGCTGGGCAGGGAAATCCCGAAGAAGAGGTCGTACGTCTACGGCTACAGCAAATAATTGTGATAAGAGACCTTGTCGCTCAAATCGTCCAAATAATGACTGCAGGCTTGACAAGCTGGACCACTGGCCTCAGCCTGAAATGCGACTGCTACTTGTGTTTCGTACCAGACAGAAACTGCTTCTATAATTTTCATAACGTTCAGTGACTCAGTTTTCTCATTTTCGTATAATGTATATTTAAATATACAGCTCTTTTTTTTGTAATATTGAACAAATAATAAATAAATACATAATTGGTACTTTATTGGTACTACTAGGTAATAACAAGAACCAACGTTGATTTTTTTAAGTAATTATGGAAGTGTACCATAGGGGTTAAACTCGAGATTTTTTAAACGTTTCAATAATTTAAAGTGCTCACCGGTTGCTCAGCGATTCCAGCACCAGATAGCAATCCTTCATCTTCTTCATATGAAGCATTTTCAGCATTTAGCAGCTCTTTTCAAGCGCTTCGGCCCTCTTTTGACTGTATTTCGTCCATTTTCAACGCATAGTTAAAACTTTGCTTGCCAACTGTAATTCCCGTCTCGTTCATCATCATCAATATTGATGAATTTCCTTCGTTAAATAGTCCAACTGCTAAATAAGCTGCAATTTCGATTATTTTCAGTCCCGAATGTAAATGTTTAGTAACAAAACGCCAAACTGTAGAATTGAAACTTTCGTTCACATTCTCCGTATGCTCTCCTAAACATATTTCAAACAACTCATTTCTTGATAAATCATCATAAATAGAGATAATTTCCTTCTGTACATCCGGATGTAGTGGATCAGGGTGAGGTTCAGGCTCAGTTCCAAGAGCTTTAGCTTACTGCCACTTGCACCAGCTGTGCACACCCTTAGGACAATTCTCGTGCCTCAGATTCTCGTCAGTCGATATCATATGAAAATATGTTGACATTATTTGTTTTCTCATACCTTCAAGACTATCAACATTTCTTCTTATTGCTAAACCATACCTCTACCTGCCAAGCGTCCTGGAGCGCCGTGTTGCTGATCCGAGCGACCTTCGTTTATAGGCTCATAGAACCGGAATGAGTTCGAATTTCGCTTTGAAATTTTGGCAACATATTCGTGAATAGTTATACTAACGATTCAAGCACTAAAAAAAATGAGTTTTTTGAAAAAAAACATGTTGGACAAATACATTTCTTTAAAAGAAAACAAACAAAGAATATGGGGAGCACCAATAAATAACAAAAGCGACGAAGACAGTGGAATATAAAAGAGAATAACGAAGGGTAACAAAGCTACAAGAAGTCTATAGAAAATGATGAAACCGACGTTGATTTCTAGGAAAACAAAGATGAAAGCATATTGAACAATAATTAGAGCTGGAGTTTTATACAGATATGAGTCATGGATCTTCAATAGAAACACTGCTGTCAAACTAAAGATTTGAGAGAAATAGATGTTAAGGGGGATACTAAGGGAGATAAAGCAAGATGACAAACAATGAAAAAGAAGAATAAACAAAAAACTTTTGGAAATCTGCCATAGTCCCAATATTGTACAAATTGCGAAAGATCGGAGAGCCATTTGGTTGAGACATGTCTTCCGAATGAACGCTGTATGTGAACGAAATGGAGGAAGACCAAGGAAAAGATTGTTCCAATCGGTGAAAGAAGATCTCAGACATGTCGGTATCCAAAACTGGGAAGAGCAAGCAGCTGACTGGAAAGAATAGCGAGCAATTGCAATAAAAGTCGAAGCCATGAGATTGTAGTGATGTTTTATATATGTATTCAGTTCCTTTTCCTAACAAAATCACATACTTTTAGGAAAATATGCACACCATCCTGTTCATTTCCATACTATAAAAATGTATGTTTATATATTATTGAACTTAAGGTGTTCAAGCTGTAGGCTTGAATGGTATGGTGTAGTGAACGGTAACCCAGTTGGCTATGGAGGAGAAGAATCATTAATGGGGGACTCAAATATAACATATCAAAAAGCTGAGCGGGTTAAAAGGCAGTCAATATGCCACAGATTAAGATACATTATCCACAGTTCGTAGACATATCAACACTTCCATACTCTAATCAGCTAGATTTCTTTTCTTCACTGAGAAAACGATTTAAAAAAAAATTATTCCAACCCAAGATACTTTAATTGAAAACAATTTGTGAGTATTTATTTATTGTGTTATGATATAGAAATTATCGAACCTATAATACAACTCTTGTAGATCGACCATTTGTGAATAGATGGCGCGCCAAAGAACATCATCGGTATCTAGCTCTGGAATATCATATCGCTTTTAACGATTCAATTCAAAGAAAATCATACATGGTAGTCCTTATTTAGTTAACTTAGTTAAATATAAAAACTGCCATTGCAAGATCGTCTACAAGAGAGAAGACAAAATAACCACGAAGTGTGAGTTATCATACTTGATTGTATCATTTCTGCAACTATACGACTATAGAACTATTACGATCAAGTACCTATTTTTTTAATTCAAAAAAGCATATATTTACATTAAAATTAACATATTCAATGAAGAAACAAATATGTATGATAATTAAGTTTGTAATACAAACAAATATTCTATTTGTAGACTTTTGTATCTATAAAAGATCTAACAATTTTATTATTTCTCACCACATAATTTTGAAACTATTCCAATTCATTTCACTACCATTAAATAAAAACGAAAGTAATAAAGAACTATACTTGTTATAAGAAAAAAAAGCAGTGAAATCTGTTAGATAACACTCTAGAGTTTTACACAGCTATGCTTCAATACGGCACTGTTACCATATTAGTCTGAATAGCATTCTTAATGTACCTAACACTCGATAATTAAAGAGCTTCTCTAGCCAGGGCATTCCTGCTATCAGATACCTCGATTTTAAATCGCGTAGTTCTCAGTACTTTTTAAATAAACAGTGCACGATCATGGCAGCGATTGTGCTTGTTTTCTTGTTTATTTTGAAGTGTTATGGCGGGTAATTTCGTAAATTATCCCCCTGAAGGCTGAATTTGTAACTAAACTACGTATTAGCGGTGGATCGAACGGCCAACTAATTCCTATCATTAGTGTTAAGGTTCGATTCGTGATGTTTGAATATGCTGACACGGACGGACTCATGAGTGATACCGGTTTGATTCTCTCTGGGATATGTTTTAATAACTATATACACTGGTGTTCCGTAGAATATGATGGCTTGGTTAACCCTAGCAGGGTTTTTAACAAGAAATCTATATAAATGATGAAATTCGACGCTGTTAACTTACATGGAAAAGAAAATTGAGAGATGAATCGGAAGGGGTTACTGTAAACGAGTAGGAATATAATTGAAAGGAATAATAGAAGAAGGATTGTTTATATAGTTGAAGAAGAAGGTACAGAAAAACTAATCATTCCAGCATGTAACAACGCTTCTTGAAGTCACTTTTCTAGTGAAATGTAATAATCAAGATTTTTGTTGGAAATTTTAAAATGTGACAACACTTATCAAGTAATGGAACAAGATGCGAGAGAGTGAATCTTGCTACAAATCTTGCCTGTTGAAATAATATTTGAAAACTTTAATGACACAATAATAAATTATCCAAAAATGGTTGCTTGCAAAGATATATTTTGTGTAACCCAAATCTAACAAGTTAAATCGAAGAGTTTAATAAGATATGCTAGCAATATTACAAACAACCCTTTGATATAGAAAAGTCTGCGTTCTCTTAGGCAAAAGTTTATTTTTTCTCAGTTCATCTGTACCTACTTCTATTTTCATAAATCTTCCATTATTATCTTTTCTATAGGCAATCATTTCTTCTCTTACCGCCTTTTCCTCTACACATCACACAGCTTCGCCATACAACACTTTCAATGTTCATTCCAGCAACAAAAATTCTCCTTTCTTTATTTAGTTTGCACAAACTGAGAAATCGTATTCCTGTTAGTATTTTTGTTAATAAGCCAGCAACTGTATTGACTTTTGGTATACTAGGTTGAGCAATAATTTATTTGCATTCTTTCACAATATAAAAAGATAAAATTCCAAGGTATTGGTAAAATGCTACGTTATTTGAAAGAGAATGTTTTGCTCTACACAATGGTGTTGTTTGATTTTTTAAGTTTATTAGTTTTTGTATCTTTTCTTATAATTAAAATCTCATACCAAGTAGAGGAAATTGAGAAATTGCGGCACCATTTTATTTTCGCCTCTAGTCGAGGTGCCAATACCAACGAAGTTGCTCTTGAGATATGAAAAACCAGCAATTTCATAATTCAATCACGGTTTAGAATTATTGAAATTGATCGGACAAATTCTTTGAGTCAAGATCAGAAAATTTCTAGTTAGTGTTTATTTAAAGGATCAATTTTGCTATCTTTTGGTTTTTCTCAATATTGCTCTTAAGAGCAATATTTATATAGCAAATTATAGCAAATTTAAGGTAATTCTCTGAAAATGGTTCTCTTTGTTATAGACCTCCAAATTCATTCTAACGTTATTTTTCTAGTGTTTCGGTTTTCTGGGAATTACGTACATATAATGTTCTCAGATCGAGCACCTCAGCTCTGTTTAAAATTTATAAGCAAAGTTTTATTCATGCTGCCTGTTTATATAATCTGCAATGTCCTCGTGACGACAAAGAGATTAATTACACAATAATTCTTCAAAATCTATCCTTTAAAATAGATGTACTTAGCTTTAAAAAAGGATTTTTTTTTCATTTTATTTATCTTTATATTTCTATAATTTAATATTTTTTATTTTCCAAAGAATTTTTCTTCAACTACTATCTGAATATGAAATTCTTATTATCTTCAATTTTTTCATTATGAGTCATAATCTTAAGTAGTCTCAGATAAATTGTCGTCGTTGAGTTAGAAATGTTTATTATTAGCTAGCAAGGTTACATGACCAAACAATGACAAGAAGAATGGCTTAAGACCATAATGCTCATAACGAAAGATACTGCAAAAAAATGAAGTCTGAAAAAATAAAAACGTCACATTCAAAAAATAAAAAATCTAGAAAGGTATTCATGCTAATTCAAACTGCGGAAAATATTTGTCGGGGTGCAGATAGAAAATATGACGTAGACAAGAAAAACAAATCGAAGAATTATGAAGACACCTAAAACGGCAATGAAGACCATGTAGGAACTTTGACAATAATGGAACAAGATGTCACGAAAATAGTTAGCAAAGATTAGCAAGAGAAAACAAACTGCCAGACCTCACTTTCAATATGAGTTTCATAGAATTTTAATACGAGCATATAAACACGGATGAGAACTTATTTTCACGCGCACTTCCAGTACTTGATTGATTGAGGATTTTTATGGCAACATAGTGTTTACGAAACAAAAATTATACCGGGTGTCACGAACATTTACGGAGAAATACACAGCACAATTATAATGAATAATAACGAATAATTGAAAAACATATTGTTGCGAATTGCTAGTGGGGCATGTCTTCTACTTACGTTTCCTTAACGAGTGGTGGCAGAAACAATAATATTAAATAATTTGAATCACTAACAGTAGGCTTAGAAAAATCCATAATAGTCTATTTTCTTGGCCACTAAACATTCCACGCACTGTTCCAAAAAATACAAAAGTAGTTAAATTTATTTAACGCCCTCTAGCGGTGAAGGACCAAATAATGTTAAACAGTTTGAATCGTCCTTTCTAATAAGACCAAATTTGCTAAATTTCGATCAGGAGAAGCGAAATAATTTAAATTTATAGATGAAATTCTCACCAATCACACATTTCTCAAGATATCTTCGGATAGGTAAAAAATAGCGATACTCGGTTTTCGCTGATTTGTTGGTAATTTAGCCTACATGTTTAATCTATAGTCAAAAATGTATGTTTCCATTTATTATTTTCGATAAAAAACAAAATTTCTGAAGAAATTTAAACAGCGCCCTCTAACATGCACGTTACTTATTAGATTGGTTTTAATTTGTAAGCATTATATTGGAGGAGTAATGCTGTTTCCAACGAGACTAAGTTTGCAAAATTCGGTTCAACAGAACACCAGTCTTAGTTGACCATACGGTACATATCCAATTTCAAACTTCTTGCATTTACGATAACAAAAGAAATTTGACAATTCGCTTTATTTTGATTATGACTCCCACCCTTCAATATTTAGGCTACATATCTCCATCACTATTTAAAGAATCAAAACTGTTCATTTATACTTGAGCGGCCATGTATAAAACTGCGATGGTGTTTTAAAGCATAACGCCGTCCACAGTATTCCATTAAAAAATGAAGACTTGTAATTATATTTTCAAAGTATCAGAAACCAGTCTCCGATTTATTATCTGATCATCAGAATGTGACAGAACACATGTAATACGTATTGCGACCGCCTCACATTCTTAACCGAACCCAACATTAAGGTATATTAGTTAGGTAGTTTTCTCGACTTTACTTAATCTATGTAATTATAATACTGCTCACTATTCGAATTCCAGCGCCATCTATGGCTCATTAATAAATTCTGCATTATCTTATTCGTTCAGACCAGACCAGTATCTAGATTTTGATGCTAGATTGCCAAGAAAAGGAGACTTTTTTATTCATTGTTTTTGTCCTGTGAATATATTTCGTCCAGTTTGGAAACCTTGATAATGTACTGCTGAACAATGTGGTTCAATTCATTTTTTATCCTTAATATTTTATGATTTCATATACCGTCTCTATCTCCCGAAAAAATTGAAAATAACCGTAATAATAATAGGGATTAGTCAGATTATTATGTACCCATGTAACAACAATTTAAACAGTAGTATGTTTAGAATTCTTGAATAGATTATTTTGCAAAGTGTGTTTAAATTAAAGTGACTTAATTTGTGTGTTTGATCTACCATAACAAAAATTTGAACACTATCACATTCTTCATTCAAACGATAGTGCCACATTTTTGAATTACCACCAGAAATAAGATAGCAGTGAGATTCTTCCACTAAAAAAGTTTTCATTATCAAGAGAAGATTCAAGCTTCTGAATAAAAAACAGAAAAGGTAGATTGCTCAGCACTGAAAGTATCACATCATAAAAGACTTGGCAATAAATAGTACAGATACTAATCTAAAAATGAATTGGAAGAAATTATTAGTTATTATATCTGTTTCTGCGTTAAATTTTCAAACTGTATCTAAGTCGAGATTTTCACTGAACAAACTCCAATGCAGTGGTTTCATAAGGAGTCTCCACCATCAAAAGAAGATAATAAGTGAGTGTATCATTGTTGAAACTTTAATCTTGTTAGTAAAAGAAATTAGTCATATTAATTGTTGAATGGTCTTTTGAAAGCACCTTATTACTTATAATTAGAGACAATTTCCAGAATTCTTTTGTTACAAAATTTTGACATTTCGTCTGTCTTAAAAATTTATATATCAAAACCCTAAAGAATGCAGGATCGTTCTTATATAATACTTTGTGACAAATGATGCATTCCTAGTCTACGTTAGCGTATCAAATATTTGGAAGTAATTGTATACAGTAAAATAATTATGGGTTTCACAATCTTATTTGTGTGAAAAAGAAAGAAAGTTACAAGGATATAATCGTCAAAACTAACACAGGCTATTTACTGGTCGTTGAGTGTTTATTAAACCGTAAACAAATTTTAGATCCACTGTGACACTACCTGTAATTGTCTCTATTAGGACTCGATCACGTAACACATTCATTATGAAAGATCCAAACTAATTTACTAGAAAATTGCTTTTATACTTTTAAGTGGACCGTATTTTCTTGCCTAGATGGGTTCATTTAGAACGCTTTTAAAATTTAAAGACATATTTCAAAGTAAATATTTATACTAATAAAAGTGGACTCGAAGTTGGATAAAGCGAGTGTAACAGAGAATGTAGGAAGAAGAGAATATAAAACAGGAAGAATGATATTTCTCTTTCTTTTGTTTATAAACAAAGACAAAACGAGAATAAGTTGTTTTAAAAATGGTTTCAAAATCGAGCATACCTATTCAACAAAACATCATCTGATAAACCAACAAACGCAAGCAAGTTTAGATTTTTAACTGGTTTCATTAAAAGCATATCACGATATTTGGTATTTGCCTCTTTCTTAACCTTTGTTTCAATCAGGCATCTTATATATAAACAAAGACAAAACGAGAATAAGTTAAAAAAAAAACTGTTTCAAAATCAACAAGCAGAGAAAACAGGACAGCAATCCAAAAGAAACGTAGCTAACAAAATAACATCATCACCTGAAACGAAAACCAAACAAACGCAAACAAGACTAAAATTTGCATAATGGAGGGGATGAGTTGAAAACAAAATTCTCCATGGAGACTCAAAGGAACGCTGGTCTTCAATTTTACGACCATAGTACTGGTTTCATTAAATCAGAGACAAGAAAGTACCATAATAAAAACAAGCATCAGAGAGGAAAAAAAAATAAAAGACAAGGATACGTCACGTCCGTTATTGAATATAAAAAGTCAAAATTGAATTTAAATTAAACTACAAATTGATATCAATTAAAAATCACACGATGATGTTTGGTTTTTTTTTTTCCCTGTTTTACACTCGTTTCTTGTCTCTGATGCCAAAGGAGTAGAAGTCCGTTTTCTTTTATTTTTTAGCTGCCGCCCATTATTCCAACTCATTCCATAACGAACTGAGATCCTCGATTAATCTCCATTCACTTTGGCACCTTTAGTGAAATCACGCATCTTATTAGATACGATTAAATTGAATTGAATTATTTGCCCGCCATTTTAGAAAATCCAAATGCCAAACAAAAAAAATCATCCTCTGTTATGAAACAACTCCTTTTCATTTCAATACTAACACCACCCTCCTTGAAAATGTTGAAATTTATTTCATATCTTCGATTTCATAACGGTTTCGTACAATTTCCAGCGTAACATTTGTACTTGGACTTTTTTGTCTTATCTTACTCTTCGTAACATGATCCTAATAAAATAAACTCTACTCCAGAAAATCCTGATAAATATAAAGCTTTGATGTCGATATCTGAAGTTTAAGTAATATTTTCAAAATTATGTCTTTCAGTCAAAACCATCAAAGACACACCAATCTTTCTAAACAAATGTGCTCCAATGTATTACAAATGTTTAACAGTCGATCTTTTGTACGAATAATACAACTTAAAGAAATACGAACAAAAACCTATTATTCAGATTGGTATAGTTGAGTAATTGATGTTAACGCCACCAAGTAACCATATAACAAAGAAATCATGGCTTGGAAATATATACAGTTTGTCTATTTGGAAAATACATAGTACCCCTCTATAAGAAATTTGGCGACAACTATTTTATTGCAAACTTGATATTAATTATTTCTTATGTAAAAATGTCTTTCTCGATTTTGCATGAATCTTATCTTCAGTATTCTCTTTACTCGCCCATAAATATTGAGAGCCCTGATAATAAATAATGTGTGTTGTTTAATCATATATATCATTTAAAAGTTGAAGAACTAAATAATGTCTCTAGAAATATTTAATGTAACCATATTATCGACTCCTTTTCATATTTTGTCTTGTCCCATAATTAAAAGTTATGAGTTATTTACCAACTTCTGACCTAGAATCGGATTCACATGATCCAAGCAGGACTATTAATCGTACAATTGGACCTAACCAAACACAGTTGACAACAATCCAAGATATGGAAGACCCATTAAGGGAATCATCAATGTCGAAGAACATATCTTAGCAAATCGACACAAGAAAGTATCGACAATAATTAACCTTGATCTAGAGATATCAAAAATTTTAGACGATGATTTAGGAATGATTAAGGGTTGCCACGATAAATTCCTAGACTGTTTACACCTGAACAAAATTCTGACGGCAAAAATTTTAAGGTAAACATAACGGTTTAGTGAATGCATGGAAACAGATGATTAGACACAGTTGTATTACGGGGAGCCAGAAAAAAAACAAGATTCCATGCATCCATCCATCACCAAAAAAAATCAACACACAAAATTCATCTGCAATACTGATGGCGACAGTGCTTCGGGGTGTGGAAGAAATCTTGGCAATTGTCTACATGAAGGATATGTATATAACGAAATAGTCTGAAATTGTAAAGCTCCTATACGGCAAAAAGTTGTCAAAGCTCAACAAGTCTACTGCTTTAAAACATTACATAACACGATCGTATTTAAAATGAAACCATGAAAACAACAAAAAGTTGATGTTTAGAGGTGACGACGTTCCCAAGAGAATGAATTTCTTTTGCATAAAAATGGTTAGAGATTGAAAAACAAGCTGCTCAGTCAACAAAGTGCTAGTTTTAGTATATCTAAACAATAATCTATTTAAAAGGCCTTTTCACAGACTGCTACTGTAAATGAAATTAATATAATTTTTGTTATTACAATCCAAATTAAAAAATGGCCAAAATTAAATTGCTATTCGCATTTTAAAACTTACTAGCAAAGGTATCCACGCAAATTGAATTGTTTTTTGTTTAATCAAGAAACAATCAGAGAATATTTTTAAGTAATATTAAACTCAATCTTCTCAACATAGACATAATTTTCTATTCATTCTTTTCAATCATCTACGTGTATTCGGGAGTGTTATATTTTTCTTCTGTGTATAACACAAGCTTTAGACATTTATACAAGTACGCCAGAGGACGAGTAAACGAACAGTTTTAACATCTGATAAACGAGTTGTGTGACATTTTATGAAGAGGGTCTCTTAAACAATTGATGTGTGTTAGCTTTAATATTTCCCGAGATTTTCGTCTGATAATTAGCAGAGCCGTATTTCAAAATTATAATGCGCATTGTATTAAGTATATAAAATTAATTTTATAGAGAATAGTCTAAACAAATATGTATATCTCAGGTATGTAGCCAATAATAAATGATCAAACAACCTGATATTCGGTCTATTATTAAAAAATAGTGTTAACACCATAATAAAAAGAATACTTCAAGATTTGCTTTTTTACATAAGCACTTTGTGCCATCATCATATCATCCAAGTGCTAAAGTCAATATATTTAAATCAAAATGTATCAATTTGAATTTTTCCCTGCGTCACCAAAACAATGGACAATGTTGCTTTTAACACAGCAAAATTTTCACAAATAAAACACGTTACTACCATTGAAACGTACTCCGACAATTCACTGTTGTTATTTCTCTCTTTAAGTTAAAATCATAAAAAAATCACGCTACATGGACGCTACAACACACAAGTGGTATGCAGCAAGTAGCAACAAGTAACCAATAAAAAATTCTTGTTAGAACATCACTAGTTTGCACTTTACTGCTAAATTATTAATAAAGGCAAAATATAACGTTTGGGAACGTTTGTGCTTTCTTTCCATTTTAGAAGTCCAATTAGTGTAATTTCAAAATAATAATTACCACTTTTCGCTCATTGACATAATCTAATTTTTTGGGTTGCATCTATTAATACATAATACATACAATATTACATCCCCAAAGCCATCCTATTTTAAAAATTTATAATTCATCAGATAACTAATGAAATATATACACTTCCAGCTATATACACTGTTTGAATCTACAAATTTAGTTTTTTTCTGGACAGAACCCGTTATTACTACACATTCAATATAATGCGATTGTAACTGCCGTCATTTCAAACGATTATTTTAGGATACGGATCTGTCCCGGTGTCATTTTAACGTTATTGATGGGGTCCAAAGTTGGATGACTCGAAGATAGTATCGCGAGCCTTTTGTTTCGACAATCAATTATCTCCCAAAGCCGATTGCGGTATTTTAATTTAATTAGAATGTATTTATTATGTGAAACGAATTTCTATAGAACTAACCAACCGTTTAGTGATTTAACGAACACAAAACTTATACACATACATATTGATAAAGCAAGTATATTATGTATATACAGAAGTCTCCGTCATAAACTGGCCTGTAATATTCAGTAAGTTGGAGAATTTGTATTGGATTACTTGAGAGAGTACTAATTAGTTAAATTGGTGTATACATCAATAAAAATGGATCAGAGTTACTAATAATTAAAACCTTTTGTAAAATTTGCTCTCTAACAAATGAATGCTGATATTGCCCAGTATGTACAAAAGCACTCAGCGAATTACTTGTATTAATAAAGCTCCAGATACGTTTAATAATAAACTGTAGTAGGTATACTATAGGCGTTCTCCCTCAGTCACTCGACGTGGACACGCTGTATAAGCTGTATTTTGACAGCTAAAACCCGTCAAACTGTCATAATTATGACAATTTGGTGGTTTTACACACTACTAACTGTGTAGCGCAATTTCGGTAACAATTATTTCACTGCTAAACTAAGGGTCATATTTATAGTTCGTGCTTTAGATTGTGTCGATACTTGATTACGCGATTTTGACACATTTGAAGTGAGATTTATATCAAAATCACGTGTTCATACACCGGCACAACCTTAATTAAGAATGATCTGGGCCTTAACTTAGATCCAGTTATACATACATATTATACGGTATAGCAAAATGTTCTACAGAGTTGTGATTGTTATGGAATTATTTACATTTTATTTAATTTTGAACAAGAATTGG